>CM059999.1:42287129-42656137 GCA_030463065.1 Aphidoletes aphidimyza
TTTATACATAAAGAGATAAACAACAACACACAAAAAAATTATTTACAACATTCCGTATCCTCATCTACATTTGTTTTATTTTACAAAGACTTTCATTGGAGTTTATAGCTTTTTTAGTGGTTTTTTAACTTTTCTGTAGATTGTCTGTTGCCTAGAATGTATTGCAATCGGTATAAAATGTTGAAATCACAAAAATGTGTTTTATACATTTCAGACCCAAGTAGACGGCGATGGAACAGGTCTTAGCTCATGTTGATGGACGGGGCAGCTGAGCTCCACAGACTAATTTTCTGTGAATTCTGTATGAAAAACGGCATTTTTGCCACATTCGTCAATAGCCGATGCATTTCATACCAGCGTACAAAACTCAGAATTACGGATGTAATTCAATTTGTTGTGTCTTCTTTTGTTCTGAAATTCGGTGCTTTTTGCATTTCATATAATCAAACACATTAATAGCTTTTGATGTCTAGAACTTGTAAAATTGGGTCAGTTTATACCATAATTTTACACACAATAAAATTCATTTGAATGAAAAATGCAGAGGCAATGTCAATTGTCTCTGTGCCACATTCTGTTGGCAGTGTTTAGTGCAGACTAATCCAATTTTACTTTAAATTTACGTAACAAAACGAAGGAAAACACATTGAAAATGTTAAACCACATGCAGAATGTGCCTTTATAAAATATTGATTGCAAGTAAATTTTGAAGTTTCAACAATTGTCTGCATAAAAGAGACTCCTTTTTAGATGAATTCTAAAACAACTTAGTCGATCGTACTCAAACTATGGTTGATGGGAATGTCTTATAAAGCTGACGTTATGGCCAATTGCAATTGGCATCGATAACATGTCACCAACAATTTCCAGAAACAATTTCATAGACCAGTCTAATTGTTTTCAAGCTCTGAAAACTTTATCACCAAATATTTTGAGTATTACTCAATCTTTTGGATTCTCTTTATGTGGATAATTGAAAATGAAAACTGTACATTTGCATACAGCCTGTATGATACTTGCGTCTAAAGGACGTTCAGGCACTAAAACATACCTTAAAATTGGCCGAACCAAATCTATCAGTACAAATGTTTATAGTTCCATTCAATCAATAGCCAGCTGAACACTCATCACTTATCACTCTCTATCAATAAACTGGGCCAATATCAAAGTAAGGCCAATGTCAATTCCGAGAAATTAAAGCCAAAAGAAATTGTTTCAAAATGTTAAACACAATTATTTACAATCAAAATTTTAAAAAAGTCTATCAAAATACAAATAACAAAAAAGTGTTTCTCTGAATTACGCTAAGAGTTAAATGGAAATGTCAAAACGTCAGTGAAATTGAACTGCCAAAAAAATGGCGATGTTTATGTCATAATTCATAATTGTATGCGATATTCGGATTTGTATTGGTTGCATGGCCAAAATTTATTGGTTCATATTGCCAATTTATTTATTCAATTCGAATTCGCTGCAATGTTTGTTGTCTCTTTCTACACATCGTCTCGGTAACTCATGTTAAAATGCTTTTGAATGTATGCACAAGTGAGATGCAGCTCAACACAACAGTGTTGTGACAACACACAAGAAGTGGCAGGCACTCTTCTTTTATGTTAATGTAAAATAGCATCACAGTAGACAAAGACATAGCGGTAAACACAATACAACGATATTTGCCGTCTCTGCAAAAGCATGTTCAATTCATGAATCAAAGGGCTCAAACGCACACACACACACACATCAAACACACTTGACTCGGTACTGATATCGCATCAGCGTAGTGTCATTTACTTGAATAAACAAGTTTTCAGTGTGTCTATCGATGTTCATTTAATTGCGTTTTTATAGAAATGTCACCACTTTTCAATCTTTAATGGTTTTTTTGCGACTCAAACTCCAACAGTTCAACCAAAAAAACAAGTGTTAAAAATGAATTCCACAACCAATGGTTTAGTTTGGAGTAAAAAACGGGTGATTGTTTACTTGTTTTTCATTTAAATGCTAAAATTGTGATGCAATTTCGATTTCTGGTGTAAACATTTTCAATTCAAACAAGAATTGTCCGTCGTATTGTTCAAATTTGGCTAAAAAAAAATCGTTTGTGCTAAAAAAAATAGTGGAACAGTGAACAAGAGCATCGATTTCATCCGATTCGATTAAATTCACAACATTTTACCGCTATTTTGCCATTTTTTTTTCTGAATCGTTTGGTTTTTTTTTGCGGTTTTTTTCGCGTTTCCTTCATTTTTTTTACGATATTTTCGTTTTTTGAACCAATCAATTTATCTCTAATCAAAAATTTCGTGTAAAAAATTATTATTTTTGTGGTTTTTCAGATCGAATCAGATGGTTTTTGTTGGACATGCCATCGAAAAGAGCCAACATTATTCTGTTCAACATGCGTTCGTTCATTTCATACGTCACCGGTGTGTTCACATTCCAAAAAATTGTCAGCCGAACAAATGGGCCAATGGCGATGCATAGAATGCATAGCCATAGAAAGGGATGAAAAACAAACGATTGCAAAGTAAGCACACAGAATCACATAAAATGTCTTCGTATTGAAAATTCACTGGCGAATCATTTCTGAAGCATTTTATAAAACAAAAAAAAACTAGGGAAAAAAACTCAAATTGTTCGATTCTTTTTGCAGGCACATTGATGTGATGTACATGAACCGATTGTTAAAGTTTACTTCTAATCTGCTACAGGCCGATCAATATGTGAGTAACGTCATTTTCATAACAACTCACTATCATTGATAGTCAATCAATCATGGTATTTTTAGCCAAATCCATTAATTTGTTTGTTTTTTCTAGTTGCAACCACATTTTATGAATATTGACTATTCAAATGCGAATGGTGTGATTGCAATGGATCTGAGCATCATTGGGAAAAAGGTTGATAGTGATGCATATCGATGTTGTGAGGCATTTTATTCGGATATCAAATGGATTATGCACAACACAAAAGCACTTCAACCAAGTAAGTGAAATGTACCATTTTATCATTCGTCATTTTACAATGGCGCTACTCCTAGCACTACTTACCCTTGCCTAACTGCCTAATCCATATTTTCAGGTGGCAGTCTCGCTGTCAAAGCAACAAATTGGCTAATGAAATTTACCCGAGAAGAAATCTATAACATTCGTCTGTGTCATGAATGTTATTTGAATGCTAATCAAATGCCAACACATTGGTTTACAGTTCCATGCCGTGAACTACACCTGTTGGTTTGGGCCAAACAAAAGAAATACCCGCATTGGCCAGCCAAAATATTATCGATTAACAGCGATAAAACGGTTGATGTTCGCTATTTTGGCACACATTCTCGAACCGTTTTGGCATCAAAAGACTGTTTGATGTACTCAGAATATAATCCCAGCACCAATATTGATATTGCATATAGGACACAATTGGAGGATGCTCAAAAGGTAAGTGTTTTAATCGATTTGGAAGATTATCCAATTTGGAAGATCTTCCATCTCAGTCGATCAAATTTTCATCGACCAAATCCAAGAAAAAGCATCTCAATTTCTCTTATCTTTCCCGACTCAACAGGAAGTTGATGTCTATATTCAAAATATCATCACAAAATATGGTGGATTTAATTATGCCAAAGCAAATACGATGCTGCATGAAACGATGCTAGAGCGTCATTTGTATGACATGGTTCCGAATGCATGGAATAAATTGAGAAAAACTACCGCACCACCGCCAATACCAAAACCAGTGCCATTTCGTCGAAAATCGATGCCATCGAATAAAATTACTGCTGTTGACCTAGAGATGCCAGCGATCTCTGGCTCGGGACGCATCATAAAACGGCGTTCAACATTGATTAACCATGAGGAAAATGCAAAGGCCAAAAATGCCTACATCAATCATCGTCAATCCATTCTGTTGGACGAAATTCAATCGCACAAAAACCAAGTGGCCGCAGAAGCTCCAGTACCGTCCATTCCAAAGGTTATCATTAAATTAAAAGGTAAACTGAATCATAATCAAAATGGTCACCGTCATCGTTTTGTATTATTCTTTCAATCCAATTTCAATTCATTTGAATGAAAATCTCTATTCGTCTTTCCCTTTTGCAGATATAATTGATGAAAAACCAACAAAAAGGCGCAAATTATCCGAGGGATCAAAAACCGAAGCTTCTACAGTGAAATGTGTGAAAAGTTCAGCTGAGCCAGAGCGTCATCGAAATGTGTCAAGCTCAAATACACCTCAAACAAGCGATGCAGCCGTCAAAGAACCTCCCAAACCGAATGCAATGAAAGGAGTCCCAAGGATGCGAAAATTTGATCCTAAAGTAGCTGCGTACGTGGATTTGTTCTCAAATATCAGTGACGGGGACGAAAAAACGGTCGCCACCTCATCTCAAGCAGATAAAAACGGTCGTCTCAAGCCACCTTGTCTCAAGGATGAAATAGATTCGGTAAAATCGGTCAAAGATTGTATTTTACCAGACAAACCCATCGAAACCAAGCGATTTGATACGAAGCCTGACCAAAATCACGTTACATTGATACCAAAGGTTGAAACTTCACCTGAAATGGTTGCGCTGTGCAAAATGATCGTCGATAAAAATGCGGAAAAACTTATTGAATGTGCTCGATCATCACTTGATGCTGCTCTGTTTGAGTTTGTCAATGCCACAAACTCGGCATCAAAGGTCACTACCTGCAATTGTCAGCAAGATGCACATCGATTGGAATATGATGAGTTGATTGTTGATCTTCAAAATCAAAACCACAAATTGTCTCGTGAAATCGCAGATGTGTCAATGGAACACAACATTCTCAAGGACAAAAATACCAAATTAATGGATGAAAATTCCGAGTTGATTAAAACCATCGATGCATTGAAACTGGACAATATAAAACTAGCTACGGATTTACAAACGGCTCAAAATGCAAATGATGAACTTGTTAGCAATTTGAATGAAATTTCCATAGAAAATGCGGATTTAAATTTGGCATTGGCTAAATTACAACTGGTAAATACTAAACCAATGAAGGATTGTAATGATTTCAAGTCAACGTCAAACGAATCGATTGATATGCAACAAGCAGCCAACAATGACAAAGCAAAAATGGTCAAATCTTCGGGTGAAGAACGTATCGAATTAGTGGCTGCAAATAATTCTTTGATGGCATTGAATGTTAAATTGACCAATCAAATGGATAAATTAACGTTAGAAAATCGATCTCAGGCAAATACAATTAAAAAATTGCAAAACAATTACGAATTGCTAAAGATTGAAGCAGCTGCGATGACCGTTGATGCAAAAAAGAAACAATGGTGTACCGTGTGTGGTGAACCAGGTGGACGATATTATTGTGACAATCATCGTCGTCAGCCAAAACATCCAAAGTAATAATTTGAATCGTTGAGAGGAAATTATGACTCGAAGTTCAATTGAATTTTTACTTATTTCAGAAGTGATGATCGACGTAATCATCGTTGGAATCTTAGCCAAAGTAACCCACACTTCCTTTGAACTGGTCAACAAACACATCGACTTAGAAGCTTAACTCCAACAACAAATCATTGTCAAATGATTTCAAAATGAATCGAATGATTAACAATTAATCGAAATAAAGTTCAATTCAAGCTCCTATTAGAATAAGGCTAGATAGCTAATTGATTTAGCTACTTTTTATAACACAAATTAAAATT
The DNA here is from genome assembly GCA_030463065.1 of Aphidoletes aphidimyza. Taxonomy (NCBI): domain Eukaryota; kingdom Metazoa; phylum Arthropoda; class Insecta; order Diptera; family Cecidomyiidae; genus Aphidoletes; species Aphidoletes aphidimyza. The sequence goes on from CM059999.1 coordinate 42,292,815, forward strand.
AAAATTCAATTTCAATTTGATCGTAAATGATCGATTTTATACTTTTCATAAATACATTTCAACCAAATGAAAGATTCAACGTTTTTTAAAATTCAAACCAATTAGAATAAAATTCCGATGAAAATGTTCAAAAACAAGTTAACATTTATCAAATAAATGCAAAATTATTCCTCAACGACAAATATAATGAAGTGAAAATTTTAATGAAAATTCAAAGAAATTCATCTGATCGCCAAGGGGCGTCCTCTAGTGTCATAACAACCAATTTGTTGTTGATTCAAATTCAATTTGGCTATTTACAGTTCGTTGTGTAAACATTTCTTTTCTTGTGTGTTCAGCATATTAATTGACTTGATTTACTGCATTTGTATTTGTGTAGGAACATATTAAACAAAAGACCACACAAAGGCAGCGCTGCATTTTAGCAGCACATTTTAGCATCACAACAATCAACAGCACATATTTCGATGCACAAACACATACACAACACACGATTTAGTTTGAATGTGCACTCCTTTTGCCTATCGATACGTTCGTGCTGTGCCGCTATTTCAATATTTGTTTGGTGACAACGAATTAAACACTTTTAGTGTGCCAGTTGCAACAGTTTGACATCGAGAAATAATTCTTGTTCGATTTTTTTGTGGAGATTTTTTTTTTACGTTTATTATTTGTTGAAATTTCATATATCTGTTGATTTGCCGTCATAATTTTTTGTTGTTCGATTGTAAACCATCGAAGTTAAAAAGTGCTTTGAAAAGGTACAAAACGTGCTAAAAATTGACGAAAAGATAAACATGGCACCAGCTTTCCGACGCAGTACAAATAGCAACCAGGTATTTTTTGTTGGTTGTTGTTGCATTCTCACTCTCTTTTTTTCGAATCGACGACGCCAATTTTCATCAATTTACGATTTGGCACTCAATGATGACACAAACATATTCAGTTTGGTCAAAGGGAATTTGAAGTCGCTTCTTATGTTTCGTTCAAGCCAGAAATCGTTCAAAGTGATGGGGTCCTTAGTGAAGCTGTGACGAGAACACCAGTTTTCTAGTGTTTTTCTAATTTTCAACGTACAAAATTGCGTTTACTTATTTTCAAGTGTTTTCAATTTGAAATTACGGTGAACATTTCCTTGTTTTTCTATTCCAAACAAAAAAAAAACAAAACAACACAAATTTGATTCATGCTTCACTTCTTCTTAGAGGCACCCTGTACATTTACTTGGTGTTTTTTTGACGTGTATCGCTGAGCGTGCATCGCCGCTATTTTGACCACAAAATGTTCAAATGAAACAGTTATTCACCCGAGTTGACGGTGATTTGTGAGACATTTTTTTTGTGTTGTCACCATTCAAAGTGTGCATTGAATTCCCTCAACACCGATATATGACGTCAGAGAATTCAAAAATGGCTTGAATTTCGCAGGGTAGAAGTTGCGAATCAGAGAATTGAGTTCATATATGAACTGTCTGTGAATACAAATAGTAAAGACATGTTGCAACAGGATAATTGCAATACACATGCTCAATATCGGCAATGTTTAAACACTAAAATGGGTATTCAGTGAATAGCAGCATATTGTTTATCGCAATTTGGAATTTTTCAAACTCGTATTTTATATTTGTTCCTTCTTTGCAATGATAAACATACATCTAAATTCAATTTGTTGACTGAATATAGACAAAAAAAGTGACGCATTTAATTCTTATACCTCGTTCGTATTTATGTGCCGATACAGATCGCTTTTATTTACTTGATAAATAAACAAAGAGCACCATTCAAAATATTTGCGCTGGTTGTTTATGGTCTGTTGTTAATATAAAGAATCTATTCTGCGACGAATAAATCGGTGATTTAGGGTCATGGATATTTCAATCGTCATCATTTATTTCAAATCAGCCCATTGATTGTTCTCTCGGTTCAATTTCACTGAAAATGCTCAAATAAGAACATACTCACTTGGTTGAAACCAATATGTTTTGAATTCGAACTGTGGAAGAACAAAACAAAGAACAAAAATTCAGAAAATTCGCAAAATTTGCGTGACATGCTCAAAAACTGGTGCACCAATTGATTTCAAGCCAAGTAATTTTTGGAACATTTGTTTTTATTTTGAAAATTCTATCGAAGTAATTTTGACGACAGCTTTTTTAAGACGATAGATTGATTTAGAAGACATTAGAAAAAAAATTGGCATTTTTTTAGTTGAAATTGGGCCCAGAGAACACAATGGGCTGATTAGGAAACACAATTTTTTCGATTGAACTTCGATCATTGAAGTGTACAAATGGGATTTTCAAGAACACTGAATAGCTTCAAAATCAAAATTTAATAAATCTCAATATTCTTTTGCAATCATCAGGTTCAAATGGCAGCGAAATCGGACAGTTTTTGTTGGTCGTGTCGTCACGATGAGCCATCATTGTTTTGTTCAACGTGTGTACGTTCATTCCACAATTCAAATATGTGTTCGCGTTCGAAGGATCTAACAGCTGAAGAGACGAAGCAATGGCAATGTCCAGAATGTATTGCCATTAAGAATGATGAAGAGCAAATGGTTGTAAAGTGAGTGATTTTCACTTTTCTACTCAGAAATCCCTTGTAATTCAAAACATTTACTCAAACATTTTGATTTGAATCCTTTGTTTACGCAGAGGAATCACTATGGTGCGTTTACACAACCTGTTGAAGGTCGCTTTCGATCGGCTGAAAAGAGAGGAATGCGTAAGATTGACCATTAGTTGTTAATTTTGGTCCTTTTTTCTAACATTTGGTTTTTGCGTTGATTTTAGTTGACCAAAAAATTCATGGTGATTGATTCTTCGCACTCAAATCAAATGATTGTGAATGCCATTGACCTCAAAACGATTGAAGGTTTCATCGTTAGTAAAAAGTATGGTTGCTTGGAAGCTTTCTTTTCGGATATAAAATGGATCGTTCACAACACCAAAGTACATCGATCAGGTACGCAACGTTAAGAGCAAACAACTTAAGCCAATGGCTAAAAAAAATCATAATTTTAACAGAAACATTCATTCCAAATTGTTTACAAATGTCAGATGATAGAGATGCGGTCAAAGCCACCAAACTCTTACTTGATATTACAAAAGAGCAACTGTACAGCATTCGAATGTGTGATGAATGCTACATCAATATGAAGCGAAATTGTTTTGAACTGCCATGCAAAAAGCCACATCTGTTGGTTTGGGCAAAACAAAGGACTTACCCTTATTGGCCTGCAAAGCTTATTTCGGTTGATGTAGCCAACAATTCAATTGATGTTCGATACTTTGGTGAACATTACTATCGTGCTGTTGTCACACCAAAGGATTGTTTCATTTATTCGCGAAACAATCCCAGCATTCATTTGGGCGAATACAAAAAACCAATGGAAAACGCTCTAAAGGTAAGGTTCACAGATTTGATCCAAAAAAAATCGCATTAAAATAACACTTCTATTGTCTCTGGGTTGACACACTCTCTCAACTGTGGTGTAAATCTCATTTTACGGCAACATTTTAATGAATTTGACCATTTTGATGAATTTGGCTCAAACAGGAAGCTGATCAACATATTCAACAGCTGATTGAGAAATACGGTTCCTTCAACTATGCTGAAGCGAATACATTGCTGAACGCCAACATGCTAGAGCGTCATTTGTATGATATGATTCCGAATGCATGGAAGCAACTTGGAAAATCCATTGTACCGCCACCAATTCCAAAGCCAATGCCAGCATCAGCAACAACGGTTCGACGACAATCGACTCCAGTACAAAAAATGACAACACCATATCAACCGAGTCCAATTTGTAGCTCTGGACGCATTATGACACGCCGTATGTCAATGTTGGCTGAATGTTCGACAGACGTTCCATGTACTGTAAATAACAAAGGGATCACAAGCAGTCGGCGTCAATCGATTCAATTCGATTCCATTGATTCAATGTTCAGTCCGATACGCAACAAATCCACAGTTTTCAAATCAATGGTTGATAACAACACAAAAGGTTCGAATCAATTTATTCAACTTTTTTGTTTTTAGACATTTTTTCTCTTCAACTTTTTTTTAGAAAGGTTTTCTTTGGATTTGGTTTTAGGTGGATCTGAAGGTGTGTATCAAGTGGGAAAAAAGCGTAAAATGTCTGACAATCAGACCGACGTTGGTTCTGACGTTGCAAGTGAAAATTCCGCAGAAACACTGAACCAAGTAAATGATTTAAATTTTAAAGTACCTGAAACGCCTCGTGTTCCAAAAGCTCGAAAACTGTATCCAAACAATTCGTTTCACATCAATCCAATCATTATTGCCAATGTGCAAGCGCTAAACGAAATGTCAGCATCAAATGTGTCGCCACCATCAAAACGAAATTCACCAATGAAGAGTCAAAGTTCGCCAACGAAGAGTCAAAGTTCGCCAGCAAAGAGTCAAAATTCGGCGCTGTTATCTCCAACCAAACAGGTTGTCATTGATCAAGATTCGCTAGATGATCCGCCGAAAGTGATTGAGAATATTCCAGACTCAACTGGTTCGTCTCGCATCGATGACGTTTTGTCCAATTCAAAGGGTGTTCATTCAACGGAAATGGTTGCACTGTGCAATGCGGTTATTGAAAATAACACCCGTAAAATGACGGCCTGTATTCGATCATCGTTGGAAGCAACGATCTATGATTTTTTGGATATCACCAAACCAACGCAACACATGCAAATGTTACAGGATCAATTGGGTGAACTCCGGTCCGACTGTAATTTACGAATTGATGGTTTGAATGCTCAAAATATTGATCTTAAACATGAATTGAACGACCTAAATGGCAAATATGATACGCTTTTATTGACCAACAATGAAATTTCCAAACAAAATGCTGAAATGTCCGAGAGCCTAAGTGCAATGGAATCAAAATGTACCGTATTGACTGTGGATTTACGAAATTCAGTAGAAAAAAATGCAAAACTTACCAGCAATTTAACGGCAATGACAAAACAAAACACGGAATGGAAAACCAAGGCTGATCAATTACAAACCGAAAACATTAACATCGGTAAACTGTTGAAGAGTTCGGAAATTAAAGTGAAACAACTCAATGGGAAAAATCAATCATTGATCGATACAGCTGCCGAATTGAATGCAACATTGAAGCGAACGAAGAATCATAACACTTCGTTGACCAACCAATTGCGTGATATGAGCAATCAGTTTGCGCTGGAGAAGAGCAACACATTTGAACAATGCCATAAAATGATTACCGAAAATAAGAAGAATCAATGGTGTTCAACGTGCAGCAAAAAGGGCGGACGATACTATTGCAGCAGCCAATGTGAAGAATACTATTGGTAAGGCACTTGGGTGATTCAGATTTATACAAATGCAAAGGATTTTCATTTGATTGAGGTATTTTTTTCCCCTATGTTTTTCAGGACGCAGAGTCGTCACAATCGATAAAAGTACAATGAATCAACCAGCTCACCATTACGGTATGGGATACTTTGAACAGAAATTATAATCTATTCAGATATTTAATCGTTTTTGGTTGGTTTTTCCAGTCTATGGACATTGGACAACTTTAAATTAAGCATCAATTTCATCTAAATCACACCAAATTACACAGATTTCTGAATTAATGAAGCCCAAGATCAAGTCCAAGTACCAAATAATCAATCATACCGATATTGATGACTCCATTCCAAACTAAATATCTCTTTATACATTTACTACAAACGAAAAAAAAACAGTTTCGTATTCATTTTGACAATGAAATAAGCTAGACTTAAGAAATGGACTTTATTTTGTAATTGTCTCACTTTCAAATTGTAGCAAGATGTGCAGTTGCAATAAATTATATCAATGAAATTTATTAATATGGAAAATGCGTTTTCTTTGATATTTCAGCGGCAAATTTCGAAAAATAGCTGTCATTTTGCCTACACATTACATAACTACACATGACTCATGTGACATGAGCACACAGTTCATAGAGGAAAATGTAATGTTTGAATTCCATTTGAATCTGACCCTTAGCCGGGTCATTAAAATGTTCAAGAATGTTCAGATGCAGCACACTGGATGTCAATCGGGGCCAAGACCTAGTCAATCCAGAGCTCTATATTTTGCATTTTACCTACATTTGTTCAGTGCATTGAAAATTATTCCACTTTCGTTGTGGGTTCTTGAAATTTGAGAGGCAAAAATATAAATTCATAAAAGTTTTTATGCACTGTTAAAAAATTACACCACTGAGATTAACCGCATTAGCTACGGGCCTGACTCTGAATCCAACTGAAGTTAGTTTCGATTTTAACAAAAACACTGAAAATATCATTCGAAAATATATCGTTTGTATAGCAGATTTTTTTTCGAAGTTTTTTGTTGTGGTCTTAATTTTATGTTGATGTGATTGTTATGATCATCTTTGTCCAATTGGAAATTTATACAAACACTTTGGTTGAAATTGAATCGCATTAGATTTTTGTGTCAATGATTTGTTTGTGTATTTCATTATCACATTCACAATTTTGACATTTCAATTTCACTTGACAGCTCAAACGTGTTCAAGTGCTTGTTCTCATCGAATTCAAGTGCAGCCATCGAGTGAACATAAATCGAGAAAATTCATTTCTAGTTTCATTTATTCACATTTTCGACTATTTATTTCCGATCAGCAAATTTGGAATTTTTTGATATTCACACAATTATTGAGGAATAACTTTTTAATACTTCTTTGGAAGCAACAAGCTACTCAATAGAATTTGGCATAGAAGTTTGAAGGTAAGGTGATGAAATCTGTTCTTTAAATGAATTTTAAACCAAATTCAGAAGATTTGATGTTGGATTAAGATTTAATATTAACTTTATTCGATCATAAACTTTGAATTTCGGATGGATTTCTTTTGGTGTAGACTTAAAATGTGACTGACTTGACCTAACCCCACTTTCAGCTATACATTTTCCCTTTCAAATAAACTTTTTCAATGTAAAATATTGCTCAAGCTATCGTTTTTGTCGCTTAAATTATTGACAGATCAAAATGTCCGATGTCAACTGGAGACGAAAATTGAAAGAAATGCTTTGGAGCATTGAGCATCAAGCCACTTATTCGCTGACGAAAATCGGAAGAAGCCAATCGCTCAACGAGCAATTTCAACGATTGTTTTTCCGGTTGTCAAACGAAAGGTATTCATTCGGTCATTGAATGTCTCAATTAAGCTTCTGCAATATTCCACTCTACAAATAATTCTGTGTTGATTTCCGTTCCTCATAGGTTGGCAGAAACATATTCCCGGGTTCAAATGCGACTGAACAACGTGAATCGAGGTGAAAACAGTCGAAAGCAGGCAAGTTCTTCGCCATTCGGAAATTCACTCGAGGATGATTTGGATCAGTCACTCAACCAAAACACAAACAATGTCAACATCTCAAATTTGGGTAAGATTGGTTTCACTCTATGCAAACTATCAGCTCATTTCTGTTCAATGATTTTTGTCTAGTGAAACAAGAAGTGATTGAAGCAATCGAAGTGGATGATAGCAACGAATTGAGTGAAATTCAATTACGCAGAATAAAAACTGAATGTGGAAATGGAAACAACAACAAAATTGAGTCGTACGAATCGATGAATGATGGGAACTGCGATGAGTTTCATGTCAAAAATGAGCTCGATGACGATTGGGTCGAGCCTAAGCAAGAAGTAGTCCAAGAAGATATTCCGATAAGAACATTTAATCCAAATGATATTTCTTCAAATGGTGGATACAGTACAAATGCCAATGCCGCCATTCGAAATAGTGTTGGATCTACTCTACGTCGCAAAGATGGCAAAGAGAAGCCATCATGTTCAAAGGATTCAAAGCAATTCAGTTGTGAGCTGTGTGAATATGGAACTGATCGTAAATATCACTTCAATAGGCATATGCAAACGCACACAAATGAGAAACCCTTTCGATGCAGCCGTTGCTATCAATTCTTTACAGATTCATCTAATCTCAAAAAACACATGGCCATGCATAAGGGCGAATTTTCGTTCCATTGTTCGAAATGTTTACGTGGATTCTTTCAAAGCGATGAAAAAGAGGCGCATGAAAAGAACTGCACATATCGTCGCTATGAATGCTTCATTTGTAAGTATTTCACCACTCTTAAGGCAAATTTGGTTAGACACATGTGGACGCACAGCGGATATAAGCCATATCGATGCAACCGTTGCTCCAAAGGATTCACAAGATTGTGGAGTCTCAAATACCACATGACAACTCACACGGACAAAAGGCAGCCGTTTCATTGTAAAGGATGTTTTCGCAAATTTGCGAAGGTGATTGAAAAGGAAGCTCATGAAAAAGACTGTCGATATCGTCGTTACGAATGTGACATCTGCAAGAAATATGTCACTGCACAGAAAACTAATATGGAAATTCATATGCGAGTTCATACGGGTGAAAAACCGTTTCGCTGCGAGGTTTGCATGAAATGCTTCAATCGAAAAGGTAATCTTAAGCAACACTTGAACAACGTTCACAACAGACGCAACATGTAAATATTACGAACGATCACAAGTCTCCAATGAAACTCAAATTCGGAAATAGAAATGAAATTGAAACCACACTTGAATTGAATTAGTGGTTCGATTTGGTTTGGATCGTCAATAATGATCTGACATTTATATTATTTTTTTCGCTAAGAACAGTGCCGTCTGAATGGAGCTCGAATCCGTTCGAATGAATCGATCTTACAATTTAAACTTCATTTAAACATTTAGTATTCTTCTAAAATACTCTTTTTAAAGAATCAGAAATCAGAGAAAAATTACACAAACAAATTGAATTTTATTTGAGCACACTAAATTCACAGTCTCAAAAAATTGAATGTAAATGATGATTTTTCACACTAAAAATGCGAAATAAAAATGTCTAAAACTAAAGAATTTGAACTTATTTTGTGATTAAAAGTGAAATTGTGTGTTCAACACCAGTGTTGTCGAAAGATAAATAAAAATTATCTAGATAAAGATAAGATAGATTCGAAAATTTGAAAAAATATCTAGATAAAAGATAAGATATTATCTTATCTTGGCATCAAAAGATAAGATATTATCTTATCTTTTGGCCTGAAAATTAGATATTCAAAAAAATATTTTCGATTGAAAAATCAAAGAAAAATGAACCGAGAAATAAAATTAGTTTTGACTCAAAAAAATTTGCGGAATATTTTTGTTTGTTGTGAAAAACAATAAATTATCTTAAAAAGTATCTAGAAATTGTCGGTAGATACTACCAAATTAATATTATCTAGATAAAGATAAAGATAATATCTTATCTTATCTTATCTCTATCTTATCTGTATTTTTGTATCTTTCGACAACACTGTTCAACACCGTCGAGCTTTTTCTTGGTCAATTTCAAAGTTTTTTAAATTTTCAAGTCAATTTATGAATGTTGTCGTTGTTAAAAGCAGAGTTTGACAATTCACCGGTGAATTTACTCACGAGGTATATCCCTTGCGTTGACGTGTATATGTACTTCGAGTTGACTTCAACCCACTGAACGAACTCATTTCATATCAATATGTCAGAAGTCAATCGCGGTAAATTCACTTCACTTGACGTCAACATCAACAAAAAAGATAATTGTGAATCTCTGGTTAAAAGTACTGTGAAACAATCATTTTCCCATTGAGTTGAATCACACCAAATGAATTCTACAACAATATTTGGGGTTAATTTTGACCCTCTGGAAGTTTTTTCTTTTTGAGCTCAACTCCTGCACAAAAATGGTTTATCTTGTCAAAATCTACAACTTTACTCTTGTTTATAATACGAAATATTGTTGTGTGTAAAAAAAAAGGGGTAAAAAGGGGTATTTTTTGAACATTTTGCTATATTTATGGTATTTGATGTGACTTTTTGGTATCATTATGTTCAGCAAAGTGTTGTTCAGTATACTCAGGACTTTTGGTCAAGTAAAACAAGAAATAGAACATCAAGCCGATGAACAATCGGATGAGGACGAAAACTTGACCAATTTGACGAGAAAACGCGATGATGGCGAAGGGGACAGTGATGTCATGATGATATAACGTTTTTAATGGTTTTTGTCCCGTGTGAGCTCGCATGTGTCTTTCCATTTTAATTTTATTAGCAATGACGTATGCGAACTCACATACGACAGAAACTGTTTCGCTACAAGGTGCGCATGAAATGTTTCACTCAAAAAGCTCATCTTAAGTATCATTGGAAACGATCACAAGCTTCTATTGAATTCGAAACGAATTTACTGGTTAGATTTAGCTCGGATGGTCAATAATAACACAACGCTACAGCATTTTAACGCGAATCTTCTACCAATTATTTTCTGTTAGTGTGATGCCTCCTAATGTCCCTTTTCTTTGTTCGCTTGTTCTTTTTTTTGCCACAATACAGCAGCCAATGGAAAAATACATCGCGTATCTGAACATATCAAGGCCAAAAAACCACTTTAGTGGGCTTTTCATAGCTCATAACCACATAGATGCCCTGAGAAATCAAGTTTTTTTCAGGAATCTAGGATTTTCTGTTGGAAAATCATGAATATTTGAGGATTTCTCATTTCTGTTCCACCAAAAATGTAGAGTATGATATAACCAACCGCTTTGATTAACATCTTAACGAAAAAACATCATAATTCTAATGGGTTTTCGGGGTCCAAGGATCATTTGTGTAGTCCATTTTCGGATTCTGTGTTGCTGACCGATGTCATTCGTGGAATAGGCATTGGCGTGTAGCTTAGGACCAAACTAAACGAAAGCCGTCGTCAAAATGAATTTTTGTGGAACCAAAAAAAAGTTTCCCTAGGGTGACATATGGGGTGTTTTTTTCAGATTACCTAGCATATAACCGGGAGGTGGGTAATCTTGACCACTGTTGTTGAGTGACCAATCGATAGTACTCTTCAATACCTTTCCAACGAGTGCTCAACCATCAAAGTCATCGGTTGAGCCGTTCAAAAGTTGTGCACGTTTTCCCAGAAAGGGGAGTTTTCCCTGAATCTTGGGTTTGGTATGTGTGTGTGTGTGTTTGTGACTTTGTACCTTTCTGTGATGTATGACATTAAATTTAGGGAGTTTGGGGGGGGGGGACAGTTCAAAACCGTCGAGAACGGCTGAATTTGGTTACTCATAAGAAATTAAGCAGAGGGCGAGTGTCAGGGCGTCGATTTTTTTTTTAAATCCCATAACTCCGCTAATACACAAGGTAGATAATCCGTAGATACCGCAAATGAAAGGTATTGAGCTAGGTTTTAAATTAGTCCTGAAGATGAAAGAAATCTATAATCAGGTTTGGTCAACACATCGTAAAAAACGAAAAATCGAAAATCGATTTTTTTGGTTTTTCGTCATTTTGTCCCCCAAAATTCTGACAAAAATGCAAACAATTTTTCCATGAAAGCAATCTGCAGTTGATTGTTCTTGGTTCTGATTTTCAAAACAACTGAATAAGCATCATCAAACCAATTTGATTGTGAATCTTTGAAAAATATATTCTCAATCACCTTTGATTTATTTTGAAAATATTCATGGACACAAATTCGGAAAAACTGAATTAGAATTCATTTTTGGGCAATTGAATCGTTTGCGATGCACTGAATTAAATTGGCTGTGTACACAGTACACTGTTCATTCACACTCTTGACTTTTGACTTTTGACATTTCAGTTTCACTTGACAGAAAGCAAACACTTCACACGAGGTTGAGGTGTTCATTCCCTTCGTGAAATCAGTAAGAAAGTAAAAGTCATAAATTGAGCTTCGATTGACCAAATTTTTGTTATTTGCTGTCTTTTAATACTTTCAAATCACAATCACGTTTTGTCACTTGTTGAAATCATTTAAAATTAGTCCGAAATAAAGACATTTTCTACCAAAATTCATTGAAATTCAAAGCAAAAGGTAAGAGGAATCAACTATCTGCGTCAAATGCATTATTAAATTTGAATTTTAACTCTAACCAGAAATTTTTATGGAACATTGGAATCAGATTTGAATTTTAAGAATTGATTTGATTTGGAATGTAAAATTGGTTGTTGTGCAGTCAGAAAGTGATTGTGACTGTGACTTGTGAATTAAGGTTAGGGCAACTTTCTTTAGTAGCAAAGTTTTCGTTCTAAAACACAACAATTAATTTGAATTGTTGGTCAAGCTATCGTTTTTGTCGCTTCATTATTGACAGATCAGAATGTCCGATCAGAACGTCCGATGTCAACTGGATCAGCAGCTCAACCGCAACACGAACGATGTCAATATCTCTCTTTCGGGTAAGTGTTCGATTGATTTCACTTTATGAGAATCATCAGCCGATTTCTGTTGAATGATTTGTCTCTAGTGAAAGAAGAAGTGAATGAAGCAAACGAAGTAGATGATGTGGTGGAAACATTCCATTCGGCTGACGAAGAAAACCGCGATGAATTGAAAGAAATTCAACTACAAAGCATAAAAACTGATTATGGAAATGGAAACGACAACGAAATTGGGTCTAACGGATCGGTGAATGGTGGGAACAGCGATGAATTTCATGTCAAAAATGAGCTCGATGACGATTGGGTCGAGCCTAAGCAAGAAGTAGTCCAAGAAGATATTCCGATAAGAACATTTAATCCAAATGATATTTCTTCAAATGGTGGATACAATACAAATGCCAGTGCTACAAGAAGAAATGGGACTGGATCTTCTCTACGTCTCACAAATGGCAAGGAGAAGCCATCATATTCAAAGGATTCAAAACAATTCAATTGTGAGCTGTGTGAATACGGTTCTGATCGAAAAGGAAATCTCAATGTGCATATGCGAACGCACACGAATGAGAAACCCTTTCAATGCAGCCGTTGCTATAAATTGTTTGCACACTCATGTAATCTCAACAGACACATGGACACGCATAAGGATGAATTTCCGTTCCATTGCTCGAGTTGTTTCCGTGGATTCTTTCAAGACAATCAAAAAGTGGCCCACGAAAAGAACTGCAGAGATCGTAGCTATGAATGTTATATTTGTAAGTATTTCACCACCCAGAAGACACTCTTGGTCACACACATGCGGACGCACTCGGGAAATAAGCCATATCGATGCAGTCGATGCTCCAAAGGATTCACCCTATCGCGCCATCTCAAATACCACATGACAACTCACATGGACAAGAAACTTCCGTTTCATTGTAAAGGCTGTTTTCGCAAATTTTCGAAGGAGAGTGAAAAGGAAGCTCATGAAAAAGACTGTCGAAATCGTCGTTACGAATGTGAAATCTGCAAGAAATATGTCACTCGTTATAAAACTCATATGGAAATCCATATGCGAGTTCACACGGGTGAAAAACCGTTTCAATGCGAGGTGTGCATGAAACGCTTCACTCAAAAAGGCTCACTTAAAATACACTTGAACAACATTCATAACAGACGCAACTTATAAACATTGGGAATGATCACAAGTCTCTATTGTAACTCAAATTCGAAAATAGAAATGAAATTGGAACTACACATGAAAAATTACAATTGAATTTAATTTAGTAGTTAGATGTGGTTTAAATCGTCAATAATGATGTTTCATACAAAATGGTATTGTTAAGAGAGCAAATACAAAATGGTATTGTTCGATTGAATCGGTCTTTCAATTAAAAGTCCATTTCAGCAAATTTCCATTTTAACATTTAGTATACGCTCTCTATAAAGAATCAGAAATTGGAGAAAAATTACGCAAATAAATAGAATTTTCTTTAACCACAAAAACACAAATTCACAATCTCAAAAATTGAATGTAAACAATGATTTTTCACTCTAAAAATGTCGATGCTAGTTCCCAAGTGCTCGGACTTTAATTTTAAAGTCGACTTAACAAACAAATTATTGAAATCTATCACAAAAATAAAAATTTATCAACCAAAAATATCAAGTTATTCAATGGAATTTGATATAGAAGATTGAAGGTAAGATGTTGGAAACTTTTCTCTATTCTCTGAATGAATTTTAAACCAAATCTGTTGAATTCGTTGTAAATGTTGTCTTTTATCCACATACGTTGAAAAAATTCCGGATGAAAAAAATTCACGAAGCCCTGTTGAAGAATGTGATCGGAAATTTCAAAGACTGAATCTGAAACAATTGTGCTACAATTGATATCGGTTTAACCATAAAATGGCAAACCTGTTAATCTGCAAACACTTCTAAACAATCAAAAGTAGAAGCTTGAACGTTCATTCTGTTCGATTAGCTCACCATTTGTTCAAATGAGCATCTATGAGAGTTTAATTAAACACATCATGAGCGTAAGCATGATTAATATTCCTCTATCATCCGTCTAGTCCGGTGGATATCTGTAGAAAAGTATATTGATTAGAAATTTTTATTTTGTGAATTTAGCAAGTTGGATTTTCTACTTCAATACCTAATTGAAGGCACCTCATATTATTTGGCATACAACATTCAAAGCGGTGTGTACTTTCCAGCCAAATGATTTGGTCAAAAATAAAATTACCCAATGATCATTTCGACATTATCATGTTGATAGCTTCAATTCAATTTTTTTCCGAACGATCAGCTCAATCGTATCGATCGGGTTTTACCAAGCCGCAACATCATCTTATACTCATAAGATTTTCTCTACACGATGCCCACAATAGTCACAATAGCTACAATAGCCATGATACATACATAATAAACGTACATTTTATAATCTGAATCCAGTGTCAATGGCTTAGTATGCAATGAAATCCATGTAATGAATGTATTGATTGAAAAACCAGACTATCATGTTTGCGGTGTTTCTTTGTTCGTTCTTAGATGCTCACGTATGATCAGACATTACACTTGGCTGTATGTATCAACAGAGGTTTTGAAAAATCACTGTCGCAAATTCAATAGCACATTCACTCGCACAAACAAATCTTTTTTTTCTTTCTCTTTTATTTTGCACATTTTGTATACACACGTTCTTCTGATCAATACACGCTGCAGACACCTATGCTATCAACATTTCTGCAAGACATATTCATTTCAGAAAGTTATACGTTTCGCTGTTGAGCTCATCCATTCATTAAATGCAAACGTCAGAAAACAAAAAAAAATCATCGTTGCGAACGATGCTAAACAGCAGCTGATCAATCAGCAAAATGTAATGTCCAGCATATGATTTGCTTGTTTCAATGTCAACTGATAAAGTTACACACTGAAAGGTGTACGACTGTACAAAACGTAGCAACACAAACACGATCATGTCGCATCTACATATAAAATCGCTAAAATATAATGCGAAACTGGTACGCTTCTAGTTAAATAAGCAGTTGCCATCGACATTTCGTAGTGATAACATCGTGAAAACGGAATTTTGTTTGAGGTTTTGTTTACACAAATTTTTGTGTACATTCGAAGACTTTTACTTAAACTACCAAATCATGGTAGCGTTTTTTGTTCTTGTTAGTGTGTACGTTGTTGCCATCGGTTTTGTTTCAAGTGCACGTAAGTAAGATGAAATGTGCAATTGAAAAACTAAATCTAAAAAAAAAAAAACAGAGAACAGCGTTGTGGCCCAATTTCATTGATGCAATGTGATAAGGTGATCAGTGATCACTATGAAAACAGAGTTTTTATTCAACTTTTACATATATTCAAAATATTCACTGAACGATTAGAACATGTCAAATGTTAGTCGTCCAACCAATATTTATCAGCATCAGGCGCTTGATCAAATCACCTTTCTCCGAATGAATATCATTAGATGGTTTAACAACGGAGCTAAGATAAAAGTCAAAGATCCTAACCGAATCCACTTCACACAAACATAGCAACATTTAATTTCATTTAAATCATGAATTTGTACACGCTCGATATATCAAGCTTATAAGCATGCTGTTATCTCTGCAAAACATAAAATATCATGACATTAATTATTTCAACATTGATAATAATCAGTCATAATTTTTGACCGAATGTATTGAATATTTGACCTGCTATCAAATTTACATGTTGATTTAGATTCATACAAATGACGGCATCATCATATCACATTTCAAAAATTGATTTAAGACACTCATTTTCGTATCAAAAACAACTTTTGCGGTTTCTTTATTTTTTTTCTCTTCTTGTTGTGTATAGAAAATAGCTGCAAAACACCAAATAATCTTGATGGTGAATGCATTCCGTTGCAACAATGTCAACCACTGTACAACCTTTTGTCGCCGACGATACCAAATGAACAACGTGAATTTTTAAGGAAATCACAATGTGGAGTTGACGGAGCGTATACACCACGTGTAAATTTCATTTGCTAAACCAAATACTTTTCTATTGCATTAAATTGTGTTTATTTAAAATTTATGAGACATTTGTTCGTTAGCAGGTTTGCTGTCCATTGTCTCAGGATACTTTCACTGAAGCAGATCTTCCGCGTCCAGGAGCGTGTGGAACGCAGGCAAAAGATCGAATTGTTGGTGGTGAAGAAACATCAATTCAAGATTATCCATGGTATGATAGAGAGAGACAAATGAATGTCCTGACTCAGGACTCCTGAGCAATCAACGTTATTCAAATTAATTCATTTTTGTTTGATTTCTTTTCAACAATTGTAGGATGGCACTTCTTCACTATAAAAAACGTAATTATATTGAATTTATGATTTTGAAAATATCAGACTAAAGAATACGTATAAATTGATTTAATGTTTTTATTTCGGTTCAAAAAGCTGGTGGCGGTCGAGAGGGATTTTTCTGTGGCGGTGCTCTTATTCATCGAAACTACGTTATAACTGGTTTGTTTAGACCACAGAATCTAAACTGGAAAGATTATTGCCTACTTTTGGGCTAATTTAGCCCGGTTGAAATAACGCCCCAAGCACTTGGCTCAATAGCCAATGTTTCATATATTTTCGCATATTTTGTTTATCTTTCGGGACACAAATCAATGGGGAAATCGCAATAAAATTTGCAATTAACCCAAAACTAGGCAATAATTCCATGTTTGGGAATTCTCCATGTAATTTTGTGTGTGTATATTGTGTTTGATTACAGCCGCTCATTGTATACGAGGACAAAGCCTGATTAGAAATCGATATTCGGTTGATTATATACGTTTTGGTGAGCATGATCTTCGATCTCAAATTGACTGTCAAGAAGTGAGTTTACAATTTTTATTTGGATTTTCTAAATATTCATTGATCAATTCGATTGGTGTAATATTTGTGGTTTTCAATCGTATTGTGATTGCAGGGTGAATGTGCAGACCCAGTGATGAATATTCAAGTTGCTGAAACTATTGTTCACGAAAATTATTCCCCTGGTTCAACTACACAAGCCAATGACATAGCATTGATTCGTCTAAAGCAACCTACACCATTTACGGACTTTATTCGACCGATTTGTTTGCCAACGGCAGCAAATTTACGCAACAGAAACTTCGACGATGCTCCTTTGGTGGTGGCCGGCTTTGGTAGAACTGAAAATGGTAATTGGCTTAATGGCAACAACACTTGTAATTATTTGACGAAAGAGATTTAAATTTATTGCCATTTTATTTGCAGCAACACGCAGTGATGTTAAACTGAAATTGGAGGTAAACGGATTCAATTTAAATCATTGCTCAAATGTTTATAAACAAGCTGGATACACTTTGAGTAATAAGCAATTGTGTGCGGGCGGTGAAGAGGGCAAAGACTCGTGCAGTGGTGATTCAGGTATTTTAATTGGAATATATTGCATTTTTTCTAAGTGTATTTGGATTAAGTACAAAATGATTGAAATAACCATTTTACTTTCTTCAGGCGGTCCTTTGATGGGAGACGACAGTTCAAACGCATTGAATCCATTTGCATATTTGGCTGGAGTTGTATCATTTGGTCCAAAAATTTGCGGTACACCCGGTTTCCCAGGAGTCTATACGGTAAAATCTATTGAATTGTTTATTTTATAGTAGAAGGAAATCATATTTCACACAAACGTTTTAATTTCCATTACAGAGAGTCGATCAATACATTGAATGGATTGTTGACAAAATGAAGAAATAAATGCAGCTGTTCTAACTTTCCTTCAACAATTATTCAATACTCAAATGAAATGGAATGAAAACATTATAATCAAATCAAATCAATTAAATAATAAATGATTGTGATGCAGTTGACACTGTTTGTAATTCTTGACAAATGAATAAAATTTTGAAACATTTTTAATTGTTTTTCGACTCTCTGTGACGGCCACCGCAAGTGCTTAAATCCAGTTTTCGTAAAGCCGGCTTTATGACCGTAAAACCGGCTTTATAAACCGTAAAGCCGGCTTTACGAAAACCGGATTTAAGCACTTGCGGTGGCCGTGAAAGAAATTAAAACGTTTGTATCAAATATTATGACAAAAAAAGTCAATAGAGTTTACCGCAAGGGTTTGGACCAAATGATGCAACTCCCACCAAATGGGCATATGGATTCGATGGATTGGTAAAGTCTTCGCCTGAAAAAAGAAAAATGGTCAAATACACTCAAAAAATGCATATCACAATTCGATTTCCTAAGAATTTCGTACATTTTCACAACTGTTCATATTCCATGATTTTTCGGCATGAAGATACATTTTGTGTATTGTTTGAATATGTAAAACGTCAAGCGGGCTTGAATATCTTTCAAATGACGCAAACTGCATGAAAATCAGTTTTTGTGTAAAAAAGATACTGAAAACCCGACTCACGTGCACTTGAATGCACATATCTCTGGAACGGCTATACCAATATGGATCAAATTCAATAGGAAACATCTGGTGATAATGCTGAACAAATTTGCTTTTGTCACTTTGGGGTTTGAGACTCCGTCCGAGAGTTATCGTGTTAACGCACATACAACGACACCGACGACGACGCCATTTTGCACCGGAGCTACCAGAACCGAGTATCCAAATGAAAAAAGTGAAAATCAAGATTTGTTCCCAATGGTGAACTGAGACTATGGTCAAAATTTGAGCCCGATCGGAGTTCATTTACTCAAGTAATGTGGAGTTGAATTTTTGAGGCAAAACCAATACTTTTCCTAAGCACATTTCATGTGCGGAAAAGTAAAATGAAAGAAAATGGTACTTGTTCATCAATTTATTATATTTCATCATCATCATCAAAATCCCAGTCGGAATCACAATCTTTTTCTTGGCTGGGAGAGAAAACCTGTATAAAAATGAGGAACAATCCATTGAAAGCACAGTAATCACCAAGAAAAAGAGGAAAGATGAAAAAAAACATACGATGATAATCGATAGCCCTTCACAAATGACTCTATGAACATGAAGTTTTCCGGGGGGTAAATGCCCTTCATAAACCCCCAAAAAAGTTAGAAGAAAAAGCTATACACAGCCCTTTTAGGGGAAAAGGGGGAATGAAGGGGCTAAAACCAATTATGTGAATCGATAGAGCGGGGAAAGCTGTTTTAATAACACCCCTATACCAAAGCCCTCAAATCGATGTTGGAAGGGAAAAAAACGATTTTTTTTACTAAAAACCCACATTGTGAGGGACAAGGAGGGCGTGAGGCAAAAGAATCAACGACGCCATTCGATTGCCCTCGAAAAGTTTCCTTTAGGATGTGAAAGTTATAAAAGTCCACATAAACTCCCCAGCCCTAAAAACAAGTCTAACATTTCTGGTGACTAATATCATTAGTAATGATTCATTACGCATTTAAGATGAGTCACTTGTGATAATAATCACAACCGTTGATTGATTTCATTGTTTTATCAGATGATTCTTTCGTCTATCTGGTAGCAGTCTATTGTCGATTAAACACTCAAATTAACTATCGAAAATGTCTGATACGAATAAAATGTATAAAAACCGTTGAAATATTGTAAATTCTTAACATTATAGTGTCACCATGAAGTCGTTGAGCTTGATCGTTTTAGCTGTTTTTGTGGTATTGGCCACAGCCAAATCAGTAATCAAGCCTCGTATCATTGGTGGTAAAGAAGCCAAAGTAGGACAGTTTCCATATCAAGTGTCACTTCAAATGGACAACGAACATTCGTGTGGTGGTTCGATCTTGAACAACCGTTTCATATTATCAGCAGCTCATTGCTTTAAACTTAGTGAAGGAGTCGCAGTTGTCGCCATTGTTGGAGCAATAAATCGTATGAAAGATGGAGTTGCAATTGAAGTGAATAAAATTACACGGCACGAAAAATTTGATGCGAAAACACTTAACAACGATATTAGCTTGTTGCGTACGGCTCAAGAGATTGTCTTCTCGAACATAGTTCAACCAATCGCTTTGCCAATAAATGATTTACCAGAAGCAGGAAATGTGCAAGTCATTTTATCCGGATGGGGAAGAATCAATGTAAGTTGAATTTAAAATGTGTCCAATTGAGTTTGATTTGTTCAATTGACTGTGCCTTGCTTTTAGTTATCACCTTTTTTGCCTGAAATGCTGCAGTACCTTGAATCACGTACAATCAGTTTGAGGGGTTGTCAGGAACACTATGTAGAAGATGATTACTATTTCGAATTCCTTCATGAAACCAGTGTGTGTACATTGAACAAAGAAGGCGAGAGCGGATGTCATGGTGATTCAGGTGGTCCATTGGTCGATTTGACCGATCTCGAACACAAAACTTTGATGGGAATCGTCTCATGGGGCAGAACGGTAATTTTATTCATCTGTAATAACCAAAGCGGTGAAGCGACATACAAATGCGCTGGGGCACGTAGTAGGCTACGCCATATAATTTGCATAGCGTAGTTAGGGCACGTAGTCTCATCGTTACACCGCTTTGATAATAATTTAATAACATATGAACTTTTGAATGATATCATTTGTATTCTCTAACTTTCAATATAGTGCGCACAAGGTGATCCTGTTGTCTACACACGAGTTTATCCTTACCTTGAATGGATTCAAAAACATATGAAAGAACAGAGTAAGGACTTGGATTCAGTTTAATTGTTGATTGTAAATTCATTGAATATTTTAGACAATCATGTTCATTAATTAGAAATATGATCATAAATGTGTCCATTATTTGAAGAAAAACAAATCAATAGCAAATACAAATAATGTGTTTTACTGTTGTAAATGAGTTATTGTTTTTATGGGACAATTTCCAAATGACGCAAATTTCATGAATTTTGATTGAGCCAAAGTATATTTGTCCAAATTATAAGGCAATGACAATATGTTCTTTTTTTAGGTACACGCTCATGTGAGAGTCAATCAAAATATATATCTAATCTGTTCTACGTTTTGATTACAAACTCTAGTACAGTGACATGCAAACTCGATTACCTAATTTTTTTCGTTTGTAAATCAAAAAATACGCAAAAAATTTAAGTTCGGCCGATTTTATTATTTGATACTGGTCAATAGAATTTGATTACACTATGAGTGAAATATGATGTCTCGTAAATGGTGGCCTTTTTCCTTGATGCAAATTTGAGTTCGTTTTTTGGCATTTTCCATGACTTTTTGCAATGTTTCAGTCGATAGGGCAGCGATTTCACGTCCAATATTGCGTTTTAAGGTTCTGAGAGTCTTTGGCTGGTCAGCATACACGTTTCACTTTCAAATATCTCCACTTAAATAGTCCAGAGCAGTCAAATCAGGCGAACAAGCGGCCACTTGAATTAAAAGTGACAGTAGTCAAAATCACCGGTTTTCAAAATCACTCAAATTGATCATCGCTGGACCTAAATTTCACGTCACTGACTTCAGGAGAGTTGTGCGGTATGTTATGGGCTACAATTTTGTCGAAGGTGGTTAGACTAAATTCTCAACTGTTTGGCAGATATAGGCCAAAAACCATGGAAGAAGAGATGAAAATGCCATTTTTCGACATTTTCTGAAATTTGACAACCTAGATGACCTTTTATTGGCATAGTGTTTTCAGCAAAATTGTAGCTCGGAACTAACTAAACAAATTTGCTCTACAAGGTCGTCCAACCAATCTTTATCAGCATCCGGCGCTTGATCAAATCACCTTTCTTCGAATGAATATCATTTGATGGTTTAACAACGGAGCTAAGATAAAAGTCAAAGATCCTAACCGAATCCACTTCACACAAACATAGCAACATTTAATTTCATTTAAATCATGAATTTGTACACGCTCGATATATCAAGCTTATAAGCATGCTGTTATCTCTGCAAAACATAAAATATCATGACATTAATTATTTCAACATTGATAATAATCAGTCATAATTTTTGACCGAATGTATTGAATATTTGACCTGCTATCAAATTTACATGTTGATTTAGATTCATACAAATGACGGCATCATCATATCACATTTCAAAAATTGATTTAAGACACTCATTTTCGTATCAAAAACAACTTTTGCGGTTTCTTTATTTTTTTTCTCTTCTTGTTGTGTATAGAAAATAGCTGCAAAACACCAAATAATCTTGATGGTGAATGCATTCCGTTGGAACAATGTCAACCGCTGCACAACCTCTTGTCGCCAACGATGCCAATTGAACAACGCGAATTTTTAAGGAAATCTCAATGTAGAACTGATGGAGTGTTTTTACACCACACGTAAATTTCATTTGCTAAACCAAATGCTTTTCTATTGCATCAAATGGTGTTTATTTCAAATTTATGGAAAATCTGTTCGTTAGCAGGTTTGCTGCCCATTGTCTCAGGATACTTTCACTGAAGCAGATCTTCCGCGACCAGGGTCGTGTTGCTGAAAATTGTTGTCCGTTATCTGAACTACAATTTATCTTCAAGGGCAAATTTAATGCATTTAAATTGACTGCCAATGAAAAGCCCGATTCTAAAAAACTATATATACATTTATCTCTAGATTCTCTAGATTTATATGATACAGCAAACAAATAAACAGATTAAGAGAAATCATTTTTTTACACGTTTTTTAAAAAGTTGAATGGTAAATAGTTTTATTCAAATAACAAAAGATAGAATTGTCTAGGTGTCAGATGAGTTCAAGGAGTTTCACTTTCACATACAAAAAAGTTTCTGTTATCACAATTTTGGCCATTCCACTGATATTCGGAATCTTGTCTTAGTTCCATGCAAGTACCATTTCTGCCATGCTTATAATGCTTAGCTTTTGCTGGAGGAAGCCACTTGGTGTACAACATTTCTTCGTTATTGCCTTGGGAAAATTATAATGAAAAATAGTTAATTTGTTATAAATATATTGTTAAATAACAAAACCTACTCATCCAGTACCAAAATTCGTTGCGAACAATATCCAAGCCGGAAATCCAAATGTTGTGCTTTTTAGCTATAAACGTGTAAATCTTGATAAACTTAATACAAATTTCATTTTTCATGATATGATATCATTTTTATAGCGCTTGAAAAAAAAATTGAATTACATTCGTAATCCTGGCTTTTTCGCAATGACATGAAACTTGATTTTGCTCTCAAACGATTGGTTTGCTGCAATAGAGCTCATCGAGACAAAACAATTGTGCTCTGGCACTTTGCTGTAGCCTTCCATCATGGATCTCTCGATGGAATTGGAATTGAAGTTTGACATGCCAACATATTTTGGTTTTTGGGATATTCCCATTTTAAATGAGAGTTGAAAATAGTACCCACAAATTGTAACACTCAGGTTCAATTTTTATCCTAATGTGGTGATTTTTTTGGAGTCAACTGCTAAAGTTGCCTGGAATACGCGAAATTTCCTCCAAAATTCTAGTCAATTTAAGTAAATAAAATGGGAATGTTCCAAAAACCCAAATATTTTGGCATGTCAAACTTCAATTCCATTTTGGCATGTCAAACACAAGTGTCTTGTCTCGATGAGCTCTACTGTCTTTTGCGATATCAATGCACCCTAATGCAAGCCTGTACCAATCTGGCTCAAATGAAAATGAAATGATCACTTTGGAATTGGGCGATGGGCACTCTGTTCGAAAGTTATCGTATTAACGCACATACACGGACAGAGGTACCAGAACGGATAAGCCAAATCAAAAAGTCTCAAAGACAAATCAATTCCCATGTTGAACTGAGATGCTGAACAGAACTCAAGCGCGGAGGAGTCGACTTTTCAAGGCAAAACCAATATTTTTAGTAATCATATTTCATCTGCGAAAAAGTAATATTAACATCTGTTGATCCTAGTCTACAGTGATTGTATGCCATCTGCTTCACACACTTCGCTTCAACGTTTGAGTAAAAGTTATAAAATGAGAGATTCATGTTGTTATATTTTTTGCAGCAATTCGGCTGATTCTATATCTCAAGTGACAAGCTATGAAAATAAAAGGACAGTGTGTGCAAAACAGTCTGCCCAAATGGACAGTAAACCGTTTTCTGCATAGTGTGTGTGCTGTTAGCACAATCCATATATCTGACTTATCAGCAATAAAAATAGTCACCTCTTGTTTTTGATCCTCGTTTCCAATATTGCCATTTATGTCCAATAAAGTTCATTATTTGTCTCCAAATTGTTTCCAATTCTGAAGTCGAACCATTCGAACCTAAAGAGTTTCATTTCAAAGTCTTTCAAATTACCAGTTCCATACCTTGAGTCAAGAAAGTACGATGGAATGATAACCGATAGTTTAGTTCTTTTTTCGCAAAACTATGAGTTAACCCCTAATTTAGACCTAGGTTACGACTTAATTTTGAAAGAATAATCGATGGAAAGATCTTTTAACTTGTTGAATGGGTAGAAATTGTTAAAAGAATATGCCAAAAATTGACAGAAAAAAAATGAAATGAGCCAAAATTGGAAAATATCTGAAAAATAAAAAGCACGCATACGCTTGCCATACTTTTCCGCATCAATATAGTTCGTTGAAGTTTGTTTTTTATCGGTTCGAAATTTAGATATTCGAAAATTACATGTTTGAAATTTAGATGTTCGATTTTTCGACGCATTCAACGGACAAGCATAGGCTACATGGGAATTCACTATGAAACTCTCGGAGAGCCGATATTTGCGAGTCGGGAAAAAATCGCGTCGCTTACGGATACGAAACACATCTCATTTTAGTAGTTAGAATATATATATTATACTGTGGTAACTTTTCAATATAATGTGGTAATATGATTGTTCGCCACATAAAACTAAAATACTACCAATTTTGTTTTTTGTGTGCGTGATATTCGAGATGCCAAATGATTCATTTAGGCATATTGTATACATATAAAGTTAGAATTAAAGTGATTTGAACTTTCATATTTTCGAATTCATTGGTTTAATCACAGTATTCATATCACTTGCAGAATCGTACGGTCTGGCTTGCTTGCTCGTAATTTATTCAAAATTAGCAGTTGTAATTGCAGTGTATAGCGCACGAATCAATTACTGAACAAAACACCGCACAAGTAACAATGATTAGAATTTGATCGAGAGCCACTGAACGAATTAAATGCGTAAATAGACCTAATTTGAATTTCAAGTTATTCGTAGTGTATTTTAGACAAACGAGATTCCAATTTTTCAAAAGAGCCATAAAATGAAAATTGGGCAACTCTAATATTTATTGCGTTTTAAATATTTTCGATATAAATGATGAAAAGAACAGTATAAATGATCGTGATTTGATGATGGCAAGTGTCTGGATTCGCAGTTCAGAAATCATTACCTGAAATTTGGGATTTTGGATCGGTAAAAATTATACACCTAGATTTTGTTGTATTCTTCTTGTCAAAAGAGCACTTTTGATCGAATGATTTTCTGAAATGCCCATCAAAAAAGTTTATACAATAAAACAAATATATTATCATGCTTGAAAAATAAAAAAGGAAAATTTTACTATGCTTTTAAAAAGTGTGATTCCAGAAAATTGCCTGTGCGAATATTCATTACTGTTTTGTCATTAATCATAGTCGGGCGTAAAGAATTGAAGAAATGTCATCGTAGTCGGGTGTAATTGTTTATTTTCCATATTCTGGATGAGAAGCCTTGAAATTTTGAAATGCTTTGTTTTGACACGCTTGATCACATCCCGAAGGAAATTCAAACGAGACTTCTCCATTAGGTCCAATATTAACTTTTGGTTCTGAATCCTCTGGTTTCATATACTGTTTAAAGAATGTTCCAGGATCAGCTTTCATTCTCTGGCAATCACCAGTTGGATCGTCATCACATCCTGCTGGCATGTTATAGCTGAGTGAACCGTCAGGCTTAATATCCGGTTTCAAGTCCCATGCTGATCGTTTCAATAAATCCTCTGAGTAATCTTCGTCTGTCGAACAGAGGGCTGGATAATCGGGATTTGTACCAGTTTTACATTTTGAAGCAGTTGGCCCAGCTTCATAAATGTATGTTCCCTGCATATTTCCAAATCCATAGTTGCAAACCAAAATTGCTTGCTGCCCTTGTGAGTCAGTATATTTTGAACCAGCACAACCAATAACTGATGCATCTTGTCCAACAAACTGAGTGAAGTGACCAATTTCTTTTTTCCTAAAAAAATCGAAATTATTTTTTAAAATTAAATTAAATGGTCTTGTTGCATTCACTTACGGATCATGAGATGTTCCTATGCCTGGAAATTTCTTAATCATTTTCATCCATCCATATTGACCACCATTTTGAGCTTCCATTTCAAACCATGCAGGAGTCAATTTCTCAATAATTTCCTTGTCATCAGTCATGCCACCTCCATTTGCGATATTCTGTCCGGCCGGATACACATTTTCTAGATGTTTGCGAGTTATATTAGTTCAGTGCATCGGATAAATGATTTTCAATGAATTTTACCAGTGTTTCTGCATTTATCGTGACCATATTTACACAATCGTGCATTATATCCAGCCATCTTAGCTAAACCATCATCCCAAACGAGTGTTCCCATACGCGATGCTGGTCCATAGTTTGGCGTTTTTCCGGCAGCTTGTTGATTACGCAATTTATTGTGTATATCAAGAATTCTTTGTTGTAACTCGGGTGTAATATTGACCAATTCACGATCTGCCGAACATTCTGGTCCCCAACCCTAAAATATTTACGGAATGACATTTTATTTAATATTTTGAATAAAATTGAACATTATAAACTCTTCGATCTTCAAATATACAAAGCTCAATATCAATTTCAATTTAACTATTTTTTTTTGGAATTTCTTGTGCATTTTAGGAGGATAGTTTGTAGACAGAATATTCGGAATTAGAAAAAAATAGCCTGAAGGAATATTAATAGGAAATGAAAATAAAGCCACTTTTCAAGACAAATGCATTTTTACTGATTTAAAAGAAAATGGTTTTAAAAGTTTGTATTTTTGAAATTCTGACCAAATTTTAGATGTCATTAGTTCATCAAAAGATTTTCATTTCACAATTACTATTGCAGCGACCAATTTCACTTACTCCATTTGCAGTAGGGGTATTACATCCAACATGAGGTTTTTCTCCGCATCTCATTTTTCCACAATAGTCAACAGCCATCGCTGCTCCAATCGCCAAACTTAACACTGATTTAAAGAAAACGTGAACAAAAAAAGAAAAAAATCAATATTTTATATAATGTCCATTACTCACACAAGAATTTGGGTCACTTTTATTCCGCTACATGGATATTATTATGTGTCTGATCTCTATTTGCGGTTAAAATGTCAAATTATTCCCCTGGTAGGGATAAATTTCATACTGATTCTGTAACAAAAATTGTATGAAATTCATCCCAATGTGCGGAATTATTTGACGTTTTAACCGCAAATAGGGATCAGACACATAATAATATCCGTCTAGCGGAATAAAAGTGACCCAAATTCTTAAGTGAGTAGCAGTGATGGCAGATATACAGCACATTATACCGACTCTGCACATACTGTATATACAAAATTCGATGTGCAAAGACGTTTGCACATGCACACAAAGAAGAAATGAAACGACTGTACACAATCTACAGCCTACAAAGATCTGAGATGCGCGCTCAGTGAACGTTGTAGTGTGTTAAGAACAAAAAGAGAAGCCGAGAACGAAAAAGGAGAAATGTGCACCGATACGCTGACATCGGAGTAAACGGAATAGAAGACAGACGAAACGTGCTCTTCACTCTAACGTAATGAATACGGTCAGACTATTTCTTCTTTGTGTACACGCACACAAGCGCACGTTATTCAACGGCACATGCTTTGCACATGCAGATATTTGGTATATACCACTGCATTGCACACGTTTGCACACGGTTTGCCATCACTGGTGAGTAGGGTGTATCAATTTCGATTTTCGTTTGAAATCAAAAATGGAGGGGTGGCACCAGTTAGTACTAGTCAAAACAAGATTTTTTTGTTTGTGGACCATATGCAAAATTTTATTTCCTACAGGGGAGGAGCTCGTTTGAAAAAAATGTTTCAAAATAGCTGTTTTTCCACAAAAAATGTAAGAAAAGTCATTCAAAATATAATTATTGATATTTACATTTACTTTATTCTTAATTTTCGGATCACAATTAATGATTTTTATGTTACTCAAGACATTTTCCTGGTTTAGTTTGAAATTTTTATTATGGAACAAGTGAAGAATGGGCGAAAAAAGTGACCTTTTTCCCAAATTGTGCCTACAAATATGTCCGATATATCATTTTATATATGCCATAATAAAGTAAATCGACCCAATTGCTCTCGTAGATAAAATATACAGGAAGATCAATGGTGGAAATCACCCCTAAATCGACTCTTGTGGGAAAATCCACGAGAAAAAAGCCAAAATATCGCTTTTTTCACATATTCTGCAACAAACATGTCGCTAAAAGTTTATCAAATTTGGTGGAAATGGTCTTAATCCACGCGGTTTAATGTGTAGAAGGAGCGAAATGTCAATGTATAATGGAAAAATAGTTCAAAGTTGCTTGGCAGGGCCATAGAACCAACATGTGAACAAAATTTGAAAAAAAAACTTTTGTTCCTGTAAAAAGGCCGATTTTGAGGCCGATTAGATGACGTTTTATTTCACTAAATTTACTTTCACATTAAAACAAATTTTACAAATCACTTGATGGTTAAAAGTGCGGAAAAGTAAGCCTTACGCATGTAAGCCCATTTATTTTTGGTTCAATAATTAATTTTTGTTTCACCATTTTCCAAACGATTTTAAATTATGCGTTTGCTTGGGTTTTTTTGTGTGTTTAAAAATATTTTCATAGATTTTCTATTTTTGACCCATACTTACTGGCACCGAACACTAAAACGAACAAAATGCACACAAGAAACTTCATTTTAATTGTATTTTATTCTGAATGTTGAGAAAAAAAACAGTTAAAAACAGAGTTTGTGATAAAATTGCGAATTTCTAGAAAATCGTCATTTTCGAGAAATAACAATTCAAAACTAAAAAATGTGTTCTTCATACATTCAAATATTGCTTTTATATGAAATTCTCATTCTGCAAATGTATGATCAATTATCAAACGTTTAATAAAATGCAAAATTGTGAATTTCTGTTCGATTTCAAATGTTTTTTCATATCCCGGGTGAAAAGATGACTACGGCATTCATTGTGTCGCGTTGCGCGTCAATTGTTGTTGTATTTTTAGTTCCAACTCTCACTGCTTCGATATAAATTTTTGATGGCGTTGCCTTATTGATTGTTAGCAGGTGCTTTTGAGGTGTTGTGACATCGAGCGTTACCAATTTCTAACCATTAAAATTTCGAATATTCATTAAATTCCGATTTGTGAAATTTGTATTTACATCACACGGGAAAAGATTGACATCTCAAGCGTTTCTGTGAAGTATTGAGTTCTGTACGTTGCAGGCCAAGTGTTGTATGCATTATTATAAAATGTGTGTGTTTTTTTTCAAATAAATAATTCAAAATCCGTAGTCAATTTCAAACGGAACCGCAAAGTGAACGTTCACTAGGGACATTTTCCAATAAAATGGAAATTAACGCACGTTAGACTTTGAAGGTTAAGAACAAATTTTGAAAGATAAAAAAATAATAAATTTGATTTCAAGGACTAATTTTCGCAAATTATTCGAATATTTGAACTAGAAGAACTTTATTCTGATGCAAAAACTTCAACTGTTGCATCATTCTGGTGGCAAAACCAAGAGGTGAATGGCAACTAACTTTGAATTATTTCGAATCTTTATGAATGCTTTCCTAGGGGAATATAACGTTTTATGGATTTTTGGGTTGGTTTTGCTCGATTTCACTGATTTCCGTTTCGTCTTTGTCAATGGGACCGTATGACTCAATATGAGCAATGTATTCAACGCGTATAAGATTCTGACAGTTTGATATTGTCGGTGTAACTAATACAAATGAAGTCAAGTTCAGTCACACAGTTGTGTTTAAGAAATTCGCAAATGCATATAATTGTTGTTGCACACAAAGACGTTCTTTGAACAGTCGCTAGATGTCACCGCTCCTTTTTTCATACTATCTCTACTTCTACCATACTCCTATATTGGTCTTTGTTTATTAAATTCATTGATATCTCGTTGTGTACGAGACTTATGAAGCGCACGCGTACATTCCATAAGTAAAACACTATTTTGCATTTCTTATGGTCATCCTTCATTCTATACTCAGAAATAGAGTTTTGCTGGATTTGAGCGGTTTGGAAAGTTTCGTTATGTTTGGAATTGAAGATTTCCGGTAAAAGATGAGCTTACGAATAAAAGATGAGCAACAATACAGACAGTGCTGTGTGTTAGCAAATATAACCTTTACGCTGTGTATCAACTGTAAGAGAAAAACCGATTGAATAAATCAAATGCCCTGTATGCAAATTGTGGTTTTTATATTTATTGAATTGATTGAATGAGTGAACTGTACTGTAGATTGTGAATGACTGACTAATAGGGTGGACCGATTTTGAAATATGGATGATATCAAAGACGGGTAGTGCGGCTTTGATAGAGCATGCCGAGAGGAACATTTTTCGTTATAGAAGTCATCCCGCAAAGCTAACCCTGGACGGCCCACTAAGGCCAAAGATTCATGAGTTTTTTTCAGGTTTTTCCGAAAAGGGTGTAATAAAAATCATTCAAAATATGAATATTGAGATTTACATTCACTTTATATTCAATTTTTGGATCACAATGAATGATATTAACATAAATCAAGACCTTTTTCTGATTGATTTTAAAAGTTTTACTATGGAAAAAGTGAAAAATGGCCGAAAAAAGTGATCTGTTTTCCAGATTTTGCCTACAAATATGTCCCAGTACTACTGTTTATTAAAACACACACCACGGTAAAAAGTAACAATTTATCTTGAATTTCTATCATAAAGCATGAGCTACTATGTAGCACAATTACAACAAAAAAAAACTTTTTTTTGATTTTTTTTCACTATTGGAGATCATAGTTGAGCTCAACAGCATTCCAACGAGACATAAAACATGAATTTTTGTTGATAGATACGATCACAGCAGCCGTTGGAATGTGAAGCAAAAAAAGTTTGGTCGCTCCATCTAAAACATTTTGCAATTTTGGCCAAGATACGCAAATTTTGATGTTTTGAAATTTGTATTCCGGCTCAGAATTTCATGTACTTTCGATATCTGAAATAAAAAAGGGGGGGGGGGGGTCTTCTACGACACTTTTACGAGAAAAATCGCGATTTTCATCGATTTTGTCGATTTTTTTGTACTTTCAGACCAACCAAAAATTTACCTCCTCCACTGAACTTTTTCATTTTTTCTTTTTCGTGTCATCTAGTAGACGTTCCAATATCTCTCCAATAAGCTGTCAACCATTTATTTATGAAGAAAAATGCGACCACAACACGCATTTGAATGATGACCATTCTAGCATATGAAATATCTAGGGGCTGATTGCAGATTATCAGGCCAAAACATGCATCAATATTCCCTGATATTCCAATTTATGTAGAGAAATGTACACACATTCACAATATTCACTGCCGTGCATATTGGGAATATTCAGGAATATTACTGCATATATTCCACAATATTCCATAATATTCCATTATATTTAGCGTTGCAATTACCCCCGAGTGAAATATTGACCCAAAGGGGGCCAACGGCTGAAACCCCACCAAAAACGAGTCCTAGAAATTGTTGCCCATAGACTTTCTTTCGGCTCATGGTCTGAGGAATATGTGGTAGAAATATTGACATGTAATTGCGGGACACCCTGTATTCTAGAAGTACACGACTATGGTGAAGATGTTGGATACACATACACAGTCCAGCGTATCACCAATATTTATCCGAAGTTATTTTCCATCCATAGAGACTGTGATGACATTTTATACGATGCACAATATAATATTTTGGATCTTTATAAAAGATAAATGGGCTTGCATGCGTAAGGCTTACTTTTCCGCACTTTTAACCATCAAGTGATTTTGTAAAATTAGTTTTAATGTGAAAGTAAACATAGTGAAATTACAAGAAAACGTCATCCAATCGACCTCAAATTTCATTTAGACCAATTTTTCTACAAAATAAGCAATTTATATGGGTTCGGAGCAGTGAGTCAAAAATTGATGGTTCCACCTATTTTCTGAATCCAATCTATTTTATGACCACAAATATGAAATGATTCAATTTTTAAATCTCAAAACCATTATAGTTTGTCCCAGGGTAGTCAAATGGGCCCGCGGAATACATTTAGTACGTATATTCGCGGTACTTTCCATATTAAATTGAATTTTCAAGCAAAAAAGCCACTTTCGCTTGAGTCGGTCATGCGCCTCAACGACTACTACAATACTGCTCAAAATTGGATGGAATCTTAGTGCTATGAAGTCCAAACCATTTTTGATAGTGGTCCACGAGTCAAAGATTGGATTTGAGCGCAAATTGATTAATAATTTTGCGTATGGCGTACGTGTACGAATTTTATGAATTTCGTCTATTTTGGCTGCAAATTTGAGAAATTTCACATCAAAGATGGAATGATTGTATTTAGGAATCTCAGAACTAATATAGTTTGAAAGTGAAATGCCCAGGAAAGTGAAATGGGCTCTCGAAAAACAATCAGTAGGCTTATTTGTGGTAATTTCGCTCAAAAATGGCATTTTTAGGGCAATAAACGTATATTCACTTGAGAGCATGGCCCGCCGAAACGGCTATACCAATATTGCTCAAAATTTGATAGGATCTAAGTCTAATAATTTCCAAACAATGGTGAAAATTTGAAATCGATCGGTGGAGTCGTTTTTGAGCTATCGTGGTAACAAAAAACGTGACACCGGACAACGGACAACGGACGGCGGACGGCGGACGGCGGACGGTGGACAACGTGCCACAGCCCCACATCAACATGAGCTAAAAACGGTTCCACTGCATTCCTATGGGTTCCAAACTTATAGAAAACTCATTTTTGGGGTTTCCAAAATTTGGGCCAATCGCAATACTTTTACGCATCACGTGGTGTGCGGAAAAGTAATTTATATTGTGCATTGTATAAATCCAAAATTCATACAGCAAATCGGATAATATTTTATATCATTTTTCTCGTGTGTAGTTTGAAATCTCATGACAACCAATTGTTGTTTTCGTTGAATTGCAGTTTAAATCAACCGGTTCACGAATGACATCATCTAAATGTTCGTCTGAATCAGTTCAAAATCCGAATCAAGGGATTTTCAGAACAAACAAATTTGGTATCAAAGCGAATTATACTTCTTTGGAAACTATTTTCTCAACTCACTCAGATTTATTTTGCAATTATTTATAAAAAAAATCGAAAATATATTTAATTAGAACAAATTGTTGGTAATTGAGTCGAGTGTGATGCACTGAATTAAATTGGCTGCGTTTGACATTCACATTCACTCTCTCAAGTGTCACTTGACATTTCAGTTTCACATGACAGAAAGCAAACATTTCGCACGAGGTTAAGGTGATTATTTTCTCAGAAAAACCAGCAAGAGTTTGGAAATCATATTTTTGGCTTCAAATGATCAATTTTATTGCTAATTTTTCTTATTTAGAACCTTTTGATACCTTCAAATCCCGATCACAAATAGTGAATTGCTAAAATCATTTACATTTTATCAGAAACAAAGACATTTATTGCAAGTAGTCATTGAAATTCGAAGCAAAAGGTAAGAGGCAATCAACTATCTGAGTCAAATGCATTCAATAGTCCAATAAGATTTTCTTACACATTGGAATCGGATTTTATTTGGTTTTGTCGATCAAATTCAGCGATTAAATTTATTTTGAATGTAAAATTGGTTGTTGTGCAGTCAGAATGTGATTGTGACCGTGACTTGTGAATTGAGGTTAAGATATTTCATCAGCAATATTTCTCATTCCAGAACACAAACATTAATGTAAATTGTTGGTCAAGCTATCGTTTTTATCGCTTTCCACTCAACAAATAATAATTTGTTGTTAATATCCGTTTCTCATAGACTGGCCATAGCTTATGTTCGGATTCAAATGAGATTGAATAACATGAATCAAGGTGAAACGGACAGAAGTCAACAACAGGCTGGTGCTTCTGACTCTGAACTGTTGGCTCCATTCGGGAACAGGCCCAGATTTGAAAATTCACTTGACGATGGTTTTGATTC
The DNA here is from genome assembly GCA_030463065.1 of Aphidoletes aphidimyza. NCBI lineage: Eukaryota > Metazoa > Arthropoda > Insecta > Diptera > Cecidomyiidae > Aphidoletes > Aphidoletes aphidimyza. The sequence continues at coordinate 42,327,225 of CM059999.1, forward strand.
GCCGGTCAACCAAAACACGAACGATGTCAACATCTCGAATTCGGGTGAGTGTTCAATTGATTTCACTTTATGAAAATTATCAACTGATTTCTGTTTAATGACTTTTGTCTAGTGAAACAAGAAGTGATTGAAGCAAACGAATTGGATGGCGTGGTGGAAATCTTCGATACGAGTGACGAAGAAGACAGCGGCGAATCGAGTGGAATACAATTGCACAGAATCAAAACTGAATGTGAAAATGGAAACAACAACGAAATGGAGTCGAACGCATCGAATGATGGGAACAGTGATGAGGTTCATGTCAGAAATTGTGTCGAGCCTAAGCAAGAGGTAGACGACGAAGACATTCCAATTAGAACATTTGACCCAAATGGAAACTCAACCAATGATAGAAACATTCAAGTGGATAATCCAAGATCTTCCTTTGGATCTAAATAATGAGAAACCCTTTCGATGCAGCCGTTGTCCAAAACGCTTTACACGGTCGTTGCACCTCACAGCACATATGGCGACGCATAAAAATGAATTTCCGTTCCATTGCTCGAATTGTTTCCGTGGATTCTTTCAAAGCGATGAAAAAGTTGCTCACGAAAAGAACTGTACATTTTGTCGCTATGAATGCTTCATTTGTAAGTATGTCACCGTCATTAAGACAAATTTGGTCATACACATGCGGACGCACACGGGAAATAAGCCATATCGATGCAGTCGTTGCTCCAAAGGATTCACACGATTGTGGGATCTCAAAATGCACATGATAACTCACAAGGACAAGAAACTTGATAGCAAAGTTAAAGAAAACAACCTGACGGTATGATTGACAAAGAACAACTAGATTTTATTTAAAACTGTTTGGATATTTATATCATTTTCTTAAGGTTAGAATTAATGTAGTTTCAATACAATAGTTTCAATATGTATTGTCAAGAAATATTCGAGTCGAAAGCTCTGTTTTTTACGACTTAGAGATTACGTGTGTTGGCATACATTCATCTCATATTCAACATATCATAAACCCAGCTCACAACTTCATGTGCAAATTCTATATGCATTTCATTGCGATTGTTTTCGAGCAAATTGTTTCTTATCGAATTCTTTTATTTCTCAACAAAACTGCAGTTTCTTTGTAAAGGATGTTTCCGCAGATTTCCGGAGGAAAGTGAAAAGAAAGCTCATGAAAAAACCTGTCGCAATCGTCGTTACGAATGTGACATTTGCAAGAAATATGTCACTGCCAAGTAAACTCATATGGAAATCCACATGCGAGTTCACTCGGGTAAAAAACCGTTTCGCTGCGAGGTGTGCATGAAATGCTTCACTCAAAAAGGCCATCTTAATCGACACATGAACACCGTTCACAACAGAAGCAACTTGTAAATATTGTGAACGATCACAAGTCGCTACTGTAACTCAAACTCGGAATAACATATGAAATCGGAACACACGTGAATAATTACATTCGAATTGAATTTAGTCGTAAGAATTGGATTGCATCCTCAATAATGATCTGCCATACAAAATGTAAACGCTAAGAAGTAAGAACAGAGCTCGAATCCGTTCGATTGAAACTTACAATTTAAGTGCATTTCAGCTCTGTTTCATTTTAGCATTAAGTAAAGAATCAGAAATCGAATAAAAGTTGAGAATTGTATAAATCTAAGAGCACAGGTAACTGTTTAAACCGAAAATGTGAAATAAAACAGTCCAAAACTAACGAATTTTGTTATTTATTGAAACACACATTTTACGATCAAACTCAAACTGTTCGACAGAGACAATTTTTAATTTTCATATTTGCTCGATTCAAAGCAAACTTATTTTTGAAATAATTTTCACTGCTCGATGGAAGAGCATTATGAAGAGAACAAATTCCTCTTGGTACGCTTGCTTCCGAACGTGTTGGCTGTTGACTGATCTTGTTCAAATTTGGTTGCAGTATGATGTGTCTCTTGCTTCGAGTTCGGAATGAAAAAATAAATGATTGAATTAAATTTGATTTGATTTAAATCCGAGTAACCTATTGAAGAAAACACTACCACTAGGTGCGATGGCATCATACAATTAAATTTGGATATTAAAATCATTCACTTGAACAATGTTCGCATATCTCGTTGGTTGCTCTATTTCCACTGCTCGCTCATTCAATTCATTCATTCATGCGTCCAACCTTTGACTTTGAAAATCGTTAATATTCGTTGTTTTCAATGCCTTCATTTCAATTCAAAGCCAATTACTTGAAGAAAAAAAATACCACCGAAAATAAATTTCAATATTTATTTTCTCAATTTCATCAATTAGTTTGAAATTATCAGGTGCATTAAATAGCGAATTGTATGAATTCATTTTTTATTCGAAATCATCTCTGTCGAGTTGATAATTGACATGGCATTTTAAACAATATTTGATTAAATCAATCAATTAATTTAATTAAAGCAGAGGATTTTTTTCCCCGCATTTATTCTTGGTCTTGGGAATTTCATTTGCACACACAATTTTCAGCTTGTATAACCGAAAAATTTGTATTTTGTTTTAATAAAAAAAAAAATTGGTTGGTCATTTTAAACCGAATTCACTTGTAAAATGATTTTTCACTGTTAAAATATGGTAAAATATTTGATGAATATTTTTGGGCCGTAGTTAACGTGCAATGCATTGAAAGCAACCGAAATACCGTGGGTGTGTGCCGGCAGTAATGGTGTATATTTTGCCCCATTAATCGCCGGTCATTATTTTATTGAACGAACATCCGCATGCCAACTCAACAAATATAATTCAATTATAAACGAATCCATACATTTTTGTCGTGAAACGTAAATTTTGTTATGTTCGTAACAAAATACCAATAACAAAAAAGAAGTGCTCACATCGGTGGGCTTGGAATAAACAGCACAATATTGACAGTGTTCAATCAATTGAGTTAATACGACAATTTACATATTGCAAACGAATGACAATTTTTGGAAATGATGAATGATGTTGACAGTGACACACACACAACACACGCACAAAGTTTCCTTGAGATTGAAACTGACGTTACACTTTTTGTATTTCAATTTTAACGTTCATGATTCATGAATCATGAATTAACGACGACAATTTTTCTTTGTCAATGAAAAAATACTGTTTGAGAAGATGACTTTGGCTGTAATGTAATTTTAGATTAAAAATCAATGCAATATCTGGGCCTTCTCTTGTGTCGCAAGAGTCTTATGTCACAAGAGTCCTGTGCCAAAGATGGCCTAACAAGTTCTCTGAAGGTGCCCAAAGACTATCTAAACCCCCTCCCCCTTCCAACTTTGCCTGAGCAAAGGACATCTGGGTATGTTGGTTCAATGTCTGCAAAAACCGATTGTCTCTTTACCAAAGAGCTTTTAGCATAAGATTTCCGCATTGTGAGGTCTGGCTGAACAATTTAAATATTCCTGCCAAAAATGTTTCTATGAAAATGAATACAAAACTATTGAACATGATGTTGTTTCAACAAATGTGTGTATTATTCCATGGAACGCATAACATCAATGGCTTACATATAGTTGCATATGTTGCACCTGAACATAAATATACGACCGCCGGCTGGATTACCGAAGTGAATAGCGATGAAACAAGAACGTGGAAAGTTTAATATACACGGCATACGAATGAGAGTAGAAAAAATTCAACACACGATAACAAGCTAGCTTGTACTGGTGTAGCGTACGGTTGTTAATAATTCAATGAAAATATTGCACATGTTTTTAGGTGGGAGAACATAAATACCAAAACACACATGCATTAGATTGGTTAAGTTATTCCGCTATTTATCACATTTTACGAAGTGAATCGAAATCGAAAACCATTTGCCAACTACAGCCGACTTTCTGTACTGTTCAGCCTTCATCATATATGCCATTGATTCAGGTTATTTTATGATGCAATTAAACATTGCACGCATCAATTCACACTCTCTACAAATTCTATGAAAAAATAAACTCATTTGTGAATTATCACCATCGGTGAACGAATTGAGTGACGCTAGCTAACTATTAATATGGGCTCAGTACTCATTTTATCAAGCAATTATGGTTTTTTGCACACACACACAAATTCATGGATCACAATATTACATTGACTTGACAATCTTCAGGGATTCACTGCCGAATTTTCAGCTCCGAGAAAAATCCCATGGTCAACGAGGCTCCTACTCACCAGCCGGACATTTGCTTGCGATCGATCTTCGACCGGATTCTTTTTTAGTGCTCAATAGGTTCTGACCACACTTCGATGACAAAGATTGACGTTTGCGCATTTTTTTAAACTTTTCTCGACAATTCCACTTGAGCGATGGCTTGTTTGTGTGTCAATGAAGTTTCACGTTGAACACAAACTTATTGATGATCACAGCCTACAGAAGGCTCAAGTAGAATTGTCGAGAAAAGTTTAAAAAATGAGCAAACCTCAATATTTGTCATTGGAGTGTGGTTCTGACATAGCCTCCAAGGTCTACGATGACCTCACCCCCTTAAATTTTTGGACCCCCTGTGAATTCCGGGACCCTCAAAGAATTTTCAAAGACCTTTATTTTTTTGGACCTCACTTTCTGAGACTCAGTGTTGTCAGATTCTATGTCAATTAGTGCTGTTTGGTGCTGTAAACCGGTTTGGAGTACCAAATAGCACTAATTGAGTCGGTCGGAGATCGATAACAAGCAAACACAATCACAAATGATCGATCACAAATGTCTATTGTCCCCACGGATTAAAATCTTTCCCTCGAAATATAAATTTACGATTAGAAAAGCTAGTTTTTTTAAAAATATCCATCGTCAAAATCATTCCTTCTCAAAGTTTTATTAGACAACAGAAACGCCATCACGATTTAAGTGGCCACCCTTGAAGCCTTAAAAGCAGTCGCAAACGAAATTTCTTTAAAAATGACAGCATAAGCTTAAATACTTTGATTCTAAAAAAAATCGTGTAATTGTTGTAAATTTTACACGCAAACTAGAGATTGCGTCACTCCATTATGAATTCCTTTGAGAAATCACACTAAAATTAGTTCCAAAATTAATCTCAAATGTAATAATGCCACTCGTTTATTTGATCCGGTGTGTTGAAATAAATCAGCTTGAACATAACATTAAATTATACAAATTAATGTGAACAAGCAATCAACAACTCAATAAAACTCAATTTTTTATTTCAGTTGTCAGTTGATGTCATAGAAGAAATCGTTGGTTGTAATTTTATTCCAGTTTAAAATGATATTTCAATGAAATCTTTTTAATTTATTGAAATCTGAGTGGAATTGGAACATTAAACGATAAGGATTTTAGTCACCGTTCCTTACTTTTGGCTGGAGAACATATTTTCGACAGCTGTAGTTGATTTGAGAAATGAAATGTTGGCAATGCGATCTTGGCATGAAGACCTCTTCATGGACACCTGTCCAATGGACCGGATTCACATGTTCATTTTGAAAAGTTTATTTTTTTTTCGGAGCCAATTTTATAATTTTGAGTTTTCGCTCTAAAAATATCGCTCGATGTTATTGGTGAGCAAAACCAGTGCTGATTAAGCTTCCTAGCGTTCAATCAACTGAACCGTTCGTGGAAAAAAAACAACAACAACAACATTTCAATTGGTATTGTTGCATATTTAATTGGCATAAATTAGTTGCATCACAAATTCAGCTTCCATACTGATTATTGAATGTGATTAATGGATGGAATACTGATTAGCTCAATGCGTTCAATTGAGATGTGAAAAATGAAAATGTTTCGCATTCAAAACCAGACGAAAAACCGAAACAAAAACAAAAACAAAAAACCGTGGCCGATGTGTTTGGTTCATTGGAAAATTGCATTTTAATTCTAAGGATGATGTTGAAATAATGTTTAAATGTTCGCATCAGTAAACCTATAGCAAATATCATGTAAATCATTTCCGTTTTCCCATTTGTCTGGATCACGCTGTCTGTGCGGACCTAACTAGTCGAACGCTTCCGGTTTTATTTCATTTCAGGGATTGGCTCATAAATTAACATTTTATGTATTTTCGTTTATTGCAAATTGGATTTCCATCTAAATTGCCAATTAAACCACCAAAACCACTTTGGCCAATGGCCCCTCGTTGATTTAAAATACGTTTCTACTAATGTTGCAACATGTATATGAATTTTTTTTTGTTTTCTTTCTAAATTTCAAATAAAAAGAGCACCCACCCACCCACACACACACACGCGCGGTACTAAATTAATCGAAAATTCAACAGATAACAAGTTCATGAGAGTTGAAAATGAATGCCAACACCAACAATAAATGCAAAAATCATCCAAACAAAACTTGATATCAATAAAATTGTGTATCAATCTAAATCGATTCACTTTTGAAGAGCCAGTGAGATTCGTGTCGAGCGAACCAATTAAATTGATGAACGATGGAAAGCAGCTCGTGTATGCATTTTTCTACACTTGGGAGCGTTCGGGCTGCATCAGCATCAGCTCAACCAGTCAAACCAATCCATTTTTCCGACAGTGGAAAATGGTTTTTATTGCATTTTGTAACTTAACGATGTTTGGCATGGACAACACAAACGAATTGCAGGGCTGTGTTGTTATGTTCGTCGCTATGCCATAGAGCATAAGGTAAACCTTAACTGTTTATAAAACAGTGTGTAAATGCATTTGATGGAATTGAAGCCCTGTACTGAGTCAATGTGGCGATAATGAAAACGAACACAGCATCGAGAATCATGGCAGCTGCCTTTTACGTGCTCTCTATCTCTCTCAACCCATCGAAGCGCATGCAATGTTATGGTGTTTTGCAACGTGCATAGCTTTCTATTCCATGTTGGGAGTGAGGGGGAGGGAGGTAGGGGCGCTCAGAGGTGGAGGGGGCAATCGGTTGGGTGAGATGCAACCGACTCGGGTAATACCATGTGGTTTTGTTGCAATGAACACAAGCGCAGCTCGTTTACTTTTCGCATGCAATTAGATCGGGAGTTTAATTTTGTTATTATTTAAAATTTATATACGTTTCGAAAATAGCAATTATTTTTAATTAATTTTTAGCATTACGGATGCTGCAAATAATGATTATTGGGGCCCCGGCTCTTCTTTCTCACTTTAGCGTTTTGGCACACACACACAAACACAAACACACACACACAGGAAAGCAGCCATTCAACCAGACTTGCATCACATGTGTGCATTTCTCCACCATGCCCATCCATGAATACGATACAAGGATCGACATTGAATCACAAAACCAGCAAAATCCTGTCTGCATTCAATGAATTTCCAATTAAATTTAAATGGAAGCTTATGTGGTGAATTGACGTTTAAAGCAACATTTTAATCAAATATCCGAGCTTCAAGGTGAATTCATTATAATTTCAACGGCAACAAATATATATTCTATAACATCTTCAATCGGCTTTCAAGCTTGCACATCTGAACGTTACAGCCAGTGGAACAAATGAGCTGCACAGCTCATCGCACAGGAGCGAAATTAACAGCAAACATTGAATTTCAATTGCTGGATCATATTTTATGTGGCATCACATGCAGTTACATTTATGTGGAAATTTGTGCGAATTTTTATCGCCCATTTTCAAGCTGCTTATTTTGGTTGGTTTGACGCTAATAACGTTTACGATATCATGACATTGTTATCGAAATTGATATTTACGGGCAAATTTGTTTGTAGCAAATGTATTATTTGATTTATTATTACCGTGTATATTTTAAAGATTTAACTTTTCGATTAATTGGCTCTGCTTTATGGTTTACGGTTCAATACAAATATTTATATGCATTTTATTGATGATACAATATCATTGGTGGAATGTGTCTCTTCTGCAATATTGGAGGTGGTTCAGAGCTTTAAGCCATTGCATATCGATTCTAAACTCTGCCTAGTTGGTAAGGATTCCTGAAATCGCCAAGGATTTTTGATTATTCAGCTCGTTATCGCGAAATTTGGTCTTATAAAAAGACGATTTTGATAGGTTTTTAGGCGTAAAAACTGCAGAGCATGTAGTTCTTCAATTCTGATGAGCTTAAATTCCCGTGAGTCTTCCTAGTAGGATCATAAAAATTGAAAGCTACCATAAAATGTTAACCATAATTCAAAAATTTGAAACCATCTGAAAAATGAATGGTTTCTGTGCTTTTTTGTCTCTTATTCAGGCCAAATTACCAAAAATTTGAAATTGCATTGAAATTCTGTCTTGACGAAATTTTTCAAAGTCAGCCTTTGGCCATTTTTTTGGCCATTTATAAATGTCGGCCAAAATCAAGGCTTCGAACCGCCTGGATTAAACAGTTACCGTTGGGAAGATCTCGAAGAGTTTGTGATATTTTTTGGTATAAAACATCAAAATGGGCTGGCATTTGGCCAACGTTGGCCAAGATATGGCATTTGGCCTTTAGACAATTTTGACCAACATTTGCCCCAATCTTGGCTTGTTTTATACCAAAACTCTGATTTCGGCTGACATTCTTAAATGGCCAAAGGCCGACCAAATGCTGTCTTTAAATACGTTCGTCAGGAAAGAATTTTTTTGATTGAAGCATCAACGATGGCCATCTTTGCAATAATTTTTAGAGAAAAAAATTCTATCACTTATATTGAGAATGAGCCCAGTGTTTTGGAACTTAAGGGCTAATTTGATTCTCATTAAGTTAAAACTCTCACCAAAACCCTATCCAAATCACCTCACTAGCCATGACAATAAGCTCAAACATACTTAGAGCGTAGGCATATGGTAAAACTGTACTGCTGTATGAGATTGAATTAATGAAGGAAATTAATTGAAAAAGCTTTTGGCTTCTTAAACCCTAACTTATTCGTGATAGTGTGTCTTTAAGTTGATAATTCGATATCGACATGAGGATCGATAGACTTTTCTTTGTTTGTGTGCATCTAATTTGCCAATAACAACAGTTCGTCTAAAGTTCAAATATCTTTCGCTTTCAAATTAAATAGTTTAATTAAATAAATTCGTAATTAAAATCAAACAATTATAATTAAAACATTTCTTCGACTTTTGTTTGATAATATCGTTAAATTGTTGATTAAAATTGGCTTTAGTTGAATAAAATTAAGTTCTCTTCATAAGTTAATCAAGTTACTGAAAATGTATAATGCATTATGCATGCTCTGAAAGCGAGAGCAATAATGATGTTGTTACGGTGCATTACATTTGCCTCTGCCACGGTAAAATAGAAACTCATGAATTGTTTATGAATTTTATTTATTTATAGAAAATCTGTTAAAAGACAGACACAAAATAAGTGCAATTGAATAGGCGAAAGCTTGAAGAAAAACACACCCCATACGAATCAGTCATTCAACCGAAAAGTAGGTGCTCAACTCAACTCATTGAAGCAAACAATATTGTATATTTCTCAATTCATTTAAAGTGAAATGTTTCTAAACAAAAAAACAATATCTACAATGGTCTTGGGACTCGTTTCCGTTGTAAAGTGTAAAACACATTCAACATTTTCAACAGCCCTGGTAAAGGTATGGTGTATTGCTTCTGGGCATTTTTCGGTTGAATGAAAACTCCACATTGTGAACATCAGCAGCAGCAACAGCAATAACAATCGACCGGTAAAGTTCTACCATTTAACCATTTAAGCGACACAATGAACATACAATTTCAAAAAACGAAAAAAAAAAATCACTTCATTTTTGACGATGCGCACCCGAATGAACCAGCAACACTGTCACTGTGTTGTTGATGATACACAAGCCCAAACACAAACAAACCAACAAATATAATGAAAATTGAATGGTGAAACGAAATTTGTGAAGTGAAACTCGAGAGAAGAAAAGCGGATGAGCAATGTGAAAAATGGAAAGGGACTGCAAAAAAAAGAAGAGTTGAAGCACACACACACACACACACACACACACCACAACAACAACACCAATTGACACAACAATGGGTGTTGTGAACGTGCTCAACGAACTGCTTCTATTGAGACATCGTTTGTGCATCGCATCAAATCAAAAATAACAACAACAACAACAACAAAATACATATATAATATCGTTGTCATTGTGTAAAATGAACGAAACTAGCGTGTGAAGGAGCAAGAGATAGAGAAATTGAGCTGGTTGAAGTATTTTATTGTTCACAATTTGCTCGGCAGAAATCTTTTTGCTCAATTTCGTCACTTCAGACCGATCTTGTGATTATCGTGGTTTTGTTGAGCCTCACAATCCATCTTCAAGTGGTATTCATGCTATTTGAGGTGCTAACGAAGTGAGTAGAAAAATCTACCGAATGGACGACGATTTTTTTTCTTTGTTTTTTTTTTTGTTCAACATTTTTCATCATCTTTCGTTAAATTACACTTAAATGTGTGAATGCAAACATTCACCGCAAGACTGAGAAAAAGCCAAAGGGAACTAAAACACCAGGTCAAATGATATCGTCAAATCCAATTGAAATCGCCGATTTCACGATTTCATCCAAAGAAAATAGTCTTGCGAAGCTCGTTCAACAAACCGAATTCAAGTGAGCCATATTGACTAAATGGTATTGAGAAAGGTTAGTATTTGTAATGATTGCATTGCAATTGCTATGTGCTCAAACAACAAACGTCGAGAATTCAGCAGTTTTGGTTAAAAATTCACCACAAATTGTTTCCCCAGTTCAATGGTCATGTGTCTCCATTTTCGAAAATACCGTGACGCATATTATCCCATTGCGTTCCGTTTACACATTTTACCATCCGTCGCTTGTCTATGCGCAGACTCTGCACCAAAAACACATTGTATATGCGAAACATTTGGCCAAAATATAAAACAAGTCTTATTTTGGTACTGTGTAAATGTAAGCGAACGAATAATTTCAGAGAAGAACAAAAAAATTTGGATCAAATAACATAGCTCAGCATTCCAATGGATGGTACCCGACCGCCCGTCATTCCAGTGTAAATCGTTCACATCGCCAGCATCAACAGCAATTGCTGTTTCAGTTGAGTCTATGGTCGCATCGGTGATGCTTCGATAAATGAACAAAACGCGCTATCGTTCAGATTCAGATTCCGTTATTTCTGTCTTGTACTAAGAGGCAATTGTTCAACTGAACAATTTTCGCTTGTGAGAAAAAGTTTCTTTTTTCTCTGTCGAAAAACCATAAAAATCTCATTTAACAAAAAAAAACAACAACATTTTATGTGTGTGTTCCATATTTTCATCGTAAATGTTTTGAAAAGAAAAAAAAAACGAAAAATTCTCGTTTTTAAATTTATTGCTTATAATTTTCAGTGTTGGATACATAAAAAAAAAACAAACAACAACAACATTGTATGTAAATTTTCAAACGATTACGATACAAGTGAAAGCCGATTGTACGTTTAAATCGAATTGGTTTTTTGCACAAGCTTTCGTTGCTCACAGTGCACGGTGTCGACGAAACAACAATCAAAATTGTATATAAAAATCCATTCGGAAAAGTTTCGAGTTTTGTACCGTGTATTTATGAACAAAGTTTTGGTGCGTGTTTTTTTTTCAGTGGTGGTGTCGACCAAAATTGACAAGACACGCGCGCTCATTTCATGCGTATTTTTTCGGTGAGCAAAATAACACAATCACAGTGCAATCAAATGGAAAAATATTGAACACTGACAAATAAAAGTGTGACAATTTTTGGTTTTCTTCTGATTTGACAATATTTTAAATCCATCCAAAACACAAACACACACGAAAAAAAAAACTTTTTTCGAGTGATTTTCATGTGGGAGAGGAATAAAAATTGGGAATTGTGTGTAAAAAGTGAAAGAGGACTTTTGTCACTGAAATTCTTAAAAATTTTTTTTTTTTTTTCAACACTGATAAAAATTGTTCTTTAATAAGAAAAAAGTCCATTCATTTCGATGTACATTCGATGAATACACACATCAATCTAAATGGGACTGAGTATTCTGTTGAAATAGATTGGTGTTTGAAGGCGGACTAAAAAAAAACGAAGTCATTTTGACTTGAAATTTAAATGTGAGGAAATAGGCTCATTTACAAGATTCCCATTCACGAGTCGTCAGAGTCAGAGTCAGAGAAACAAGACATTTGTTTTAGTTGGAATTGACAGAATCGTTGCTGATTACACCATAACGAATTGACAGTATCGACCAAGCATATCGTCATTCCAACGAATAGATAAAAAAAGCCAACTCCGTAACAAACGTAGCTCAATTGTAAACTGTCAAAACAATAGAACAAATACACAGAAACTGGTATGAAAGGTTTTTGAAAATTTTATATTGTAAACATCAGAAGCATCCGTGATGGTTGTTTCGCGCCTTCGGTATATTGTACGAGAAATGTAAATAGACAGCAACAACAACAAAAAAACACACCCGTTAGACAGAGAATGTGAAAAGTCTTTTGTTTTTCTTTTGAATAAAGCACCGACAACAACAACCGATGTTCACTGTTCAACAACAGCACAAATAGCAAATACCAAAAATAGCATTTTTCAACAAACACAAAAGACTGGATGTTGTTGTGGCTCAAATCGAGCGCACCACGTTTCACTTCATCCGTTTCTGTTCAATTGCATGTGAAAAGTATCGGTGTGAAAAGCGAAGAACTTGTGTGATAGGGATTTTGTGAAGTCATCGACAATTGAGACAAAAGGAAGCCGCATTGAAAGAAGCGTGAACGAGTTAAAAGGACGACAACAAAAACCCGCGTCGGGATGTAAGAAAACTGGGCGACAAGACGACAAAACGCGAAAACGACAAAACGACAAAACGATAGAAAATCTCTACCAGAAATTGTACTTCGTTAACCTATGACATGACAATTGATTCGTGTGGCCAATCAATGTGCCAGATTGTTAAGTTTGGTGAAAGTGTGCACACTGTGCATGTGACGCAATCAAAAATCTCTTCATTCCATTTCGCGCAGTGTGTGTTTAATTAAAAGTTTTTAAATGGAAATGAAAAATCTCGTCATTGAAATGCAAGAGCCAGAAAATTACGCCAAATACTGATGCTATTAAGCGAGTAAATTGATTTAGAAACTTTGACGCTACTTTGTGTGTATTTAAAACAACAACAACAACAACAACAACAACAACAACAACAGCAACGAGAGAATATATTTTTCAGATTGAAATTCAACGAGGCCCCCGCAAAACGACGAGCTTACTTGTTCGATTCATGTGCCCGCAACGTGTTTTGGTGCGAGAGGAAAAAGCAGCAAAGGAATCAAAATAGAAGAACGACCAAAAAATAAAATACAAAAAAAAACATTTGAAGGTGATGTGAAATTGAGCGCATTTCCGAATCGAAGCCAACAAAATAGATAAATGATTGATGTGACGCTTGTTCGACAACCAATTGCTTCTTTTGACTAATTTCCATCAATATTTCATAATAGCTACAAACGAGCGTTCAAAGTACACCCATTCTGAGTGTGCCGCTGCAGCACACAGGGGGCGAAGGTCGAACATTTTCTATCTCAAACACGTGCTCACATCGATTTGCATCACATTAATAATTCAGTAGAGAAAGCTGTTGTTTGTGGATTGTCAATATATAAATATATATATTTGGAAAACATATGTCAATGAGATCGAAAAGTACGTAGTCGTTTGGACGCTTATAAGATAAAATCGGCTAGAAAACGGCTGGCAACAAGAGACCCGTGGATCTAGTCTGGAAACGAATTAATTAAAAGCTCTTGACAAATTTGTGACACCCCAAAAAACGTATACCAAATGGATTATGCCAAATGGAATAATGTTGAAATGAAAATTAAAACCAATTCATTTTGAACAAATTCGAACAGGTAAGCGAGCTGATATCTGGCTCATACCATAAAATTCTTTAAATTGTATTAAGTATCGAAATTTTCTATCTTAAAATTACTTGGCCGGAAAATGTTGCTGGCTCAAAATCATTTGCCAAATAACCATTGATTGTTGATTTATTTCGAGCAATTATTAATTGGATGTGTTTGTTCAACAGCTTGATGATTTTTGGGCGCGTATACGGTTTTAATTGGCCATCATTTGAGAGCGGCAATATTGTTCACAATGTGATTTATTTATCAATTTGTTTGTATTGAATGAAACGAAGAGAATATTTATTGATCACACTATTTGCTAAAATCGAAGCGTTTGGTAAAATCGAAGCCTATTCCACCAGGTCGTGCTCGATTGACACATTTTTAGCCATTTATTAACACCTATCACAAAGCTCAAGCATAGTTCGATATACATAGATGCGAACAGTGTTCGCCGAACAAGGTATCATTTATGGATACAATGAAACGGGTTTCGATTGAATTTGTAATACGATGAGCCTGAATCACCTCATGGCAAACGCAACTCGGCAAACCCAACTCGGCGTGAATCTCTCCATTGTTATTATTTGTACTCGATGTACTGTAGTAATTTCACCACTCTGACACCTCATCAAGCTCGGTTTTCTTCACCCAAAACAAAACAACAACAATCACTCGATAAAGCCGCTTAACACATCCACAAGGAAATTTATGATATTGGATTGAAAATCGATTATTCCCTGGACTAGAACTGGAGCGCAGCCAGGGTGCGGGTGCTGGCTCAATCTGTCTAAACCCCTTTACTAAATTCTACTTTATGAATCGCTATTTGGCCCATGCACAAATGTATATTGAAAATCCATGCGAAATTTACACACAGCTGTTGTAATTCTCACACTCATTCACGCTCTATTTGACGATTCGATTTTGTGTATTGTTTTTTTTGTGTGTGTGTGTGTCTTCTGTTCGTTCTGGCCTCGGTATGTGGTTCAATTCACCAAATTTCAGTCTCAGTTATATCGGTTGATTGTGATGCCAGGCCAAAATCTTCAAACAAACGACTCAATGTTCTTAGACACTCTTATGCCCAATAACCAAAATATACAAAAACAAACTTTTCATCGACCGCAAACATTACGACGGCAGTCATTGGATCTATCAGTGCTGGGTTGGGTTGGTGTTGAGTTTTGTTTTGATTGGAAACGAGACATTGGAAATCGCTTTGACAGTCAGACCTCACCAGATCCCCCTCTCTTACCGCACAACCCACCCGCGGGGTGAGGGGACGGGGGAGTTTGAGTCAATTGACGTGTGCGTTTCGATTTATTTGTCTTTGTGATATGAAATTCAATGAGATTTTGATGTGAATGTCGACTCAACTGAATTTCGCTCCTGAATAAATGTTGTTTTACAATTCACAAAATTTGAGATTGAACGGTTCCGAATGACTGAATGTTTTTTTCCCCGTTGTATGCTGCTTTTCTTTCTCTCTCTCTCTCTCTCTCTCCCTCTCGTAAACATCAAAAAGTTTTCCGTTTCACTTTTTGTCCATTCGACTTTGTTCGCATGGATTTTCGGTTTGGATTTTGTATCATTTGGAATGTGTTCCCGAGTTTGGTGGACTGAAACAAAGTAAAAATGGATATCAGTTGTTTTTTTTTTTTGTTGGAGTTGGTGTTCTAAGTAGTGTACACACAGAGTGAATGTGTGTGTGTAGGCGCTGGAGACGATGAATGTTTATAAATCAGTGATGGTGTTGATTGTTGACGATGCGTGAATCCAAATGGCTATTTCTTGTTATTACTTACGCTTCACATAACCAACCACCCCTCCCGGCTCCACTCTACTATCGTCCAACGGACTACCAAACTGAGCATGAAAACTGTAATGTGCCATTGACATGCTTCATTTCCGCTATCACACACTGACTTTGACAGTCGGCATTGTCAACTATAGTTGGGCATATAGTGATCTTTTTATATAAAGTTCATACACCCAAATCACAAAACTCCAAGAAAATGAAAAATTCCATTGACTTTGTGTTGCCCAACACACCCAAAGAGGAAGAGAGAGAGAGAAACAGAGACACCGATGCGAATGACGCCAACCAAACAACCAAAAATCGAAACTAAAACGCACACGCTGGACTGACCATTGATTTCAAATTTCACCCAGTTTCATTCCTGATGACGGAATGATGACAAAAACACACCACACATGAAAATTCGATGAACAATTTGGTTGTTCAAGCCATCAAATTTCAAGCAAAAGCAGCTGAACGGAAAATGGACAAAATGGAAAATACGGTGTTTGGTTCTGGGTTTCGATTTTAATTTATTGACCGGCATTGTCTTTTATTTACTTGAATATAGCTGGCCCATTTTGAATGTGTGTGTTAAAAGTTAGCATTTTGGGGGGCGGCAATGCCGTTGCCTGAAATACCATAAACGAAATCGAATAAACGCCGCCGGCACAATGTGAATCGCATTTCAAATGGTTTTTGCGGTCGTCCGCAAAGTTTAACCGCATTGAAATTCAAATAAAATACACCATTTGATTTGGTCGAACAGTCGATTAGACGCCTCTCATATGCAGCATCAGTATTCATTAAGATGTATTTTGGGCGTGGGGAGATCCATTTAAAATGGATACCGTTGACACAAATTGCCAATAATTATTGGCTCAAGCAAAGGAAAAAAAAAAACCTTGGCCGATTTTCGAAAGCCATTTTGTCATATTCATGTCATTCGATAGAGTAATTTGAATTTAATGTCTTCCTTTGCGTTTCCAAGGTTTCAACAATCCATATTGCAGGTATATTTCACATAATTGAGGACACTTTTGCCATAAATTCCATGATTTTGTACACAAATATGAGAGAAAAACAAACGGGAGGAAGATGAAAACTTTTTTTTAAATTACACGGCATTTTTGGGTGATTAAAATTGATATATTTTCTAGTATAAAATGTGACCAGGTTTTTGGAACGAGGAAATCTTTTTGTTAAACTGAGTTCAGTTTGAAAATAGATTAACCATTTTGATGACCTGGAGCCATTTGGGTTATCCTTTATATTGCCTGCTCTGGCCTGCTCAAATGTTATGCATGTTGTGGATGCATTGTGAACTTTGTTCACCGATTACCCGGAAAATGTTACAATAAATGTGAAAACAACGACATTTAAAATCGAATGCGATCAAATTTATGAAAAAACTGAAACCGAACCCGAATCCGATATCGATAAATCGGCGGCTGTGGGCGATGACAAATCAACGATTTTGGCTCTACCTTTATGTTCATCACATAAATCATCATAAAATCATTGATGAATCCCTTTTTTTTTTGGCTGAATGCCGAAGGTTTTTGCGCATCGCAACGTTGACCCTAAATGTTGGAATGGGCCAGCCAAGCGAGGAAGAATACAAAAACAGAATCTTCGAAACCATTTGCATATGGTTTATGCAAAGAACGAAAAAAAAATGCGAATTCTCTAGTTAAATTAAAGAATGGCCAAGCATTCGATGATGCAAGACCCATACAAATAAATTTCCGCAATCTGAATCTGGAATGTGTGTAGAGAGAGAGAGAGAGAGGAGAAAAGAAAAAAACAAATGGCACAAATACATTGAAAAGTGTAGAAAAAGAAAGACATATATTCATGTGTTTTAATCAGATTGAGTTCGTGCTGGAGTGGCAAAGTGCTGGGGTTTCAGTCCAACCACTATCTTATGTCTTCTCTAACCTATTTTTTGTGTGTGTTTGTGTGTTACCATTCTCTCTGCTAGAGAGTCTCTGGTCGACCATGAGCATTTCAGCTCAAGAACCATATTTCATATGTATGCAACACAAATAAACACACACCAACAACAAAAAAAAAGAAAAAGAAAAACCAAAAGCGGCAACCACAAGCTTTGCATTTGGGTGCTCACATATTCGACCGGTCGAGTGATAAAAATTGATATTTAGATGCTGCGATCCGAATGAAAAGTGTTTAAATATTCAAAACACATTCTCATTCTCATTCTAATGCACATATGCCGAGAGTGAGAGACCGAAAGAGAGAGAGAGAGAGAGAGATAAAGAAAACTGAGAGAGAGAAAAAAACAACAACGACGAGCAACGAGCATAATTCGCATTCAGTCGGCTCACATGAATCCGCTGTACCAACGTGGATTTATCTAACACACACACACACAAACGAATCCAACGACCATTCACAATGAATCAAAGGATAAAAAACGCTCATGTTCTGATATCTTATGCATAATTCTGGTACGTGTTCATCACACTGATCATTTTGTACATGGAACCAACCGAACAGCACAAAAAAAACAAAAAAATGACAAAAGAAACAACAGCAAAAAACGGCCATGGAATTCCGTTCAATGTGAGTGGTGTGCAGAGCAAGTGATTTTCGAGAGAATAACGGTGAAAAACACACATCACAATCTCAATCAGGTCGACTTAAGCAAAATAACAAATTGATTTCGTTGCGAATGTAAACAAGGCCAAAACTGACTTTGTTGTTTTATTTCATCAGTACACCCTTGGTCGAGTCGAGTTCTTTCGTTGCCATTGTTTCATTCGAATTTTTTTGTTTGTCTTTTTTTTCGTCGGTGAGGTGAGTCTCAGTTGTTTAAGGTAGGTCATTGCTTATTGCCATTGTTGCGTAGTCTCGCGGGTTTCAAATCATGCGGGTTTTTTTTCTAGTACGATTTAATTATTATTTCAGTGATGCAGTGTTGCGGCTTCAAATGCGTCCAGACATCAAGCAAATCAAAACAAAACGTCGAAACATTTAACCGGCAACCATTCAAATCATTTGATTTCGATGGCGTTGACATTTTCACCGATGTAACAGTGCAAATAATGAACCATACACCGTCGACCATCGACACACAAATGACTCATTGACTTTTATACCGGATGCTGTGGTTTTTACCTTTAACAGCACCGAATAAATTTCTCATAATCTCACATTTTCACAATTGAATCTCGTAGTCGAGGGGAATTTTGCGATTGAAATTCGAAAATTCGTTAATAAAATCATTTTGCATTTGAACAGAGTCTGTTCAACAGAAATTGAATTCAACACAGACACATTTCCTATTTATCCAATAATAACTCCATTTAATCGGATGCGATGCGAAAAACTATTCACTACAAATATGCAAAATGCCACAACATTCCCGCGTTTGTACACAAAAGCCACCAAAAGCATTACACACTCTGACTATTTTTCCACACAAAAAAAAAATCCAATTTCTCCATGTGCTGTATGCTGGAAGCGATCGAAATCGCGTTGCGACTTTGCGAATTTTAATAATTGAACAGATTTTAATGTGTGTACGCCATTTGTGCACCTTATGCGCTCTTTTCATTCCATCATTTTCATTTTGAAATATTGACGTTAAATTCTTGTTCGCATTACTCAACCCGACAGAACCACCTAGTGACTTCATAGACATTAGACGATGAAATTGAGGTCGATGTATAAACCATTAATGTATGTGCTTTACAAGATGTGTGTACCGGCATAGTGACTCCTTTTGCCAGCCGAAAATGTTCCAACGTTATTCTATTTTTACATTGACTTTTCGACGATTTGCTATTTAATAAAGCATTTTTCGAACGCCGAGGCGCACGTCTTTTGTATGCGGCAATGAGTGTGGAGTGTGTGTGTGTGTTTAATTGGCACCAACCACCGGAAATGAGAGTCTATGAAAACTACTTACTTCGATATTAAACACACTCATTTTCATCAGCGCAGCACTGAACAATGCGCCCATCACCTTCAACTCCTCTGTTTCAACTATACAATTTAATTAGTTGTTTGTTAGTTTGTGCAAATGTTGTGGCGGTATGTTTATTTTGATTAACGCGAAAAACCAACATTTAGCATTTTAATTGAATTTCATGCGAACGAGCATATATTGGATTCGAAAGTTCATTGAATTGAAGGCGATGAAGTTTTTGTTGAGTGCGGTTCATAAACGACATTTATTCAATACGCTTCCATATATGAAAACAGTTCGCGAGTGTATTTTTAGATGGTTGCTAAGAATGTGGTTTATCGGGGGCGGCTGGGTCGGGAAGGGGTTGCAACCACCCAGCAGGTTGTGAAAACAGTTTCAGCCTTCACGCGCTGCATTCTCAGACACGCATCTATTCTGTTCTATCTTCCAAAATATTGTTGTTTTTGTTGTTGTTGTTGTTGAATTTTACGTTGTTGCCTTCAAGTTACCCCAAAAAAATGTTTTGTGCAACGCAAAAACAGAGTGAAAACTCTTGGCCTGAAAATCTAAAGTCTACCACACGCGAAAATGCGAATGCGAAGTAAAATGCCCCAAATCCATAGCTCTTTCAAGTTATGCGTTAGAAATCGATACTACTTTGAATTCGGATGGAAAAATGTTGTCGATTGAATCGTTTGACATCGGTAGTTGTTACCTTGGGACATGGATTACAACGTGATGTTACTGTAGGACATGGAACGGATTTTTATTGACATTGAAATTAAAACCATATTCCCCCTCGATACCGCAGAAAAAAACGGTCTCTTTGATTCAAACGTACCGCTTTTTTTTTGTTCTCGTCTTCTTTGAAGAATGTTGTTTTTTACTATTCAAAAGGAGGAATCTGTTCAGTTGTTGGTTGTGATATTTTTGTTGATGATGAAAAAGAAAAAGAAAAAAGAAAACGGCAGCCGATCGATGAACAAAATCGCCTCTTTAAATGTTAAGCATGTTGAATTCTTTTGAAAATTAAGCATCGATAAAACATGCTTCAATGTCATGAAAATGTGTCAAAGCTGCGAAAACAACAACAACAACAACACATAAATCGCTTTTGAGAGTGTCGAAATTTCTCTCGCAAATATCGAAATCGGCCAGGCGTTAAATTCCTCCATTTTAAGTTTAATAACAAGGAGCTTGTTTTTTTTTTAAATAAGAAAAAAAGTACCTTCGAGTAAATAAATTCCACCCGTGTATAAATTTCATTGGAAAACTGTCATGCAATCCGATCTCCTTCACAAGATTTAGTAAATTGAACTGTGGTGCGGTGCGAAAAGTCTGAGAAGTATATGGTGAAAATCATGGAATTTTCCCAATTCTTTTCGATTACGCTAACGATTGTGTTACATTTCAACAAATTAAATACAAAAATTCTGTTGGTCTGCTTGTTGTAAAGCGCTCAAACCGTTGAGTTTTGTGCTCTTGCTTAACAACTTGCACGCACATTTCGATTGGTAAATATCAAAATCAAATACAAATATTCAAGCTGAAATTGAATACAATGTGTTGAAAAGTGTGTACTGGTTTTAATTGAGGATTCTCAAATGCCATGGCAGAGCAACATTTTTTTTTATTATACTCAAATCGGGTAGAAAGAGAAAGATTATGTTGATTTACCGAACACAGATAAATGAATTTGCTGAAATAGAGAACAAAAACACGTCATTAAAATTCGGTATATCGAGAAATGGTTGGGTTTTTTTTGCGCCACGTGTGTGATTGAGTGTATTTAAAATTGGGATTTTGAGGGATTTTAAGGCTTTTGAGCCATTCGAAACGATGGTTTGCATCAGATTTTACAAATTTTTTATTGAATGTGATTAATCGGTTTGCCGGAAAACCGGTGTAACGTGATGAGGATTCAAAATACCAATCGGATTTAACAACATGCAACTTTATCTGATTATGGATCATTGAAATTGTTTTGTCATTTCTTTTATCAATTTTATGAATTCCTTTTACGTGTCTTTTTTTTACTCGGTTAATGGTTACTCGGTTAATGGTGGTTTTTCAATCGGAGGATATAATCAGATTGAGATTTTTTTTGGGATTTTTTGAAATAGGAAGATGGATGCTTTGAATTAATGAAATATCTAACTTCAAGGAGAATTTGCGCTTTCCAAAAAGAGTTTTTCTGAAATATTAAACATTATTTCAATTTTTGAAGCTCAAAGTGGTATTTCATGAATCTTATCGCTCATTTGGTGCCCGGCGGGCACTGCCCACATCATGATGAAAATTACGCAAAATTCATTTGAATGGCTGGTCAGGGCTCGGTGTCGCCTTTCCTTAAAACAATAAAGATGACCTAATTTCAGAGCTGTGTTAAATAATTCTCGAAATCCCTGTTCAATTTAATTTGATACCAATATAATCACTCAGCAAAATACCTCATTTTTAAAGGCCATTAACTGTAGTTTTCTATTAATGTATATTGTCTTCGTGTTTCATATATTCAGTCCATAAAAAAGTATATAACTTTTTTTTGATATAATAATGCTCTACACAATGTTCCTCTGTGTGTTCAATCATCTGAATCCATCGAAACCAAATGCGAATGGCGTGCTTCGCATGTATTTGTATGTCTCAAAACTTGTGCGAAAACTTTAATGTAATACAACCAAAAAATCTCATCAATTAGAAAGTTTAATTCAATAACTGAACCGCATGACTAACAGGTTGATTAAAAGTACTATATCGAGGCACCACACACACACACACACACACAAGATGAGTGTTGAATGGATGCGCGCACAACTCCCCATGTAAAATCATACGGAAACTGAAAATGAATAATTTAAATGGGCGCGCACACAAAATGCAGTTTTATGCTAAAATATGAATTTATGATGTTATCCATCTTTTGTATGCTTCAACCACACGCTACGAAGTTATTAACAGAAACTTTTGCCAGATAAAAATAAAGTTTCTCCTGTTCATGTCTGGTTGAAGTGAATGTTCAAGATGGTCGGTTTTTACTTATCTCTCTCTCTCTCTCTCTCTCTCTCTCTCCTTCTCTCTCCTTCTCTCTCTCCCTCTATCCCTGTGCTTTGCTTGTGCGTACGTGGTGGACGCTGTTTCATGCATATGATACACGCCAAGTTTTCCAGCAGATTTTAGCATCTTTACGTCATACATTTTTCGTTTTTACTTCTGAAAAACTGACAATTTTCAAAGAAAAATATGTATTTGAAATGAATTTTTGATGGATTCGTTGTCGCATAGCCAGATAACAATAATAATAAGTTTTCATAGTGTAATATTAGAGTTTTTTCGAAAACTTAGTCCAATGAATGAGACTTCTCTATGTTAGAGCTATGTGTGTTTGCTCAACGAATATCATCTGACTTCCATTCAAAACAGTTTTCCCATTTTGGTTATTGTTCAAGTTGTTTTTTTTTTTCGTTCGAAGACAAGAGCGACAGACAACATCATATAACAATATTCATAATGCGAATAGTTTTCATCCGTGACACATATATATTGTAATGTGTGTTCACCACACAATTTTATGAAGTCAATTCTTTATCTACTTTCTCAATTAAAGCTTCTCAAAAAACCGGGATGAAAAAAAAACAAACTTTTCCATTTGGGATTTCCTGGTTTGACCATTTAGATGCACTGCAATCGCCTTTGGTTCGCCTCTGGTTGGCCTCTGGTTGGCCTCTGGTTCGCCTCTGGTTGGCCTTTGGTTCAATTTGACCGGATTTAAAGCTAAAACAATGAACAAACTTAAGACAATTACAATTTTGCTTTGGTCATTTATGGTCTCTTGACAACACTTCAAAGTGACTGACTTTTTGGTCAAAACTCTATTGAACATCACCACTCCCATTTATTACAATGGAAAATTCATTTTGATGGCATTTTATGTGACTTGAAACAGGGAATTCTAATATATAAATGTTCTTTTGAAATTGAACATGCAAAAGTTAACCTCATCGGATAAAACTCATCGAAGCCAAACATGACATTTATCATGTCTACTCGATACGATCCAGTACACACTTTTCAACAGATATTTCATTTCAACTCAAGACTAAACTCATAAAAGTGAAACAATTAGTTTTCAAGCAATTCAAAATTCAACTATTTTACATGCTCTAGTAATAACTGGGTGAGATTTGGTGAGATTCATATTTGGTTTATGGAGTTTGCTCCGGGGTTCGCAATCGGACCATTTATTAACGATTTGTCGGACTCTTTAAAAATGACATGAAATTTCAGCTCCGGACGCTTCGAAGCTTGAGGAAGAGCTTTTTTTCCCAGCTTGAGGAAGAAGATTTCACCCCCTCCCCCTGGGACCTCTGCGCCAGAATGTATGATGACGAGAAATATTTACGAGAAATATTTAAGTTAAGACTCCGAATTTTCAATACTTACGATTTGAATAAATAACTTACTCTTTTGATTCTAAGCACTTACGTTGGCCGTGAGAGAGTCCAGAAAGGTTCGATTCCGTAAGTTGCTGCAAACCAAGTGAAGATGTGAACAATTTATTATATGTGGTAGTTGAATTTAAAACAACCAATAGAAATACAACATACATGTGCGTATGAGTCTTCAGTCTTCACTTTTCGGTGAACATATGTTTGCTTTGCTACATTGTCTACGCAAAAGTAAATAGTATTGTGGATATATTGTTGCAAGTGGATGGTGATTGCCAATGCTATTTTCGAATTATTATTGCGGACACGATGATGTAGTATGATGGTACATCTGTTTGTATATTACTCTCGTATGTTGTGTGAGCTGTGCGTGTGTGTGCATAATTAGGGTGTTTTCTGTGCAAATATCTTGAAAAATTAATTCACACGATAGAGCGATAGAGTGAGCAATCCAGCATTTACTGGGCTTAATTTCGATATAGAGGAATTGATTCCACTTTCTAAAGTCCACTTTTCCCCCCCGAAAATTGCGTTTATTATTTTGAAATGCCTAGACATGGATGGCTCAAACTGCGTTCTCTGAAACTGTCTGTAAACTGATCAGTTTACATCGATGTAAAAATTGAAAATATGAAATTAAATCAAGTTATCTAGTGTTTGACTAGGGCTTGATCATTGAAATTGAGATTGAAATCCTCATTTAACTATGTTTCAGCAGCGGGAAGCTTGAATTCCAATCCTCGTCCACTGGAAATTTAATCAGGTAGTAAATAAAATTCCATATTCCTCTTTCGAACACCCTACTGCTTATGCACGTAACAAACTGACCCAAGCTGGAAAAATGGCGTTGTTCCTGGATCGGAAATTTTCGTGTGTGAATGAACGAAATGATGATTGATTAGATGTATTTTTTCCTCCCACCGTCGCCGAAATGAAAAAGAAAGAATCAAATCAATTATTATTATTTCGTTGGGCATGCAGATGCTGGTGGCGATGTGTGTTGGAGCTTGATTACAAGCCAGTCAGTCAACGTTAAACAAAGATTGATTATGAACGTATACAAATTCCATCTCCATAGCAAAACTTTTCTGTTGTTGTTGTTGTTTTTGTTTTTCCTTCAAGGTTCTTTTAATCGTTGGTGCGATGCGCTGATTTTTGGTTTTTTTCCTCGTTCGATATCGATTTCGCTCAGCGAAACAATTCAACTCAATATTTTTTCAGCGCCGTTTTTTTTTTTGGTTTGGTTCATAAATTTGCTGGCATTAGCAAAGAAATTTGCAACTATTCGACGGGATGACACATTTAGTTGGCCAACAATTTGGCCATAATTCATGTGAACTGGCTTTGCTGATGTCATCATCAATGTCAACATGATTTGAAACGGAAACTGCACAGGCCGCCGCATACACTGAACCGAACAACAACACCACACACTTCTCGCCCCTTCTGCGCTCAGAAAAAAAAAACGAGTAAATTTCAAGCGGAACGCTATAGATTGTTTTTTGTTCCGCATGCACATTTACCTTATGCACGGCTCTTGTGTCAACTTGATGGCATGTGAACAACACTTGGACCGTTCATAAATCCAGCATTTATGATAGTCGAACTGCTGGTGCCCAGCCATTAATGTCACACACGGCATTGTTTACGACCGCTTGCCATCAACACACACACACACACACACTCGAGCACACGACAAACATCCAGCTTTTATGCAGTCGACTTTTTGGTGCCCACCTCGAAGTGACTTAATGCACTTTAACCATTGTTTTCAATTGACTAACGACCAAATAATTCGCCTAACCATCGCTGTATCAAACCGCCACCATCACCCCCCCCATCTCATTCATCCATTCTTCACAGTTGCACGCTTCACTAAAACTTTTCCGCTGTTACAACTGAATGAAAACATAAATATACCGATCATAAAACACTTGTTCTGTCTTAATTTATGAGCAAAATTGCAACACATTTGTTACCGATTAACTGGTGTGCAACGTCGCTTGATTCCCTATGCATCTTTTGCACCATTCCTCACCCCCTCCTCGCAAACACACACACACACACAACACGCGATGGCTTAGACAACTTCATTTTTTCGCCATGATTCGAAACGTGTGTTTCGTTAAATTACAACGTGCAGCTTTTCGATGGATCAATTTGAGAATATATATATAGAATGTGCGAGGGAATAGCGTTTTTTGAAGTGATCCGACGAGTGGAAAGTAGGTTGATAAATGAAAGAATCAGCTTTTTTGTTGTTGGTGCGCGGTGAGGTGCTCTTTTTATCGCTCAATTTTCTACTTCTCTACTGGATTTTCGACTCTTTACTTCCGCTTTTTCGCTGCTATTTTTCGAGATAGATAACATCCGGTGCAACAACAACAACAACATAGAACACCGACTCAAACTTTGAATTGTTTGCTTACAAAAAACATGCCAAAAAAAAACACTTTGAAACGAAGGTTTGCATCACTGAACAATAATAATTCAAACGAATTGAGAATTTATCGTTCCATCTGACACTTCCGATGCAGTATTTGAAAAAGTGCGGGAGTTTATTTTGTAACTCACTTCAGCGAAACGATACTCATCAGCGTATTCGCATTTCTTTCTTTTCACGATAGAGGTGACCACGGATACAGGTTTCATGGATCCGAAAATGATCCGAAAACTATTCGAATCCTATCCGAATCCGATCCGAATTTGTAGTCTCGTTTTGGTCAGATCAGTAAATTTTGTTCAGACAAATTTGGCCTTCGAGTTACCCGTCGGTCCCTCGGCCCCTCTATCTCGCAATCGCTTTGAGCTATGTATTTGAAGGGTAAGCTAACGAAGAGTGATTTTTTTTGTCAATAAATTCTATTAATTTTCGGACAACTAGTTGTTATAAGTGAATTCAGTCGGTTATTCGGTCCGCCTCCCCCCGAGAGGAACTTTACTAAACGTTTCTTTTCGCAATATTTGCAAGAACTTTGGACTATTTGATTTGCCCCATTTAAATGTCCTCCCGATAACAAATTTCGTTGAATTCATATCATATTCATCAATTAAGTGCTTCTTAATTCGAATAATCATTATTTGCCATGTCCTCATTTGTCCTAGAAATTTGAAATTCGATTAAATTGTGGGCTTGTAAAATTCGTCAGAGTGATTTCCGTTTGGTAACGTGGGTGTGGTTGTCATTCAAAATGAGTTAAATGAGTTAAATCAGCGGCTCTGCATATATACATATCTTCATATTCTGTCGTGAATGCGTAATTTGGAATGAAAATTATTTTCATTAGCTGGGATATTCGTTGTCGGTGCGTCATCAGTCTTCATTCGATATTCCATTGTTTCACATTGTTCAAAACTGTTCATCTATGTGTGTGTGTGTGTGTGTGTGTGTGTGTGTGTGTGTGTGTGTGTGTTTTGTGAATGCTACTTCATCGACCTTAACCACATTAATAATGCATGCGTATGAGAATTCATCATGAAAGTTTGTTTGAAACATTTTGAGTCGTTGAGCGACAACGGTTGCACATTGTTGTTGCGTATGTGATGTTGATTCAAAGGTAAGCAAAACTAGGCAAAATGCAATTCAAAACATTAACATTTCAATGGAGAATTTGTGTTACGACCAATTCAAATATTAAGGAAAACTCACCGCTGTAAGCCAATTTGCAATTCAGTATGCGATAGTTTTGAATTTACTTTTACCATTTACTTTCTGACGTATGCACACATGTTTGAGGAGCACACATTCAATACGGTTGGCATATTTTCATCAGGTTGGCCTTTCAATAAGCATTTTAAGTTGAGGCAATAAATCTTAGTGGATAATTATGATGCTCAACATTACCATTTCGAAACGGGAATACCTTACAGTTTTCACTAATCAACGATGCATCTACTAGGGTGATGTGTGCAATCAGCACTTTTTCACTTGAAATCGCATGGAATAGGATTTTTTTTTTGTAGCTAACCTATTGTGCGAACATGTTGTATACATATCTGAACCAATTTGATTGAATTGGTCGAAAACTTCGTGAACGTGCCATACTCAATTGAAACGAGTCAAATGCTTATCATCCTACCTGATTATTATACTATTGCATATGAACTAGCATATGAAACAAAAGAAATTCCTGAGAGGGTTGCCGTTAGCAATTATCCTGGAACACCTTTGATATATTGAATAGATATTTGGGTCAACATTTTTCCAAAGTTCTATTCAAAGACGCTTAGAACTGCTTGTGAGCTATTCTTTGTGGATTTCGAATTCAACTTTGAGCTTTTGGAATTTGCTGTTATAAAATATTTACCAGGGTACCAAGGGGTCAAATGACCACCCATGAGCAGACATTATAAATTTGAACAGATTGACTTTTCATAACAGTATTTTAGTCCCTTTTTCTGGTTTACCCCCTCCCTTCTGACCCCTTAAAGACCGCCTGCTCGCGAGAACTTACGGAAATCTCAAACAAATGAGTCCAAAATTTGGACTCCGAATTGTGTCCAAATTTCGTTCAAAGGTGTCGATGGCATTCAGCGAATGAATCGAGGTGCACCTCATTCTTTGAACCTTCCCTTTTGGATCCTCCTAGGTTCTTCCCATAGGAAGAATACCTACCAAATTCAGGCCACCCTAGCACCACCGGATTACATGACGTTCAACAGTGCATTTAGTTTGGTTCTACTACTTTACTACGTCAAAAGTAACCATGGAAATATATCCACTTTGAGTGCAAAAATTCCAATTACAAATTAAAATTGAACAATTTGTATTCAATACTTTGAATTGAATGTTGAAAGGAAAATGCTATGAAATCATTACATCAACAACAACAACACAAAAATCCCAAATGTAATTTGCCTTGAGTTAATGCTGTTTCAATGTAATTTTGATTGATTTCAAATAGATTTCGGTCTATTTCGCTTGAATTCGCAATCTGTTTGCGTTACATTGTGAGTCGATATCCATCGCTCAATGAAGTTTCCACGGAAAATGAGGAAAATAGGGGGAAAAAATGACTTCGAGCTGTTTTCATGTTCACTGTTCAGTTTCAGGTGCAATTCTTAACTTGAATGGAGTTGAAGCGATGTACATTTCCAAAAATAAATTGTAGTTTTTAACTTGTTTGTAATTTTCAATCAAAATATTGACTAACAATGTTCAAACATACCTGTTCGTGTTTGCACTGTAAATGAGAGAGAGAGAGAGAGAGAAAAAAATGAACTCGTTTTTATTTTTTGTTTTGTTCGATTCTTTTGAAGAATCCGCCCTCAATCGTGTACAGTGTTCACATCTAATAATCAAACCCATCAAGTATCTCTGAAAATAAATCAATCAAAATAAACCAATGAAAATATCGTGATTAAATCAATTTGCCATACGTTTTTGTTTTTGAAATTCAATTGAAACGAAAGTGATGCGTTAACGAATCATAATTGGTTTGATTTAATTGTATGTTGAACACACTTTTAAAACACACAGTGAAAGTGGAATTTTCGTGTGATATTTGTTTTTGAGCACATCAAACCATTTCATGGGTCATTCGTATCGTTTTCTGCACCTTTTGTTCTCAAATGGATTGGAGACACCTCCCCCTCCCAAAACACAGGGAATTGACGTTCCCTTTTGATCATAGCCATTTCTCGTCGTTTTTTATCTGTCCTTTTTTGCTCATTTTTGCTTTAAAATGAAATCGATAGCATGAAATTGGCAATTTTAATTTGATTCGATTGCATCGTTAAAGTCACACAGCTTGAGTTAGAATATTGTCGCACTTCATCGTCATCATCATCTCTTGGCGAAGCGTTTCAATTAAATTAATTGATGAAGAGCTTAACAATGTTAGCGTTTTATGAGCGCTTCTTGTGCTTCATATGCACAGGGCAAGTGCGTGTGTTTGAACCCAACCAGAGAACAGGTTTCCGTCTTTACTCTGCTCGCTTATCGATCGAAATTATTTTTTTTTTTTTTTTTTTTGGAATTTAATGAATTTTTCTCGCTCAAGTACATTGATTGGATTGGATACTTGCACTCGATTCTCATCTTCACTCTTTGACATGCAAGCCAGACTTTGTAGCTGGCAACAATTCAGCCCTCCCTCCCGGTTCATTCATCTAAATGCTACAAATTGCAATTGCAACAGAGTAAATTGTTCTAATTGATGGAATCACATCAGTGCAAAATCCTATTAAGCGCCCAGGTTTCAAAGTGTTTTACTTTGATATAAAGTACTTCGGGAATGGAAATCAAACTCAAATTCTAATTACAAATCATTTTCTTTATGCCACTTTTTCCCAAAGCACACGAAGTAATATGGAGAATTTATTGCCATTTAGACTCTATACGAATATGTGGTGTAATTGGATTCAAATGCCATGCATCAGGATTCATTCATGTCATGTATGGCATTTTGAAATCAGCTCAAATGAAATTTAAATTTATCGAAATTGAAAGTCAATGAAAATCAATTTCGAACGAAAGGGTTTTTGTTTGACGTTCAATATGTCAAAGCAATAATTTCATTGGCATTCATAAATTCCTTTTTAAGTTCAATTATCAACTTTGTATCGAGTTTCAACGTATTTCATTTGAGCAGACAACATGTTCTGTGTGCTGTGTAGTGTACACATAACACATAGGAATTCGTGTTAATG
Organism: Aphidoletes aphidimyza; assembly: GCA_030463065.1. Classification (NCBI taxonomy): domain Eukaryota; kingdom Metazoa; phylum Arthropoda; class Insecta; order Diptera; family Cecidomyiidae; genus Aphidoletes; species Aphidoletes aphidimyza. Next base: position 42,357,845 of record CM059999.1, read on the forward strand.
TTGCTAGTTTATCTAGAGGCAAATGAACTTTTGTTATTTTTATTGACGAATAACCAATGCCAGTTTCAAGTGCTTTATCCGAGATTTCTCTAGATAAATATAAATTGTGAATGACATCATTGGCAAATAATTTATTGCCATCCGGAAAGTGTGTGGAGTCAACAAATTGACCTATTGTGACTCAGCACGCCATTTGATTGCCAATTATTGTATGTTTTATTCAATTATTAGTAAAACAAATGAAATCCATCGATAAATGAAAGAAAAAGGTAGGCATTAAAACAAAATTCCACTGAATGAGCTGAGTTTGCGGATTGCACTCTTCTCAATTTACATTAATGTCCATATTGTGTGGATTAAATCCACTGGGTTTGTTGATAGATTTCATTTGTTTTACTTATAATTGGATAAAACATAATAATTGGCAAACAAATGGCGAGCTGAGTGGCAAAATATCAATAAGTTAAAAAAAAAACATTGCGCACGTTATTTTTTTAATTCAATATCAATTGTGATCTATATTTATAGCTATAGCTAATTGGCTTCGATATAGTCAATTGTAAGGCTGGTCGATCCATCATTTTAATTGTTAGCAAAACCTCTTACGCTAAGTACTTATCCTCCGCACCAATCAATTATTGTATCAACTCGAAAATACGAAGTTTTTAATGAGACCTATTGGTGCTGTTTTCCGGCCAAAGTGGTACACGGTCGCTCAAGTTTCCGGAAAGATCTTTTTTTAGTCCTCAATAGTCGAAATCGGGATTTTCGTTTCACTCAAATAAAAAATGTTGACCGGGGACGATTTTTCAACGAAAATCCCTAGCGAAGTGATAGAATTTTCCTAGAAGTCCTATCTACCTGATGTAAAATTGATTAATGACCAGAGGGGAGGAGGGTTATTCGAGCTCCCTCCCTTTGCGCTACACAACTAATGCATAAAGAAAGAAAGAAAGAAAGAAAAAAAACAAGCAAAGAAAGAAAGATTTCGTTTGTGTTACTCATGGTCAAATGTTGTTATCACCTACTCATAACGATAATCGATGTTGCTGATTTTTTTTTTTAACAATGTCCTATGCATAATTTTACAATTTCGAATGAATTATTCGTAGTTTGAATCGTAAACATCTCCTGGGTGGATATTTAAATTAGATAGAATGGATTTGATTTCTCAGCTGATGACCTATTAATGCTCTTCTCCTTCAGCTGTAAACAGATGTTCATTAATTTTTTTTTTTGTAAATTGTAAATTCTTTGATAAGAGCTACCTCTGTAAGAATACAAGGCAATTTTCACTCACGTGGTAGTATCTCAATCATGTTCATCTAGTGCACCGTAACTTATGGTCCTTAAGTGTAGGAGCGTAAAGCTTCATTCTGTGTATTTCACTAAATAGACACTTGAAGAAAAAAAAAACTGAAATTAATTGCCTTGAGACGCAATTTAACGATGTTTAAAACGAAAATGATGGCCATTAAATTGAAGCCCACAGTTATTTATGTGAAATTAGTTATCAGATACGGAAAACATGAACTCAGCAATGTTTCTGTATCGATGTACAATGTACAGTGTACAGTGGACGAATGAAAATGGTCAACAATTGTCCCACGAGCATCATAAGTATTTACGCTATTCCAAAAAGCATGAAGAGTGGACTGTTAGCCGTCAGTTTCTCTGTGTGTGTGCGTGTGGTAGGTCGCAATGGCCATATCAATCTCTCAAAGTCTCAACATTTTATTCTCTAGTTTGGTTCCGGTCATCAAAAAAAATGTGTACATTTCATTTCTATAACACATCAATCATCATCATCATCATCATCACAACATGTGATTCACAAGAAGTAAATAAAAAGCTTTTGTCGGGTTGCTTTAGAGTATTTGGGTTGGTGTTTCTTTCAGAAAAATGATGAGCGATGGTCAAAATGTGGTATTTTCGTAATAAAAGATAGAAATTAGAAATGTTAATGATGGTTTTTGTTTCTTCATCAATTTGATGTATTTTTTGTTGTTGTTGCAGGCGTATCATTGAATTTCCTTTATCGAATCGTGATTCACCGAACGAAGAGGCGAAAGTCATCTGAAAAGCCATTAGATTGTGATTGTTTCGAGCAAAAAGTAAAAGCGGTAAGTTTAACGTTAAATGATTCAAACTCATGTTCATGTTAATGACAAAGAAGCAAAAATACACGAAGGAATTTTGATGAGAAAATCCACGTGATTTTGTGATCCGAAGAAGAGAACCCATATTTTGCAAGTCAAAACCCATATGTTTCATTTCTTTTCGTATGTATTATATTCACAGATTCAACGCACGAAAGAAAAAACACATTTATAAAGAGAATTGTAGCCCAACGAAAGGCCTTGCAGACCACACAGTGAAAGCATTCACATCGTCATCATGATTCAACATTTCATTCAACATCATCATTATATTATCATTTTTACATCGATTCTTTACACATTAAGCGGTAAGTAAATGACTCAATTCCATAGCCAATGCGTTCGGGTTTTTTTTCTCCACATTTTATATGAAGAGCCACACTCGAATATAGTGAAGAGTGACCAGTGACCACTGACACCAACTTTTGGCTTGGTTACCCTTGATTAGCCCATCGTTAGATACTAAATAGTATTTAGTAAATACCAATTCGATTACGTATACATTCACACCATAAAACCAGAAAAGATGCTCTCCGCCTAGTACATTTTGGCATGCCAGCTTACTTTGAAATTCAATGTACTCTATACACACAACAAAAAATCACCATATGATGATTCAGCGTAAGTTTTACGGACATAAATACGTTTTAGATCGAGGAAATGAAGATATTTTCGGGTCGAAACCAGTGGTTACGGGTATTTCAACTACTTGCTTGATTCTTTTGCACGCAAAAACCAAAAGCCACATTTTTGGGTTGGTTTTACGTGTTTACGAATATTTTAAATGAGTGCTCAGCTGCTCAGTTTACCGTGTTTACCTTGTGAAAATCAACATCATGTTCAAAATGCCGTTAAACAATAGTTTTACATGAGGTGAGAACTAAAACGCGAAAAAAAAACACCGAATTTCATTACACAGACTCACATTGAGCGTCTCACATTGAGGCTATGATTCTACATAAGGAATCCACAATTACACCTCAGAAAAACAAATCCAACACCGAAACCAATTGCATTTCCGACTGCACATATTGCCAAGCGATTTTTTTTTTTGTTTGAAACAATGTAATATTGTGTTCAGCTGCTCGATTCGTGTTTATTTTATACTTTCGCACAAGTTTGTGTCGACTTTTATCGCATTCGAAGCGATTTTCACGCGCAAAAATTAAAATATTGCCTTCATTAGAATTCAGCTGCGACAATCATATTGGTACGTGCTTTTACATAAAACCCAATCTTTTGCGCGTTTCAAGTTCTCACTTCTCTATACAACTTCCTTTGCTAGTGACAAGATTAGCATGTAAATGTATGCTCGTCGAGTTCTAAAATTTCAGTTTATTTTCACTAAATTAATGTCATTCGCTGCAATGCACGTTTCAGACGAATTTTTCATATTTTTTTTGTTTTGTTTGAACACTTCAGTGGATGCGGTTTGTTGGTTTGAACACTATGATCCTATTCTAATAGGATATGCTCTGGAGCATACTGATCTATTTGAATATTACTGTTAAGTGGCATTTTTTTTTCGTAATAATGGCGGAAATAGTGAAATAATTTTAAAATCTAGTATTTTGGATAAATTATGACTTATTATTCAATTTGAATCGACGGCGGTAGTAAACGCGTAATATTCGAATAAAATTCTATATTCGACGAATAAAGATGAAAAAAACACTTAGAGAAACACTATCGATAGATGAAGTCATGAGCGATTTAGCAAAATAAAATTAATTTTCAAGCGAGGATTTGACTATTGTATCGAGAAATCGACATCGAGACTAAAGTAATAATACTCCAATTTAGTCTAGGTCTTTTGACTATGTCAATTTATTGAAAGGTAACAATTCTGGGCTATTGCATTTTTTACACCAAAACAGTGTAAAATGCACCACTCGTGATCATATTTTAGCTCGCCTTTTAGCGTAGCGTAAAAATCATCAATGTAAAAGATTCGTTGATTAGACGAAAAAAATCGTCAACTTCAACTAATTCGAATCTCTTATAAATACGGTTAAGTTAACTGGGTAAACGAGCATATATATCAAAAATTCTTCAACTCAATACACGAATTCGAAAGAAAATAATTGAATTCCTCTAGATTCCTTTTGGAATCCCTAGGTCAACCTTTTAAACCCTTTCACTCGCATACCAAACAGAACACAGAGGACAAACTTTGAGTAAACTATTTCGGTGGGCGTACTCAATTAAACATCAACAATATTAATAGTAATCATTAAAATGATCTAAAGAGAAAATTCCTTCGTAATTTAACAAAGCTTGTTTTACAAGCTAAAAATGTCATTAAAGCGGATATTATTCGATTAGAAAATGTATTTGAACAAACGAAAAAATCATGCAATCGGCAGCCTGTCACGATTCGGCATGTTTTTAGTCATTATTCAGGTCTACTGGAGCTCTAAAAATATGATTTTCATGATAAATGATTGCCATCGTAATAAAAGTCTCTAAAGAATCAAACAAATCGGATAAAAATAAAAAAATAAATGCAAATTGGATTCAAAGATATGTGTTCAAAGAAGGGTGTCTTTTGAAAAGAACGTGGGATTTAGATTTTCTCTTCGAAATTCGTTTGAAATATCCAAATAATCAAATTGTAAATCAGAGTACATCATGACAAAAGAATAAGCTTGTTAAAATGGGTTTGGACTGGTTCGGACCGGATCCGAACAAAGACTTGCTCAAATTTCTCCCAAAAAAATGGAGACTTTGGAAATTGAATTTAATTGGACTAGCATAACTAGGAACAGTGCAATGTAATGTATGCTGTTGAAACCAAGCCAAATCATATCAAAGAGTCTGTGCCAAAGCATAAACAAATCAGATTTTAATACAAATGCAGCGGTGTGTAACAAAGCTACTACCAACCTCTCCACTGGGTGCATTCGTTCGAAGAAATCAAAACACCAAAACAATTTCAATCCATCGACCAACGGGTATTGTTTAGGTCGAATTCAATGAATTAAATCGAATCAAACTGGGTGTGTGGGCAAAAAAATGCGTGATTTTAGTTTTGTTTGATGTTTGTAGTGAAATCTCCGTCACACAAAAACCTAGTTTCTAGTGTGTGCGCACACTGTGCGTAACATGACGCCATATCATCGACAGAGGATTGCATTTTTTAGTTCCGATGAAGCAAAACCAAAAAAAAAATGTCCAATTTAATCCCGAGTTAGCATTGTTGTTGTTCAAATGTGAGATTTATTCCAAAATATTTGAGAATGTTGCATCAATCGAACGCTCTTTGATGGAAAAATAATTATTTTTTGTGCATTGTCTGACAAAAAAACGAAAAAACCAGGTGAAACACAAAAAAATGATTTGCTTTTCAATTTCATTAGATTTCGAAATATGCAAAGTAGAGATGAACACAACCAAAAAAAGCAAAAATAACAACGATTGAATGTTTCATGCTGAATCCACGATATTATTTAACGTGTCAAAGCAACATACAAATGCGCACAAAGTCGACAACAAATAGAGCAGAAAACAAAAACTTTTGCACAAACACACAAAAAACAACAAAAAACACAAATATATAGTTCGATGAGCATTGAGCATATGCGAATTCAATCCATTAGGCAAATAAATTGAATTACATTCGTAATCCTGACTTTTCCGCATTGATATGAAATTTGATTTTTCTCTTGTTCAATTAAAATCATCGAATATTCAGAGCAAAAGTATTGGTTTTGTCACGAAAACGGGGAAAATGTTCTTTTTTCATACAATGAACTGTATTTGGGCAATGTATGTGACATGGTTCATGTCGGCCGGAAATTGCTTCTGCAATATGGCTAATGTTCAACACAAAACATCGTGTGACAAAATAAATTTTGCGATTTGAGACTCCTTTCTTGAGATATATTCATATCAAACTTCGATTTTCTAAGAATTTCGTACATTTTCACAACTATTCATATATCATGAATTTTTAACATGAAGATATATTTTGAGCATTGTTCGGATATGTAGAATGAATCAAGAGGACTTCAATATCTTTCAAACGACGCAAACTGCATGAATTTTCATTGAAAAATGCGGCCAGGAGAGTCAAAAATGCGAAAATCAGATTTTGTGTAAAAATGTACTGAAAACCCGACTCACGTGCACTTGAATGCACATATCTCTGGAACGGCTATACCAATATGGCTCAAATTAAATAGGAAACCTCCGGTGACAATACTGTGCAATTTAAGAATCCATTTGTGAGTCATTTTCATTTTTTACAATTCAATTTTCTGAGAATTTTCTAAAAATTTCGTACATTTTCACACGTGTTCACATTTCATGATTTTTCAGCATGAAGAAACATTTTATGCACTTTTTGAATACGTAAAACGTCAAGCGCGCTTGAATACCATTCAAATGACGCAAGCAACATGAATTTTCATTGAAAAATACGGTCAGGAGAGTCAAAAATGTGAAAATCAGTTTTTGTGTAAAAATGTACTGAAAACCCGACTCACGTGCACTTGAATGCACATATCTCTGGAACGACTACACCGATATGGCTCAAATTCAATAGGAAACATCCGGTAATAATACTGAACAAATTTGCTTTTGTCACTTTGGGATTTGAGACTCGGTTCGAGAGTTATCGTGTTAACGTACATACACAGACGACGACGACGACGACGACGACGACGACGACGCCATTTTGCACCGGAGCTACCAGAACCGAGTATCCAAATAAAAAAAGTGAAAATCAAGTTTTGTTCCCATGGTGAACTGAGACTCTGGTCAAAATTTGAGCCCGATCGGAGTTCATTTACTCAAGCAATGTGGAGTTGAATTTTTGAGGCAAAACCAATACTTTTCCTAAGCACATTTCATGTGCGGAAAAGTAATAATAACAGTCAATGGAGATGAATATTGATTTTGAAACAGAAAAAAGAGCGAAAGAGTGAACAAAAACGAAATCTATCTATATACCGTAGTGCGTTGTGTAACGAAAAGGAAGCCATTTGGTGTGCATGATTTTTTGTTGTTGTTGTTGTTCCATGGTCGTCGTTTTGTTTGAGGCGTGGGAATGGTGTGTAACATGGCTTTGGATCACTGGATGAAATGAGCATTACAAGCATGATACGTGTGTCATTATGACTATGCAGATGCACGTAGAAACAGCAGCTAGTTTTCTGAAAATCCATTGGTGTAAATGAGCATTGCTTTGAAGTAATCCCTCTGCAGGCCTCAACCTACCACTCTTCTTCCCCCCTCCTCCGCCTCCTCCTTTATTTCGCAGTAAATTCAAATTATTGCAGCATATTTATTTTCAGATGATGATGATGATGGAAAAAAATAGAGCGAACAGAATACAGAAACTCCATTCACTCGTGAGACTCATGGCGTTGAATTCAGCCATTTAATTTCGCTTGTGCATTGTAATTGCAATGCGTTTGCCATGTAGTTTTGAGTTGTAACAAAAACCAATTGCAGTAAGTAACAGTGCACAGTTTGCTGGCTCTAAAAATGCGACGCAAAAAAACCACTTGAAATTGGTTATTTTCATTTCTCTTTTGTAATTTAAAACATTTTTTACGCCCGTTTTTTTGTGTAACGCCGCATAAATTCGTGTTTCCCTTGAATTCCACGTATATTTTGTTGGTGTTGTGCGTTGGTCGTTGCATTCGGTAACCAAATAAAAATGTGCAACAGTGAAAATTAAAAAAAAAACTTATGTCGCCAAAGCATATAAGTAAAAATGCAGTACACTATGTCGCTATGATATGATGTTGATGGTGAATGTGAAATGCATCGGTGTGAAGAACGGAAATGGCATAGAATAAAAAAAAAACGACATCTCAGCTACGACCGGATTGTGACAATGATGATAATGATACAACCATCAAGTGAACCTCACAACAACTACGGGTGCCGTATGTTTACCGGAAAAAGACAGAGAATTTTCTGTTCAAATACTAATGGATTTGCAAGGCTTCGCATCACCATCACCACCACCACCACCAATCCGATGCCATTCTTCCACTAAGGCAAAATGAAAATAACATTCACGTTGACGCATTGCAATTCCCATGGATGGTATCGCATTTATTTTATCATCATTCATTTTACTGTATCGCAATACAAACATACAATCTGCATACATCGTACGAAGTTCGTACTACCGCGTTTCAATGCACGTTCTATATTGCGAAAAATCACTAAAGCACTTTCTGATAACAATAATCTTCGTTGGAATCATGCACATTAGCCTGAAATGGTTAAAATTGTTGTGTTACTTCGTTGGATTTCTTCTTCTTCTTCTCTTTTTCTTTTCAATTTTCAATGTGAAACAGTTGCTTTAGCAAAACGTTTACTAACGCTTTTGTTTCAGTAATTGAGTTCGCGCAATGGAAATTCACGCTTCAACATTTTACAATAAATGGTGTTGCGGTGATTTATGGTGTAAAATCAATGAAAATCCATGGCATTTAGTGCAGTCGAGACAGTAACAATTCCAGGAAATGAACATGCATTTAAATATTGGATGTGTGTGCGTTGCTAAGAATGTTTATATCGATTTTGTTGCTCAAGTAGAATGAAAGCGAAGATTTTTTTTCAACTTTTGACTCCATTACACCTTTATAAATGCTCTTTATACTGATTTTCAAAATAGAACAATGTTACATGAAAATGGTATGTTTAAGAACTTTGGCATGTTTTTACACATAGATTTGATACATTTTGCACAGTTTGATGCTTGGCGAATGTTGAAGAGAGTTGAACCACTCAGCTTGAGTTTTAAGCCATCTCTGCGCATTTCATGAAGATTTTTGATTTTAAAATGGATTCAAACGAGCCAAATCACATAATTTTCATCAATTTTTCAATATCTCTTTTCTCTCTCAAACATCAGCATTTGAATTGAAAATAAATCCCAAGCCACTTGGACTCACTTGAGCCCACAGAATATTACTAATTAACCAGCTCTGTTACTAATTCGATGGGTCTTCGGCTATCCTGATTTTAGCGATACCTATATTCTTGTCACAGATCTATTCTGTATGTCTATTCTGTATGAAATCCGTAAAATCAGGGCGATTGATGAACCGATCAGCAACTGAGATTAGAAAACTGAGCACAATGTTAATGGATCGGTATGACAAAACTGGCCAATATTGACATATCATATCAAAGTTAACTGCAGCAAATCAAAAATTTCAATCTAACTTGAAACTGATGCATTTATTTGTAATTTATGTTTATTTAGATCATTACATGAAATCATATTTCTACGTTGTGTAGTTGGTTTTTTTTTCAATTTCTTAACTATAAATTTTTTATATTTGACCGACATGAAAATATCAGAAGAAAAGGAAACTATGCACCAAACAAATGCAATGTAAATTTGAGAACTTTTCGCACTTCTCAATTTATTTTCATTATTTGTCTCCACTATGAATGTTGTTCAAGTTTCGCTTAAGAGAGCCTTTTTGATTGAAGCATTTCATGCACACCTCGCAGCGAAACGGTTTTTCACCCGTGTGAATGCGCATATGAATTTCCAATTGAGTTTTATTTGCAGTGACATATTTTTGGCAGATGTCACATTCGTATCGACGATTGCGACAGCCTTTTTCATGAGCTTTCTTTTCACTTTCCTCCGGAAATCTGCGGAAACATCCTTTACAAAGAAACTGCAGTTTCTTGTCGTTGTGAGTTATCATGTGCATTTTGAGATCCCACAATCGTGTGAATCCTTTGGAGCAACGACTGCATCGATATGGCTTATTTCCGCTGTGCGTACACATGTGTCTAACCAAATTCGTCTTAATGGTGGTGACATATTTACAAATGAAGTATTCATAGCGACGATCTCTGCAGTTCTTTTCGTGAGCAACTTTTTCGCCGCTTTGAAAGAATCCACGGAAACAATCAGAGCAATGGAATGGAAATTCGCTCTTATGTGTGACCATGTGTTTTTTTAGACCACAAGATTGTGCAAAGAATTTATAGCAACGGCTGCATTGAAAGGGTTTCTCATTTGTTTGCGTTCGCAAGTGTCTATTGAGACTTCCTTTGTAATCAGTTCCATATTCACACAGCTCACAATCGAATCGTTTTGAATCCTTTGAACATGGTGGCTTCTCCTTGCCATATTTTAGTTGTTAAGAAGATCCAGTACCATTTTCTTTCGCGGCATTGGCATTTGTACTGTTTCCACGATTTGAAGAAATATCATTTGGGTTAAATGTTCTAATAGGAATATCCTCATCGACAACTTCTTGTTTAGGTTCGATATCGAGATCTTCTTTTATACGCGTTTCGTTACTCTTTTGATTCACGAACAAATCAGCTTCGTCTGCCATCGTTCCATCTTTTGTTCCCAAGGAAGATCTTTGATTATTCGCTTGGACGTTGCCATCATTCGTTAAGTCACCATTTGGGTCGAAAGTTCTTATCGGAATATCTTCGTCGATTACCTCTTGCTTGACTTCGACCAAATCGTGATCGAGCTCATTTTTGACAAACAAATCATTACAATTCCAATCATTCGTCGATGTATACGACTCCATTCCGTTGTCATTTGTATTTTCACATTCAGTTTTATTTCTGCGTAATTGAATTCCGCCCAATTCACCGCTGTCATCCACTTTGTTTGCTTCAATCACTTCTTGTTTCACTAGACAAAAATCATTGAATAGAAATCAGCTGAAGATTTTCATAAAACGAAATCAATCGAACACTCACCTGAATCAGAGATGTTGACATCGTTCGTGTTTCGGCTGAGCGACTGATCCAAATCATCCAGAAGTGAATTCCGACATTGCAACACGTTTCCGGATGGATTCAACAGTTCAGAGTCAAAAGTTCCAGCCTGTTCTTGACCTCTATCGTGTTTGTCTTGATTTGTGTTGTTTAATCTCATCTTAACCCGGGAATAAGTTGTCTTGAGCCTATGGGAAACACAGAATCATGTGTTGAGTGGAACGTTGAAGGATTTTGAGTGAGACATTTAATGTGGAAATGAAACAGAGAATGTATTTTGCAGACGTGTTATTTACTGGTCAGCATGAGTATCTGACCATTGGCGTTAATATGAAGCGTCAATAGATGCTCGAGTGTGGCGAAGCATAACCAAAGACTATAAGCAAGGATTACTATGGGCTGAAAATAGGTGATATCGCCAAATTTTGACTGAAAATAGCAGATATTTTCCAAATAAAACAATGGAATCCATTGATAGAGATCTATTTTCAGCCGCTATTTTGCAATATCTGCTATTTTCAGGCAATATCAGCTTTTTTCAGCTGCTATTGTCAGCCCATAGTAATCCCTGACTATAAGAGAGGGGAAGAACAATGGATTCTATCATTAACATTCATATTCAATCAACCAATTTTTGCTTCCCAATAAATTTGGGTCGCGAAGATTGGATTTCAATGGACAATATACATTCTTCTTCTAGTTATGCGACAATCGAGCGTCATCGATTCAGATTAACGCTTATGGTCAGATACTAATATTGAGTAGTAACTCTTGACCGATTGAAGTTAAAATTACGACTTTTACTTTCTTACTGCTTTCACGACAGAGAAAATACCTTAGCCTCGTGTGAAATGTTTGCTTTCTGTCAAGTGAAAATGAAATGTCAATTGACATTTGAGAGTGTGAATGGACACAGCCAATTCAATTCAGTGCAACAAATGCGAATTAATTGCCACAAATTTATTCGAATTCAGTATTTGTTCAGCATTTTTCTATGAATATTTTATTCAAAATTAAAATTTATGAATTGATTGGGAAAACATTTTTCAATTTCAACGAGTCGATTCTAATCGATAAATAATTTTATGGTGTCTTTTCAATGTTTTGAATTCGAGTCAGGAATAATTATCAACTTCAGACTGAATCAGACGAACATTCAGATGACGTCATCCGAATACAACAATTCATTTCGGGATATTTATAACTTTGTTATTTTTTAGGGAAACTTTTCTCATGAATTAACGGTGTATTTTGCGTGGATCGAATTGAGTCAATGGGCAAATTGTTCAAAATGAGGTTAGAAGCGGTCACAATGTGACACTTCAGCGAATGTTCTTTACAGCAGCTATTTGATGAGGACAAAATCCAAATTTCTAATGAAGAATCTTTTGGTTTCATAAAAACCATTTTGGTCAAACGATTGTTTCATTTTCAAAGTTCGAAAATTCACTTTTAACGTAATTCAACTGCAATTTACAATTCAATCTTACCTCGGGTGAACCACTTGAATTCATTTCCAATTTGCACACTGTGTTTTCTGTTTACGAAGTCCTTTGAATTCTAATTCGATGATATATCCAGAGTCACTCAGCCAGATTGATCCAAAATGTGATATTCTTGAAAAATGTCTGTTGCGATAAAAGTTTTCTCGATTTTGTGCTAACTTCAGGAAAAGCAATTGTTGCACGTTTGATAGTCGCGTGTTAAGTGGCGCGCTGTCAATTGAAATCAAAGTGGCGTGACAATTCGTTGAGAACCTGGTATGTGTGTTTGTATGTGCGTGAATGGATGGTTGAGGTGAATTGGCTGCGTAATGTCATGTCATTTTCTGACATTTCATCGCATAATTGATTCCATTTCAAATAAGCGATGTCGTTTGAATTTGGAACCAAAGTGAAATATTTTTACTCATATTTGTTTACAGAATTAAGTAAACAATCAAACAAAATAGTTTTGATAATCACTTCAAATGTTGTATTTATTTTGAAGATGTTCCCAAAAGCAAAGAAAAGAGAGAAAAGCAAATTACATTTCCAATGTCACACCGAAAACCAGGAAATGTAATAAAGGACTTGATGAAATAATATAAATTCGAATTTAAAGCAAATCATTGCACATTAGTTTTAATTTTAACAACTGATATTACAAATCACAAGCCTTTGATAGCATAAATGACACGATTATTTGAGAATACGGTTTGATGGATGAACAAATGAACATTGAAAATTCGATTCAAAGAACATCAAGACACAATTTGTGCTTTCATGCGATTGAAACGAAATTTGTTACGGGAGATTTGGATGGTGATGTATTTACTGATGCATTTGTTGATAATGTCAAAGACAAATCTCACTAGCGATTTACATGAAAGCTCCATCAATCCAATTGCATGGATGGAAATGCAGAGCGATTATTGCAATTGATTGATGAAATCGTTGCGTTGAACTGCAACAATGTTACGATTATCGATTGATTTCAAACAATCGAGCTCAGCATTCCGAATAAAGTCCCTTGATCCATTGATAATCAAGTTCTGGTTTAAGCTCAAATGTAAACATGCGATTTGCATCTAATTATTATTCTCTTCTACTTCATAAGTCATTGCATCGGTGTATTAATTTTAGTGCTGGTGCAACACTATGGAGCAAAAAGAGTAGCTTATGTTCAAAATGATTAAAGCATATTTAGCGTATGTTTGGCTACTACAAATAAATTCTACGTTATTTCCTCACTGAATCTAATCCGATTGTACAATCACAAAGAAGACAAGCTAAAAGAATGAAAAAAAAATCGTCAGTTCCGTGTATGAGAGGACCAAATCCGCGTAATTGCTCTTAACAACAGATTCCAGACTACCAAATGCTTGTGTATGCTTTTGAACCACATCCAAGCCAATAAATCGAACCAAATCAAACTCGAACGAGAAGAAATTGATTTCAAGTCATAGCAATCATTTCACGGTACAGTTGAAATTATGCAGCGTTTAAAGCGATTCAATGTGACCCATTAGAAATACATTTGGTTGTTTTGCGGTGCATGATATTCACCTTTTGCTTCATTGAACCTGAGGGATTTCATTAATTTGTGTGTTAACTCTGTTAGTAGACACAAACTGCTGAAATTTCAATAAATCCAAAATCAATAAGTTTGATTTCGGAATAATCTACTCATTATTCAGAAATTGATTTGATGGAGCCGCCTCTTCAACGTGTAACAACCTCTAAATGATGTTCAATCGATAGCTGTATCGATGGATAAATTAGTTTAAAATCGCAATTATTTAAGTTCAAATCAGTGCCACCATGCATTCATGTGTTCATCGGGTATGCAGGTGCAGTTAAGCCAAGTAAATGGCAGGTTAAGTAAGTTAACGACGAGCAACTTCAACGCCAAAGTAGTTTAATAACTGTGAAATATTTAGAGAATTCACGTGAATTCGGAGGCTAAGGCCCAAAGCTCAAATGTCTTTGACCTCACCGATATCCAAATTGTTTAGAAATATCATCAAATCATCATTTTAACTGATTTCCTTGAAATTTTTGGAATCGATACGGAAAACTGTCAAAACATAGTTCCTCGTTACTTAAAGTAACTTACTTTGGATGCATTTTCTTCGGACGCCAAACTCGTTGTACACTTTTCAAGGGTTTAATACTTTCGTTGAATCGACCATCCATTTAAACACCTGATCCATAATGCACTACCTCTTTCAATATCGTTGCCAAGAACGTAAGTTACATTCGGCCATAAACATAAACACCAAAAGAAAGTGGACAACTGATTGTGGCAACGCAATAAATATTTGATGAGCACAAAACAATGAGAGAGACAGAGAGCTGGCCGCTGATAAAAAGCAACAGCAGAACAACCAACAACCAAAAGTGAGGAGCAAAATTATTTGCTCCAGTTTGAAGTTCTCATTTCGGCTTTTTCATTCACAAGAGAGCGAACAATGTGAAAATATGTGAACGAATAAGCGAAAGTGAGCGTGTGTGTGTGTGTGTGTGTGTGTGTGTGTATGAATGCGAGAATTTTTTTCCCTCCCAAAACCAAGAATCTGCATTAATAACTTTATCTATTCGCTGCAAGCGTTTTTTCTCTACTTTACACATTTTGAGCGAATCAAAATGTCTGATGCTCAAAACCATGGCATATCCAATGTTAAGCTTGTTCAGTGAACAATGCAAAATGTGGGAAACCACAAGAGTTTCCCTATATTTGAAATGTCGTATTAAAAAAAAACACACACACAGCACAGAGCACACACACACACACACCAAAATTCGTTGGAATTTTACTCGTTCCGTATGAGTTGCATTTGCCAAAAGGGTTTTAAAACTAAGACAAAAGTGAACATTTTGTTGGCAAACTTTATTGAATTGGTCCATTTGGAAAATGGTTAATTAATCTGTGACAGCAAGCATTTGGGTATATTCTCTTCTCTTCTTTTTTTGTGTGTGTGTGTGTGTGAAAAACATACTCTAATGAAGTTTTGAACAGTTCTTTTTTCCACATGCATAGCATTGCACAAAAATGTGTGCAATTTTTGCGTCATTTTTTGAATGTTTGAATATTTTCTGCATTTTTCGATTCAACAACAACAACGACGAAAAAAAAAAACTCCAACAAATGTTGCTTTATCAACTTATCATTGTATCGCCATATCTGTCGGTGCGGTTTTCATGAGATTTACTAAAAATATGAATAGTTTTCCATTTTATTTGCGGTATTTCGGATTTTATGATGATAAAATTCAAAGCATTTTGGCTGGTGAGTTAAAAGTTAGTGTAATTCTCTTTGAAGTTTTCGAATGAAGTGTGTATTCATTTGGAAAAAAAAATTTGGTCTGCAAACGTTGCAATGACAAGACACTTGATTAGCTATGGACATGGCCAAATGGCCCAATGGCCCAATTTCAAACTGGAATCTATGTTCTGACTGAAAAAATTCGACAATTGTTTTCAGATTTCAGGAATACCGAAAATTGAACAGGTCAGTTTAGTCAGAGGGATTGGTCGAGTTTTAAGTTAACCAGACAAGCTAGCAGCACATAACAGGACTACACTTAATTTACCTTCTCTTCGGATTGCCTTTGCTGAACAGGAGCTATTTGAAGATCCCTTGATTATGGCAATATCTGAGTATCTGCTACTTTCCTTTGACTGAGATGTAACTTGTTTGAACATAACAACATGGCCAAAGACGTCCGTTTTACATAAACTTCAATATAAACTACTGGAAAGCTACCGCAGAACAGCTCCAATTTAAAAATTGATTTTATGAAATTCATGGCATGAACAATTTAACACCTTCCCAACATTATTTTTAAGGTGCTGATGACACAGGGGGAGGGAGCCTCTGACCCCGGATGAGAGCCTGTCTATACGGACAAGTGCTACTTTATAAGTCCTGAGACTTACGAATGACAAGTCCAGATTCATGAAAAATAATGACGGATTTATGAGCACCAGCAGGCTATACCCGCACTAAACGAACCTGGGTTAATTTCGTTCGATTTAATCACTTACGGTGGTGGTGGTGAACGGATCCAAGACAGAACAGCATCCAAAAAAAAAAATCTCGGTGTCTACTTGACCTGGGTGCGTATGGCATTATATCATTGCTGCATCAAAACGATGAATTCCAATAAAGATGATGAAAAGAATGTGCTAAAAAAATGCATGAGATTTATCATTTTGTTTTCTCTCTTTCTCTCTTTCTCTCTCACTCATTCTTTTGTGGTGGAATGAATATTAAATTGGCAATAGCTCAAATGAACCGGTTAAATGAGTAATTTTTTTGTTTGACCTTTTTTGTTGTTGTTGTTGTTGTTGTTGCGGCGCTCATTTATTTGATGGACAAAGTTTGCGAGGCCAGCCGTCAAGTAGACAAATTAATGAGGCAAACAGTTTGAGCCGACTGGCAACATACAGTAACTCCAAACAATAGCAATAAATAGCGATAATGAAAAAGTTCAGGTCATGAGATATGATGCGGATGATTTATGCATGCACACGAATGGGGCGCATACATGAAGCCGAATACAAACACACCAAACAAGCATACGCCATGCACACAAAGCGAGAGAAAAAAAAATCCCACATAAGCCCATATCATTAGTCATTGGAATTGTGAAATAGTGGCGTCCAAAGTAGTTTGACGAGACAAACAACAGACAATGTTCCCGATCAAATGCAATTTTACAGCATTGCTTCAGCTACAGCATTCTGTCAACATGAAATTTTCACAAGCACAAACACTTGAGAGAACGTAGACTTTAATTAATTAAAACAATGGGCGATTTTTCCTTTGCAAATCACTATACAGTGGGTGAGTGGAAGAGAGAGAGGGAGAGAGAGAGAGAGAGAGAAGAAGAGCAAAATCATTTAAAATTCCGAACGAGTTAATTGAAGCATCATTTTATTGAGCCGCCAGTTAAAGCACACAATGGTGTTCGAAATCATCATCATTTATCATTGGAAAGCCAGACACAATGCGGCTAAAAATGTCCGTTTATCTAATCATATCCATTTCAAAAGTGCCGATAATTTGAAAGAAATGAGCGCCAAAGCACGCTGGTCCAGCCGCTGGCATGTGAAGCGGTGCTTCGTTTTCATTTTTTGTTTGGTTCCTCGTTCTCGATGTTGAGTTTCGAAGTTGAGCCAATGTTTTGACATGTCAAGCTGCAGCTTCATTCTCTAACAGATTAATCAATTGCCAGTGTTGGCACAATTTTCCAACACAATAATACGTTTTAATTTTGCACGCAAATCCTGATCTCAAAGCTCGGCACACCGTTCAAAAAAGAAAAGAGTTTTAATCGCCTTATTGTTGGTCACGTTTCAATTAATTGGGCTGGCAGAGTCCGTTGCTTTTTTTATTGTTGCGTGTGAATTGGTGGAATGGAACGAACATTGTCCACTTGTGTCGTTCCACTTGGTCCGATATCTTTCTCAAATGCAGTAAATTCACACTCAATTTTTGCTGCCAGCAAAATTGGGTGCTCTCATTTTTATACACAATCACACACAATTGTGTTTATCATTTGGCCATAAATTCAAAGCAAACGATACTTGTGCGCTTCGGCGCCCCGCGGACACAAAAACCAAAACAAAAAACGAACGAACGAACGAAAAGGCAAATGCACATCCGGGCAATGGAAAAAGTCGCACAAATAAAAGGCGATCTCGATGATGTCATAAAGTCATAAAATTTAATGCGACCACCACCACCACCAACAAAAATGGGGTTTTACATTTCCAACATCGAACACAAGCACAAATAAATACCACCAAAATTACACAATATCATACATAAATACATACAATAATACCTAGGCGATTAAATGAATAGCCAGATGACAATTTTACTGTTGGTGTTGGTGTTATTGTTGGTGTTATTGTTGTTGCTACTAGATAAAAACGCAGCCACTCGATGGCAAACGACAGAAAAAAAAACCGGTCACCGAATAAACAATCGAGAAATTTATTATCCATGAAATAATCATAATGTGGCTGACTTTAGCCGATATCAGCGCACAAATTATCTCCATACACACGCAAATATCCTCAATTCAAATAATATTCAACAACTTTTTCCATCGAGAGAGTGAGCGAGAGTGAGCAAATTAAGCCTTGCATATTTTATGACACAAAGTGAATCAAATGGAAATACATAAAAATAAACGGAAGGCACTCATATATAAAAACAATTTCGCAAATTAACCTATTAAAATTATCATTTACAATGCAATTTTTTTTTTCGTTGATGTGTGTGTGTGTGTTACTGTTGTTGGGTGGTATGAGACATTGAGATCACACACAAATAAAAGCACATATTAAAATCAAGTTTAATTATTTCCATGGGAATTCACACGCTTCAACTCTTAACCGACATTTTGGCTCAGCAATTTTAAAACATGGAAATACATTTATCCGAGTTGTAACATTTTCAGTAGCGTTTTTTTTGCTGTTGCAGCTCATTTCAGTTTTTATTTCGGAATTTTTCGAAAGGCAAACATTATAAACTGCGTCATTTTGGTGTTGAGTCTACCAGTGACGATAGTTTTTGCGCAATGATAGCAACGAAAAAAAAATGGCAATTATCACGCTTTAAATTTCATCAGGGGTTTTACGACACAATTTCTCAATTGCAAAGCAACCATTCAGTGTGGATAATTCCACTTCCGTTAATAGTTTTTCTAGACCAATTCGATTTGGACTTTTTCATGAATAAGCTAAATAAAAGGAAAAAGTAAATTTTGCTTGAATTCCCTTCTATTCATTCAATCCTCTAGTCCATAGCTTTGCTGCAAAGGGCGGCTTTTCGCGGTATTCATATAATTGTCTTTAAAATGTAAACTAAACATCAAATCAATTCACCTGTCACTTAAAGCGCATCAGGTAAGGTTGTTGTGGTCACTTGCCACCGGTTTTTAAGTTGGAAGTTTAACGATTATTTAGTAGCAAATAAGAATGTGCGTAAAAACATGGATTTAACAAAAAAAATTACTTGAAATCCCAAAATTGTTCGAATTTGACACTTTTAAACGATGGTTTTGATTGTTCTCTGATTTTTGTCAAATGTGTTTTTGAGTAAACTATTACAAATTCAGTATTTTGACTAATTTGTTGACCTTGCGTCCTCTGGGAGCCCTGGGTGTATGCCTCAAGTGCTTGAGTGTTCATAAATCCGTATTTATGACCGAAGATCCGTACTTTTCCGTGATATTTTATTCAGTTTTCCTAAAATTCAAACGGCTCTTGGGGCTCCGTGTTTAATTAGGGGTTCATTAAATTTGAAATGAGATTGGTAATTCTTCTTAAAGGGGAGAAAACGATTCCTCCTCTTCCAAGTTCCAAATGTCCATGAAACTTGCAGCTTTGATTCATTAAATTGAACCATAAATATGTTTCCAATCAACCACTTTGTAGAAACAAACATGTATTTATGACTTGATTGAGTGTTCTGATTGACACAACAAATATTGTACATCCGAAAACAAAGCACATATGTTTCAATCGGATGCTGTATTTAATTGTGCCCAACGGCAAAATACAATCATATGTGACAATTACATCTCTGAATGTTGTTTATCATTTTGAAAAAAGACAATGTTTCGAATTGATAAAATACAAGTTGTATTAAAAACAAGTGACCATTTGAAGCTTTTAAATAGAATTATCTGTGCCATCGTTTCGTTTACAGTGTGACCTTTGGTTGCCTGGATTCACTGGCCAAAGTGGCCTCTGGCTTTTCATTTTTTTTTCTGACATCGTTGTCAATGTTCATGTAATTAATCGAAATAAAACGATACATTCGGTTGATAATAACATTGGCAACGTATCAAATGTATCAAAATCCGATTTTCAAACGAAAGGACAACAAAAAAAAAAATGTTTTTGCTGCTGAAAAAGGTCGTCTGAATCGAAAAGAATGAAATCTGATCCATTATAACATGTGTTGTTATGTATACGTTGTGTGTGCAACCCTCGAATAAAAAAAAAAGAACATCAGCAAAAATTAATAATATTTTTATTACATCAAATTACGTGAAAGATTGTTTGATCCGTTATTAAACGATGTGGCTCATTGATGAGAGCCATGCAATCGTTTGCTTTTATCTCGGTTTGCCATTTTCGTTCGTTAGTAGTTTCCCATCACCTTTCACCACCGCCCCGGAACTTTAATCATTTCCAAAATCACAATGATTTTCGGGTGGGAGTGGAATGGAGGTTCACATCAACAAGCGTATAATGATAAAATCTCATTTCATGTGAATGTGATCATGGGAAAAATTGAGGATAAAACATTATCAGAGTAAAATTGACAATTTTCAATCGCATGAAAATTAAATTCGAGCATAGGCGATTTTCGCAACGACAAAATGCTTAACAACTGTTATGGAATTGTATGACACGAGGACCCAGCGGGAGAGGAAGAGGATAGAGGGAGGAAGAGACATAAATAAGGGACCCAGAGAGAGCAAAAGAGGACACACACGCGCGCGCAAAAGAGCGTTCGTTCATGCGAATATTTTTAAATGGATTTTCCATGGATTTGGCTGAATGTCGTTGCGTGAATATTTGCCGAATTTCGATGTCATGTAATGAATTTTAATTGTACGCGACATTCATAATTGATACGCGCACAATTCGGGATGATGCTGTCATCGAAGCAAAAGCAACATTTTAGTGGTAAAGAAACGAAAAAAAAGGTTTTAAATCAACTGAAATACTATTTGGCGGATAGAGAATGACATAGTAGTAAAGTGAAAATTAGTACATTGTGCGTAAGGTGATGTGCGCATATCACCCCATTAACTTACTATAAAAATATACTACTCCTCATATTTACGCTAAACCTAATCATCATTCTATTTGTGAGTGTTGTGTAATTTTTTTCTTATAAACAAAAAATATACTATAACAAATATTATAATAAAAATATAATCTAATAATAATATACATTAATAAAATATAATTACAAAATCACTACAAAAACAAAAAACACAAAAAAAACCACACAAACCCAACAAAAACCCACAACAAAAAACAACCCACCAAACCAACTCTATGACTCCACACCCACCAAACCCCCCCACCACCCACCCAACAAACCCATTATTCATATATCAAAAAACACAACAAAAATAAACACACACAACACAAACCATACACACATATATAAAAAAATAATCAATATAATATACAATAGATATATACCATAGACATCATTAAAACTAATACCAAAAAATAGATACACACAATGATACTGAACAGTCCATGATTATCACCCACACCACAAACCTCTCCACACCACTACCCCATCTCAAAATCATTCACTCCATAATAAAAAACACATTAAATAACATCACAATCCATCCAATCTTAAAAACCTTACAAATATTCATAAAAATAATTAAAAAATACAATTAATCAAAACAAATCAACACTTCATTTAACCTAAAAACTATAATTCCACACCCATACCCACAATCCAACACCACAAAGACTCAAAAACCTCCACTAACTTCCATTTAATATAAACACATCTCTCACTCCTCCCAATAAAAAAAAACACAAACACTTAATAATCAAATCAAGAAAAATCATAAACACTATCCATAATTCATGCGACTGCAGCAAATCTACTACATATCTATAAAGGCTAACATTAAACCCCAAAACATATCCACCTCACTATGAGGATCAGATACATCCGTCTCTCTCTCTCTCACTCACAAATATTTTAACTAACCCAATCAAGACTACCTTATTCAACCAAACAATAACACAACACTCGACTTAACTCATACCCAATACAACAACCAACCAAACAAAAAACCCCCACCAACAACCACCTCCTCCCCCCTTATCTCCATACACCCAATTTATCTTAAACCAAACTAAACCATCAAAAATACATTCCCCACACCCCTCACCACTCTACACACAGCTCACTACCAACCCCTCCGCGCTCACACCCACCCCAACAAAAAAAAACCCCCCCTCCCCCACCCCCCCAAAACCCTCCCCCCAACCCTTTCAAAAATAATACTAATTCAACTTTATCCCTACTCCACCAAATCCTCTAATGGTGATCACAAATACTATATTATTTTGTTTTTCTGTTTGTAAAGTGTATGTGTTTATATTTATCATTCAGATTATCTTTATGTTCTCATCATTTTACAGTATCTTGGAATCTATATTTTATATTGTAATATGTGGTGTTTTAATTGTATTATATCATCGCACAGATACGATGTTTATGCTGGTTTAATACAAGGTAGCTTCTATTTGAGTCCCATCAAACCACCTTTTGGTTTGTGTTTGAAGTATATGCATTAACACTACGAGTGTGATCTATGGATAGAATAGAGAGCTCTCTGACTCTACACAGAGAGAGATATCTCACTGTGCTTTAAACAATTTTGAACGTTACAACCCCCCTTATATTATCCACATCCCCCCCAACCTCCCATAGATAGATAGAGAGAGAGAGAGATATAGAGATCTTAAGGTTGTGTTCATTTGTTGGATAATTCTCTCTCAGCCATCAGTATAGATAATGATCGCGATAAAAATCCGCCTCGCACCCACTCCGGAGAGTTTTTTGAATCGTGGTATAGTTTTATTGTGTGTCGTCGCTCGCTGTGTGTGTGTCGCTTTATGGGGGTGTGGTGAGTGGTGGGGGAGTTATGTGGAGAGGCGTGTTTATATATATTATGTATTTATTTATATTTTGTATATTGTGTGTCGTGTTGTTATAGTGAGTTTATGTGTGTGTGTGTGTGTGTTTGTAGTAGTTGAGTGTGTGTTAAGTGATTGTAGTGTGTGTTTGAGTGTGGTGATGTGTTCGGAGTGTTTATTGTGTGACGTGGAGGGTGTGAGAGAGAGAGAGAGAGAGAGAGGGGGTGTTGTTGGAGGGGTGTTGTTTGCAGTTCGCTCGTTAGGTGGTGTGTGTTTGTGTCAGTTGTGGTGTGTGTGGTGGTGGGGAGGAAGTGAGTTAGTGGGTGTTTGTGAAGGTGTGGGTGCCGCGCTCTCTCGCGCTCGTCGGCCCTGAGTAATAGATTATAGAGAGAGCAGAGAGAGATACTAGATTAGACGCGGCCTACACTCTCTTCGCTCTCTCAGTTATCGCTTCTTCTACTGGGGACTAATTAGAGAGATAGATGGGTGGGCCGAATCGCTTTGAAATGAATGTGACTCACGCCACTTCATTGTAAAACACGCATCATTTTTCCCCGAAACGAAATATTTACCGATTTCCATTTGTGTCAATATTCTCATTTGATCAGAGATTTGTCAACAATCTGACATCTTTATCATAGCACCCAGAATATTACTAGCGAACAACTATTCCACGAAAGAAAAAAAAAACCATTCGAAATGTTGTTTTTGTTTGCTATGTTTCCGAATGCGAACGGGATTGCGGCAGCCGCAGCAGCAGCAGTAGCAACAGAAAAAAACTTGGGCCTTCAAACATATGCTCACACACAGCGAGCGTTTGGAACACTTGGGGGTGCTTTGTGATGGTAAATATTGCCATGCATTGAATGCTTGTTGCTACAGCATTTTTTTTTTGGCGTGCGTATGTTCTCATTCTTGTGTCATTGCTTGTTGGACATGGCACACCCGAGAGAGAGAGAGACAGCCGAAAAAAAAATTTCTCTCAATGACACGTGTGCACTTTTTTCTCTCTCACTCTCTCTTTCCGTCTCTCTCTTTCCTTCGTTTAACTGGTGTGTTTCAATACGGATAAGAGATAATCCGCTACTAAGACTCGCAAACAAATTGCTGCTGTACGAATACGTTTTTCGCGTAAAACAAAAACATCCAAAGCATCCCGAAAAAAACGTAGTACCAAACATATGTATTATAGCGTCGATGACGAAAGAAAAAAACGAAGCAAAAATGACCAAGATCGACAAAAAAGCACCCTCCTCTCTGGAGCATAGATAGACGGAGATAGAGTGAGAGAGCGAGTGAAAAAAAAACAACCTGATACACGTAAAACTCGTGTTGGAATTCTGCTTGTTGCTTTTTCATCATCACGACATTTCATGATGAACTTTTCCTTTCTTCATATTTCATGAAATGAGAGCCAATTTCCAGTCAAAAAACCCCGGAGCTCGAGCTTGTGTGTGTGTGTGTGTGTATGTTTTTTTCGGTCCATTCCACTTTTTGACTAGTTTCGACAAATAAGCCGATTACATGCTCTTGGGCTAATTGCAAAATTATTCGACAAAAATAAAAACGACGAGCGATGGCACAACGGAAATTCTACGAATGAATCCGGAGCCCCTGTCTGTGGGTCCGAAATATTTCTCGAGATTTTCCCGGGCGGATTATGTTGTCATCAGAAATGAAGCGAATTAACGAAGTGTGCACTAAAAGTTCTGTTCTGTTTTTTTTTCTCGACTTTCTAGCCGAGTTTTGTCGTTTTCCATTTTCACGTCGTTTTCCATTGAACATATGTTTATTCGGATCAATGCCAAAACGAACGAAAAAAAAATACTTTGGAGCTAAAAACTAAAGTCGATGAAGGCACTAAAGACATTCAACACACTGGAAGTTGTCCATTCTGACGGGCCGAACCGTATAGGTTTGTTAAACTAAAGTGAATGAGTGTATTTAATCACGTTCACAAAATGTGACCTTTTCACTGATGATTCATGAGCATATGTTTGATTTTACACGAATGCGATATCAATCGGCTTAAGATAAATATATTCTTACCTGTTTTTTCCTTCATGTCTATCTGTCAAAGACACCGTGTCTTAGACACGGATATAAATAGGATTTGAATACAATTTTGTGAAATTAGGCATAGGGAAAAGAAAAACACTGCAGCTGTGTTGAACGGGGAAGAGGGGAAACAAAATCGAAACTACAAATGAGATACTTTTGGATAAATATCACTCTAATCATATTTAAAGGTAACTATTTATTTACATGGATTCCCTTTTATAGGCATCCATACAAATGGATTTTGGCCATTGTGTAAATGCTTGCACGTGTGATACGACGAATGGAAATGGTGTTTTATGGTCGGATAATGTCTTGAGACAAGATGTGTAACGATGACTTGGCGATGAAATGTGAAAACAATTCCATTACATAATATTATATCATAGCAAACTCTATTAAATTAGGCTCATCTACCGTACCGGAAAAGATGTAAGGATTTTGGGTGATAACAAAATTTGGTTGTTTTTGTTGTTGTTGTTGTTGTTGTTGTTGTTGATATTTTATCAGCTTTGCACAAAAGTCGTTTTTCAATGTGACATTTTTTCATACATTTCCATCAGTGATTTGTCACAACAGAAGATCCGATTTACAATGACCCTGGACGTTGTTAAGAATTGCCGATGGACATCTTGTCAAAAGAAAATCTCTGTTATGCAACAACAAAAACACGAATTTTAACACCGAACGACTGACGTTCAGGTCTACTCCATATTTATGGAACTTGTTTTTTGAACTTATGTTGATAGAGCGTCGTTGACGCGTCTTTCGGCTACTTTTGGAACAGAAGCTTTACATTTGAAGCTAATTTTAGACATTTGAACTCAAAATTGAGTTTTCAATGTGTTTTATGGTCAAAACTATAGTTTTGAGCCTACAAAACAATGAATTTTGGGTGGGGAAAATCTTGCAATTGACTTCTAAGTTTCATTTTTTTTAATGATTCTATGAACATTTTCCCGAGTTCGTATTTTTGGCGCTTGATATAAAATCAATGTATGAATATTCATACATGGATTCCTATTCCTGGGTCGAAAGCCTTGTTAATCATCAAAAACAACACGAGAGCATAGAAGATCTGGGTGAATTTTGCGAGCACTTAGGCTCTCTGGTGTTTATTAATGCACTGTTTTTGGATGAGCGCTGAGATAGGACGAGTGGTCTCGGATACTGAATAGAATCTCCTTTTTGAAGGTGAATTATCGAATTGAATCGAGAGTGGCCAAAAACTAGTGAACAACCAGTTTGAATTCCAAGTGAGGATAAAATTTGGTTGGATTGAGTTGGAATTTTGATGAAATTGTAAAACGAGACAAATGCGATCAAGTTCAGTTATTCGTTGAAAATGCATTTTCGATTTGGAACGCTATTGTGAATTCTTGGAAGAGAACAACAATTAATGAGAATGAGTGAGTTTGTGTGTCACAGATCACAAAATACATCAAAAACGTGGATTGGGTTTAGCTCATTAATTAGTAGGTCGTCGAGTAATTTGTGTGTGTGTGTTTGTGCATGAAACAAGAGCACATGATACGGCTAAAATATCCGTGCCTTTTCATTCCATCAATGTAATCAACGGTTTTGAATCATCGGTCGATATAAACGACAAACAAGCGTATTACAGTTGAATTACCACTAGATGTGATTTACGTCATTGAAATGAAACGAAAACGCCAAAATTCATCTACATTTCCCCCGCCGAAACGCGAATGTTTGAAATGTGTAGAACATTTATAAATGGTACATAATCAATGTCTGACACAAACAGACATTTGTCGTTGATTTTAAAATGAAATCGCTCTACAAAATGTGGTCCGGCTGCCCCATTAAAATCGGGGTATGGAAAATAGAGTACTGGCTAAACGAAAAAGAGAGACCGCGGTCGACGAATTTATGGTTTTTCAACGAGCTCATAGAAACAGATAATTAACAATAGTTAGGAACATTGGGCTCATGTTTTGGTTTATGCGGTGACATTTTGCGTACAATTTTCCACCGATTTTATTCCGAAACCGCTAAATAAATCGGATAGACACTTCAATGCAAACAAATCGATAAGCAAACAATGGCAGCCAGAAGTTTTGGTGGAGAGAACTCAATGAAATCGATTTTAGTTACGCTGGAAATCGGCCGAAAAAAAAACAGAAATGAGTTTGTAATGTTGTGAACAGTTGTTAGATGCATTACAATTGCGTGTATTGAGAATCGGCATACCGTTTCACCACATACCGTCATTACTAATTGAGTTGCAGCCGATTTTCTGCCATGATTTTAACTCGTGTATCCGATTTCATGTTAAAACAGGGACATGGTTTCGATTGATTTTGCAAGCGAATTGAAACCAATCGAAATCTCATTTTGTGTTAATTCAAACAAACGCGTACTATTGGGTCATTGACCAATCACTATGGAAAATTGCCATTTTGGGACATTTCTAATGAGCCAACAGTATCAAATGGATACTTAATCAAATGTAATTGTATCAAAATTGCAGTTGAACAAAGGTTGAAGATTTGATATTAGTGCAGATGTTTCAGGCTTAAATTATGTCTCCAATAAATTTCACTGTAATTCCTAACAAAATATCGAGGTAAAAAAAAATTGATGCGCTTGGGACACATTGTCGAATTGCAGTAATATTGAGATTTCAACCGAAGTTCGAAAACGACAATATCAATAATAACGAACATTACAGGAAACTGTTAATAAATATTGATTTGGCGGCAATCATTTGGGCTTACCATACTGGTTAACTTACTCGATTATTTGAAAACCCAGTAATTTTCCCCATGTTTATTTTACAATTGCAAACAAATTTATCCATCATGATTATTTGTGCAGTGTGATTATGAATTTGTGATTAGTATGTGTGTGTGTGTGTGCTCAGAATTCGATTCCATTCAATCGAAATTAGTGTGAGAGGAATGATTGTTGCCGAAATCTTCTGCAGGTGATTTTAAATAGAGGTGTTCACGGATACGAAATAGATCCGAACTAGATCCGAACTAGATCCGAACCAGATCCGAACTAGATCCGAACCAGATCCGAACTAGATCCGAACTAGATCCGAACCAGAACTAGATCCGAACCAGAACTAGATCCGAACTAGATCCGAAACAGATCTGCATCAGATCTGAACCAGATCCAAACCAGATCCGAACAAGATCCGAAACAAATCTCAATCAGATCTAAACAAGATCCCAATCAGATCCGAACCGGATAAGAATCAGATCCAAACAAAGTCCGATTATTTAATTTATCTCAATAGGCTAACTCAAAGCACGTATCGAATTCGGTGCGTAAATTTGGATCGGATTTCTTATGAAACCAGCCTTCGAATAATCTGTGGACACCTCTAATTTGAAATCACTAATTCACATCACCTCATCGCTCTGTCGTCCCTGTGTTCATTGAGCACTGCTCAATATAATCACCTGATTCGATGTATTGCTTTATTACTCTATATGTGGTAAATAATTACAGCTCCACTTTGAAAAGCATGCAAATGTATAGCTTACTGCATCCATTCAATAACACATTTGCTTTTGGTTGCATAAGGTTCACATTTCAATAGGTGTGCACTGTGCAATCCCAAAACAATGGATGCCATTTTCACCGAATTGTCTTTAGTATACCGATTCAAAAATAATAATAAACATCAAAATAATTCATGAATGCATGTCATTCAATCAGTTCGAGTTCAACACAACAGTCTCCCTGCTAAATCACTCATTATATTAGCCCAACACAAAACGTTGAATGGGAGCTTATTATGAATGGAAGCTGTTTTAAAAGGTGATCGTAGGTGGATGAATTTAATGGAAAATTTAAACAAACTATTAATTTCAATGCAAACACTTTGTTTGTGAATGGGCGAGACAAAACAATTTCATTTCTATCGAAAATTCGGTTTTTCATGCAATTTCCCAAAATCCGGACATGTTTAATGAAAACACACCACATACAAAGTAATTGCATTTCCGTGAACAGAGTTTCAAATCAAGACAAACTTTCTTACTGCACATGGGTTTTATATAACACCCAATGTAACCCCATGCAGTAAAAGCTAAAACCATTTATATTGGATTCTCAGTTTTCAAACACTCTTATTCATTTGGTGAAGCCATACAATTAGATTGGAAAATAAACATCCATAGAAATAAGCTGCTAATTTAATGTTTGTGTGGTTTCTTAGAAGTTTTCTGAATGGTATTAAATTCTCTTTAGAATTATTTGGATGTCAATTAAAATGTCGAAATAAAGACCAATGAAATAATCCATTAATTAAGAACAATTTATTGACCACAATCTTTAGATTGCAATGTTTGCAAATTGGAATTTGGCAAATTTGTAGGTGGAAATTGAATTTTCGTTCATATCAAATGGTTAACTTCTATTCGCCTTCCTCACAGTTCAACCGAAAAGGATCTTCGTCATTTTCTAAGACTGAAAATTTGAACAATTCAAACAACGGAGAATAAATGTTTATTTTTATTTGTTTGGTCAAAGTGTTGTTCAAATCGGTTCAAATCGATCCATTTTCATTGAAAACTTTTCAATCAATCAACGCATTTTCGTGTGAAAACGTTAAAACATAAAAATACACAGATCGAAGTTAGCACATAAATATAATGAAAAAGATGACACAAACATCCATTTAACACGGACAAATTCAGTTTTCAATTAAACAGAGTGCATCTGTGCATTTTTGCACTTTAATATTTTTCAAACGGGTTGAATCATTAAATCAATGTAAAACAATACGTAACGATTGACCTGAACATTCCGCATTGCAAAAGTGGCAAAAATTGATAAACAAAAATTCGCATCCATTTAAAACGGTAAACAAAAATGATTTCACATGCGTAAGAGTAACTTTTCGGCGGTGTCCTATGTCACCGACGTATGTCACCAACGAATTCGAATATATACGCTGAGTAAAATCATCGGTTGTCTTAAAGTTATATAGTCATTATCATTTTATTCTTCGATCAACTTTTTGTATTGAGCTTTTGTAGGTAGCTATGGATCGAATTGTGAGAGGCAAACTACACTTTGAATGACGAATAATATCAACATATTTTATCAATGCATTTCAAGTGAAATACACCTTAGCCCTTTATAGATAAGCCAAGGGGTATGACTAATTTGTGGATTTGGTGTTTGGTTGACTAAATTTTTCACACTTCGATAGCTGAATCAGAATCACTTTGTCTTGGTGAATTTATTTATTATTTAATAACAAATTTTTTGATTTGTATCATTTGCTTGAGTTCAAATGCTCCCAAATGACCAACACCCAAATTAAACGACAATCAAAAGGTAATAATCACCCAATCAATCCCAAATTTCATGGAAAGTACAAACAATTTCAAACAAAATTCAACATTTCAACTGGTTAATTTGAAAATTTTAAAGTACTTGACCGATTGTAATACTTTTACGGTGATAAGCACAAAAGAAAGTATAAAATAAGTTTCAAAGGGAAAGTATGTTTATTTATGTTTATTGTTGAAATCGATTCGCTTGAAATGAAACAACCACACCAAAATCCACTCGACTGCATTTGATTGTTAATTAAAAAATGTTAAAATATTGTATTGCATCTCTTGGAAATTAATATAATATTATTCTCGAACAATGTAAACAAACTGTGTTACCAGGTTTTCCAAGTACGAATTGGTTGTTTGTTACCGAAAATAAATGAATGATTCTCAAAAATGACCATAGCCTATGTGATATTGACACATTGCCGAATTTTCATTAGTAAATGTTGTTCATGAATATTTCAACTATGTTAACAGCTTTTTATTCGAGTGTGGAGGTGACTTAATCGAAGTGCACTCAATATAAAGCCGAATACGATGCTCTCTCTCTCACACACACACACACACCCAAAATGCAATTATATTGAAAATAGGTTAAAAGCCTCGCAATAAAATTCGTTAATATTAAATATTTGATTAAAGAACTGATTACGTTTATATTGAAAATGTTACATCAAACATGTTTACAGGCCATAAATAGGTGCATTCTTGAAATTTGGTTATCAGATTTTGTCCGTCCATGAGAATGACGATGTTTTGACAGCTTTAAAGCGGATATTGGCTGTGAATGTGAAATTCAACTTCCATAGAAATAGATTATACATCCAAATTGACTTCAAATTGTTTGCAGTCGTCAGGAATCAATCTCAATCACTTTCAGCCCAATATTAATTGATTACTAGTGTCTTCACAGGGCGAATTTTGATATGACCGTGTCTTGACATGCCACAAAAATTACATATATTTTCTGAGCCTAACTCAGTCAAACGCGTTTGACCGCGGTGAACACGTGCTTTGAGGACTTATAAATGCAAAAATTCCACCCAAAATGCCAAATTTGCTGAAAATTCACGTAACACACGAAGAAACGTAAAAAAAAGAACAACACATTTTTACCTTGGAATAAAAGACAAAACATTGAGGAGAACCATTGACGTTTGGTTTATGTGCTATTGACCTAGGTCCATCTGAGTTCATTCATTAAAATAAATATAGATTTTGATTGTACAATGTAAACTCAACTTTCCATCAAGTCATCGTTGATGTTATGACTGTCTCGAATTTGGATATAAATCAACGTGCCAATTACCCTTCGATTTAATTCATATAATATCAAAATTTTGTATGAATATCATCTAAACTAGCTTATTATATTGATTGATGCCACTTCAATTCGATTAGGTTTCATTTCAGTTTCAATTCAATTCAATTCGAAATGCAGTAAACTACCTACAAATCGAATATGCAAATAAAGTGTTGGCAAAATCGAATATACTCGATATATTTCGGGTAAATTGTGCATTTAGAAATATGCAATGGAGTATGATAAGGTGAACTGTGGTAATGTAACCGGGGACAGAGAGGTGAATCGAAGAGCTACGAGTAATTTATACCAATTTATACGAAAACTGTAATTAGTATTTCAGTAAAATGAAATATACCATGAGCTGGCGACACAGCCAACAAAACCGCATGCTGATTCATTTATCGAAGTGCAATCGAATCGAATATATATATTCGAAGCCGAGGTTCCGAAAAGTTTGGCCATTGCATAAACTGAGTTATAATAAATTATAGAATGGAAAATTCGATGCCAAAATAAATAAAATTTTATCGAAACAATTGCAACGGAAATTAATATTTACATATTTATATTTATATATGTTGTTCGGAACGCTTTCGGTGTTATTTAATGCGGCCTTTTTCCATTTGCAACAACAACAAACCAAATTGATGAATGGTCACGAACATTTGGAGCGGGCATGATCGAATATCCGCAACTTTTGCTGTTGCTGACCACTGGGGAGTCGATGCTGATAATCATTTGCCTAGCAATTTCAGCGGTTAGATTTTTTTTCATTCTGCTGGTTTGCTAGGCCAGCATCCTATTTTCCATATTTGTCTCTATTTTTTGTTGTTTATCTTTAGTTTTTTTTTCGGTTTTTATTGTGACAAACATATCGAATGCGAAAATTTATTCGAATTTTGGTAATTCGGCACAAATGTGCGGTTATTATACATTTGAATTCGCAAACGATGAACGTTTTAATCGCAAAAATTGGTTTTACACACAATTAAAGGACAGCGGTCACACACACTGTCTGGTTTGCATGGAAACGATGCGAATGACCGATAACGAATTTGGTCGGCACATTTTTTGACGATTCTTTGCCATTTGTGAAGCTTGTGAATTTCAAAAATTCAAGAATATCACGATTTGTGCGAGTCGAAATGCACCGCCTTTAAACTGTTAAGTTTAAAGTTGTGCGACCAAAATTGTCGTCCTCAAAATTGAGCTCATGGACTCACCAATCCAATCCAATATTTCCTCGATTGAGCTTCATTGCTCACATTCGCAACAGAATATCGACATTTTTCATAATTTTATTTTTCACTCAAATGTTTTTTTGTTCTCTCTGGGTTTTTCGCTTGGCATTGTAACATCCGTATGATTAATTTTATTTGCTTGATAAATAATCCGCAACCGCATGCATTTCATGCGGTAAATTAGTGATAAAAGTTCGAACGGGGCCGGGGCAACAACAACAAAAAAACAACTGTGCCGGAAGCACTCCAGTGATTAAATTCAGCATGATTTTATCACAAGTTTTTTTTTTTGAAGCGCATACACAAATTTTGCTGTGCAAAATTTTTGTAGTTAGTTCAAATAACGAACCAAAAAAAAAACACGAATGACGTAAAAAAATACGCGCGTAAACACATTTTTAAAATTGCATTTAAGTGAAATCCAGATTAAATGATGGCAAAATAAAAGACCATTTAATGGAATCAAGCGGATATTTGAAGTTCAACCAGTTGAAAACCAGTTTTTCATGGGATTTGATGCACTGAAAATACGAGTTGAATGTTGAGATTTATCGGATTGTGCTCAATGCTCATCAGTCTTGGGAATGTGAATCGAACATTATAATTCGTACACTGAATGATTCTGAGAAGAAGCATAATCTCTCAAACTTCTTTACATATTTTTGTTTTTGTAATGCTTTGAGACTATAGTGCTTTTGACACAGAGATTCCAGAAAGTCCATTTAAAATGTGTGTTTTTTGTTTGGAAATGGATTTTGAACAAAATAAAAATAACTGTTGAATTTGCAAATTTAAACGCCAACAGGACATTTTCAGAGAATTTATATTCAAGTGAAATCACCAGAAGTTTGACAGTCGAAAAATCGTTTATCATTTCGGTCACAAGTACCATTTTTATGAGAATTCAAACATTAAATGATTGAACAGCGGAATGTTAAGCCCAAAATTTGTTATCGGTGCTGAAAACACATTTTCATATTTTCATTAACAAATTAAATCTGATTGAATCGTGTGAATACATTTTTTTTATAATGGAATATAAAAATCTCTCAGAAATCCAATTGCACTCGTTTGACGTGTTTTTGATGATGGAAATAGCAAGCCACCCAGCTACCCACTCGAAAACACGAAAATGTTTTTTTTTCGTGGAAATTTCAACAAATCTGATAATGAATGAATTTAATTTTTCCTTTATGCAGAATATCAAATTGTCGCTGATAAATTAGCTTCGAATAAAAGTGAAATTTTGGCACGTGTGCAAAAATAATACAATTTTTGCATATCTCCGTTGCTTTGTCGAGTGTCTGTAAAAATGCTAAATGGATTGATTTGATTATAATCTGCATGAAGCCATTAAAAAGAAAATGTCTTCTGGCCAATTTTACACTTTTTTCAAGATTTTTTAACATTTCAGTAATCCTCAGTGTAAAATTTATCAATAAATTCGAAACAAATTATTTACGGACATATAATAAATATAATAGCCAACGCATTTTCATATAAAAATATACACCCGTGATTGATATCTTTAAATAACACATACAAATATACAAATATGATAAATCGTGTACACGAATTGTGCACACGATTTGAAATTTACTGTAATAGTTTTTTGTGTGTGGTCGAAAGTAAAATTTATTTGATGTTAAATGTGTTTTTCAACTGTTCCAGTTCATAAAAATTGCATTAAAAATTCATTAAATCAGTGACATTTTTATACACAGGGCTGAACAGTAACACTGTACATTGTATATTTTGGGAGAATACTTTTAAGACAATAAATGAATGAATCGTTCGAAATCATCATACAAAATCGTTTGAAATTAAGTCGCAAATCAAACATTCGTCAACAATTTCGGCTCTGACGCTTCAAACATCGACTCACAAACAAAATATATTGTCCAAGGTCGTGAATGTTGCAGCCCTATTTCTACATTAATAATAGAATCAGCTGTTGACTGGTCATAATTGAGGCCAATTTAAATTCGATTAGTCAACCATGGCCAAAACACCTTAAAAGGTTGCTTAAAACATTGATTTCGGTTTTCATGTGGAAACGTGTGTCTGGTTTTGTTTTGAAATATATTGCTCAAAAATTATAAACAAATAAATCAAATAAAAAAGACGTGTTGATAAAACGATTCCGTTACAAATGAGCAAAATGTTACAAATAAAATTGAAACCAATAAAATGATAAAAAAATACATTGTCAATCGAGTACACATGCCATTTGCTTAGTTCAGTTAGAATTTTGTTCCAGTTGATGTTGGTTTTTTTTTTTGTTCGAAAAATTCTTAAAATTCTTGAAATCTGTTCAAAGAAGTGGAAAAATGTCGAGTTTTGTTGGCGTGGTTGTAATTTTGGTTCTACTTACGGCGTTTAATCAAATCATTGCAAAAGTGAGTGTGATTTGGAATTTCTTGGTTCATTCTAAACTCGTTTGTTTAGACATCATCTTTTGGGCTTTGGAATAGTTAAAGTAAATTAAATCTGATGAATTAAATCAGATAAAATGGAGCAAAGCAAGCATTCGCATTCAAGATAACTGTTGAGTGACGTGAGTGACACTGATAAAAAGATGAAAATCTGTTTTTTTTTTTTTTTTTAAAGCCAACAAACGAACGTCACGACATAAGATCACCGATAGTGCGAATTCCGTATTTGGGTCGGTTGAAAGGCACGTTACAATCAACAAAATGGACAAATCGAACATTTTATCAATTTTTAGGCGTTCCATATGCTGAAGCGCCAAGTGGTGCTAGAAGATTCAAGGTAAAATGAAGAGAAATATGAATTCAGTGAATTTAATTCACAAATCAACATGGCAACTTATTATCTACTTCTAAAACAATTGCTACGATATTCAGCCACCAGTTCCAGCCAAACCATGGCATGGAGTTCGCAGTGCTGTCGAAATGGGCCAGAGCTGTGTTCAATTGGAAACATTATCGAAACCATCTGAATCGTCTAAGGATATTGAAGATTGTTTGAATATGAATATCTTTACACCGTTAATTCCATTTAATATCCAAATCGAACAACAATTGCCAGTGATGGTTTTCGTACACGGTGGATCTTTCACCTCTGGAAGTAATGCTGAGTATCCACCATCATACCTTTTGGAGCATGACATTGTTTTAGTTGTTCCAAACTATCGACTTGGTGCATTAGGTAAAAAAGATTTTAGTCTTTAACCAAAGTCGATTCGAACCAAAAGAATAACCACTTCATTTTGCAATTGCACGTTGCACTCACGGCCACCGGAAGTGCTCAAGCTCAAAAGATATTCGTCATAAATCCGGATTTATTCTTCGGATCTAGGCACTTACCGTAGCAGACTGCTGCTAGCAGTCATGCAGTCATAGCCTATGACTCATTAGGTAACATGTAACTCATTTTTTTCTAGGTTTTTTATCAACAAAATCCGAAGAAATTCCGGGTAACGCCGGAATGTTGGATGTTTTAATGGCATTGAAATGGGTGAAACGGTATATCAAGCATTTTGGTGGAAATCCAAATCAAATCACTGTTGTCGGTCAATCGAGCGGTGGAGCAATGGTTTCATCTCTACTTGTCAGTCCATCGGTCCCGTTCAATCTATTTCAACGCATGATAATACATTCTGGTTCGATATTTGCACCATGGTCATGGGCATTGGATCCCGTTTCATATGCTCGTGATATTGCCGCAAGGGCAAATGTACCGAAAAATGCAACACTTCGCGAAATTAACGATGCATTCATGAATATGAATGTTTATGACCTTATCAACGCCGCAAACGAACACTATGTAATTATTTTTAAACATCTAGAGGATCAGAAACTTTATTATTCGAAGACTTGGAACATTTGGCTTGACATTTGGTAAATTTTTGGCATTTTGTTTTTAGAATGTGGCTCGATTTAATGGTGCGAATCAAGTTGGTGGTCGCTCTTTAACTGTTGGTGGTCCTTCAAATTACTTACCTCAGCCACCAAAAGAGCTTCTTCGAATGGGTTATCTCAAGAAGAATATTGATTTGATTGCTGGTGTTGTACAAAATGAAGGTTCATTTCTGACGGCACGTGAGTTCATTCCAAAAATGCGGATATTTTTCCAAATTGACGTTTTTTTTGCGTTTGCGGTTATTTTTTTTTTCGATCTTTAATTTTTTGTGTTTTTTTGTTCAATTTAGCTCTTTATGACACATTGAAATTATCGAAACTCCTAACCAATGCATGGTTTATGCAAAGTTTTGTAAATGTGTCTATCAATCTTTTGGGTAAATAATTTCTAGTTTTCTTTTGAATTCCTCGTCTTTATTTGATCATTTGATTCTTTTTCGTTTATTTTTATTTCAAGGTGTTCAAGATCGTTTTAAAGAAGTATCAAATTTTGCTCAACACATTTTCGCAACGCAAATAGCCAAATCAGATTCAAATTTCGATGATTATGCTGATGGATTTTCACAAGTGGGTTTATTTGAATCGCAACGTCAAATTTGATAAAAAAAAAATTTCATTTAAAATTCAATTTGAATGAAAAAAATTCCAGTTGGCTGGAACGGTTTCGATGAAAGAGCCGATTCTCAAATTGGTTCAGGCAAATCAACATTTGACACCATCGAAAACATACCTATATTCATTTGACTATAAAGGTGCTCATTCAAGGTATTAAACAAAGAATTAACCATTTATGCATTGTTAATGCAGCATTGACAATGGCAGTCTTTGGAGTTCTCTCAAAATTTGCTCATCACAATTTTCAAAATATAAATTTCTTGGAAAATCTAAATTCAGATTTGGCTTCGGAGCAGACGTATCGCAATATCCATTCGATGGAGGCGTGAGCCATCAAGATGATTTAATTTACTTGTTTCCATATCCACCAAGTGTTGCCAATTTGAATGCAGATGATACGGCTGTTGCAAAAAATATGGTCGATTTGTGGACTTCATTCCTGGAAAACGGTACACCTCAACTCAAAACGAACCTGAATTTCATGTGGCCGCCTTTTTCAAGTACAGACAATTTTTGAATTTGTTTTTTTTTTGGGGATTTTCAACAATTTATTTGGAAACGATGTTTTTCTAGGAAATTCATATTCAGGTCAATCCGGTCCGTATTTACACATCAACAAAGATTTTGATCTTGGTGATGATTTTATTGATGAATTTACCATTGTGTGATATTGAATATCGATTGTGGCTGACGTTGGTTGAGCTAAAATTATTTTAGTCAAATGTGATTTTAAGCGAATTTTCACAATTGAAATCTGAACATTTGATGCCTTTTAATCGAAGATACACAAAATGTTGTTGCAGAGAGCTAATTTATAAAACTTTTTAAGTTAAGTTTGGTGCGAGAAAAAAAAATGATACATTTTTCAAAAGCAGGTTTTGAATATGTCACCGAGATTAATTTTAGGTTACCAATTGACAATGTGCAATTGTTTTAAAAACGAACTGTTCTCGTAATGTTAAAAAAAATTTATGTAAAATAAATGAAATTCACCGAAAATATCTATTTTCTAATGTAAACGTTATTTGTTTAATTGGAGTTTGTTTCTTTTTGTGTGTGTGTGTGTTTGCTTCGATTAAATTTAAATTCCAAAATTTCAAATTCCCAATGTGTGTGTTGAACATTTGCAGGCGAGATCGTTGAATAGCGTAGTTCAAACATTAAAACATCTGGTAAATGACCTATTTGATAAGGTTTTTATTCTTTCCAAAACCAAATGTATCGTGATACAGCTGCATCTATAGACGAGCGCACCAGCACACACACTCTAACATTCTCTGTGTTGGAGCTGACTCTCACTTGAGTTCACCAAACAGTCAAAATGTGGTTCGCTATTGTCTCAATAAAATGTGTTCACTCAACAATTAAGACCTTTTCAATGTTTTTGTAGGTGATGTTTTTGTTTGTCCGAGGTATGCGCTCCACTTACCCAGTGATACATGATTGTTGAAGGCAGTAGTGTAAAGGTCGTAAGCTAACAGCGTTAGCTGAAACAAAAGCGTATGGCGACTATAATATTCCTAACTATTTTGCTTGTGAATAAAAACAGATGTTTGAGTTTTCAAACTAAAATGAAATTTGAGTGTAACAACGAAACTCTCAAGAGCAAAAAAAGCACACAAAACCTTTATCAATATTGTTATTGAAAGCAAGTGGTCCATAACTTATGGACCATAAGTGGCTCAACAAATGAAAATCAACTCAAAAACTTCTGTCTCAATAATTTTGAGTCGCTTTAAAACCACAAACTAACATCGATTAGCGGCCAAAGCAGACAACATTCAATCCATGGCATTTTCATGCTCATAAAAATCATTTGACCAAAATCGAATTTAAAAAATGAGTTTCAAAGTCATTATTATCCCCCACAGCGCTGCTCATACCATAAAATCTTATAAATGAATCATGTTTAAAAGTGTCGCAAATCAAAACCCCCCCCCAAAAAAAAAAAAATTGAGTCTCGTAGAAAATGTCGAGCGACATTGTTGATTTAATGGCCATATTTGGAAAATGAAACGAAGTGAAATTCGCCCGGTGAAGTGAATTGTCTGCCACTTAATTTGTTATGTGAATTTTATGAGGCGATGCAGTGACTTTAAACTGTCTTAAACGAGCCAACTGTACGGTGGCACGGTGTGTGTGTGTGTGTTCATTTTGCTGGGTGAAAATGGAAATCGCAGCAACAGCAACAAAATAAGAAGAAGAAGAATAACAAAAAAGAAACTCCATAAAAATGTCAATTGCATCGCATTTCATTGGTCTAATTTCACGGTGTGTCGCGCACGCAAAAGGGTATAAATCAACATGGAAAATGAAAATTTGTTCAAAATGTGTCGCAAATTGCAAGAGCACCAAGCACACCCGGTTCAGGTGTTGCGAAAATATATATAAAAAAAAAAATTGCACGTGGTGTCATTCGATTGCCGTAGAAATCATACTAGCAAATATTTGAAGCGAATGAACAAACGCGATTTCAATCGAATGTGGATGAGAATAATATATGGTTCAAGGAGGCGGAAATGATTATATTGGGTGAGGAAGTGAGCAGAGTACTCTGTGCGAAGCTTTTGGTTCTTTGAGTGTACATGAAATCTGGTGTTATGTTTCGCATAAAATTCATTTTATTTGGTTGTACGCAATAAAAATCGATTTGTTACTTAGCTGCTGGTGAACCTCTTGAGGTATGGTTGGTGTGACACCGAGCACCACAAAACCCAGCCGTAGTGATTGTACCATATGAGACTGAAGCCTATTCAATTCCGTAGATTTATGACAATGAAAATATTTTATAACCATCAAACAATCGCTAAGCTATTTAATGATGCCATGAAATATGAGCTGATTCTGCTGCTCCGAATGCATGTAAATTTCATTGAAAATTTCAAACGTCCACCGAAATAACCCATTAAAATAATACTAAAAATGGTCATATTCAACTTCATTCACCCGCCGTACACCGTTAAGCTCAGGCTTTTTACAATGTTTCGAATTCATTCGCATCGCATGCAATGCGTCATATTAAAATCCGCACATTTTTGTGACACGCAACAGACAATCTGGTCTAATGTGCGTTCTTATTGAAATGTATCACTGCACACGAAAAAGGGGTTTTGGTTTTTAGAACACGCGGCCCACTTACAAAATAAAGCAAAAGAATTCATTTTCGCTGTTGTTCTATGCTCGAATGAATAACAACCAGCAAACACAACGCACACAAACGTATGTTCCCATTCACATATTTTCAATGTGTCATGAATTCAAATTACTTCCGTTACTTTGCATTTTTCCACGTCTATTCCGGGGTGATTCAGTTGAATTAAAACACTGTAAAACAATGAAATTAAGACGTACACACAAAATGCCAATTCCTTCGTCAGTTTGCTACTTTTTCTTCGCCCGATTTTCTTTTCTCCCCGTTCATCGTTCTGTGTTTCTTTTCAACACCGCCGTATGCAAACGTTCCCATAAATGGTTTTCTATTACACATAAAGACATTCCACCCTGTTGGATGGCACCCTGAAACTTTCAACCATCGTCAAACGATAAACACAAACGATTATTACTTTTTAGTATATTTCTTTGAATTGTTTCAAAATTGCTTTTAATATGAACAACAAAGACAAAAAAAAAAAATCATT
Source organism: Aphidoletes aphidimyza (assembly GCA_030463065.1). Classification (NCBI taxonomy): domain Eukaryota; kingdom Metazoa; phylum Arthropoda; class Insecta; order Diptera; family Cecidomyiidae; genus Aphidoletes; species Aphidoletes aphidimyza. The sequence goes on from CM059999.1 coordinate 42,398,997, forward strand.
TGGAATCGAGTGAACACGCGAATGACAAAGAAAAAAAATCACACACAGCATCAATTGCTCTGTTTAAATGAACTTCGCCCTTTTGTGTACACGTAACAACATTTATCTTAATCGGTTGAAACTTTGAAATCGGAGCAGTATTCGAACAGATTAAATCAGCAATAGAGGGAAAACAGAGAGATGTAAATTGAGTGAACTTGCTGCCGTGAATAGAATAGTCGATTAGTGAAAATTGGCAAAGATGTCGATTTTATATCGAAAACATTATAGCAACTTTTTTTCCGTGTGAAAATGTTCAATTGATTTTCAATCCCCCTCTCCATGGAAACGTCCCCACACTGTCAGCCTAGCTCTCACAGCTCGAAATGGAAGATTACGAACAAATAAACAAATGAATGTCAACATTCTTGAGAATGTAAACACATTTTGGAGATTTTAAGGTATTCATTTCAGTATTTTCTGTTGAAAATGTTTTGAATACCCAACCCCCGCCATATCTTCAGATAGATCGGCTAATGTTAGAGGTGAAATATGGAGGTTTTCTTTCGATTTCCTTAAGGAAACACATTTTCCTGAAATTATTGCGTCATTTGTATCATCAAACGAATATTATATTTCGAAATGGGTTATTGTTTGGAAAGGACAACAAGTATTCACTATGGAAAAAGGGAACACGAATATAGAAGTCCAAAGGCGGTATTGAAGTAATCGGATAATATGTATGTAAGGCCTTACATTGTAAGCATTAGCAATGGATGACATGTCCGAAGGGAAGACCCTCTTCAACATTGAATAATTTTTCAATTTTTGATTCGGCAAATTTGAAAAAAGAATAACGCAGACATTTAGATTCAATTGCACAGTTACTTCAAATCAAAAGCATGAAAAGGACTTTTGTAGAAGACTTCTTGCATACATGCACCTATCCAATAGGTAATACCTATAGGTTTATACGTAGAACCCAGTGTTTCGTCGTTTCACTACAGCAAAATGTTGAAAAAAGGTGTTTAAATTCAAAAAATATTAGAATTCATTTGGAAAATTGGATTAGTCCGTTTAATTAGAACCAGAGACGTTTTTATTACCAATTTGGTGTGAATCGAATTAGTCGTCATTTGGGCGTCGAATATCTTTGGTTCGTGAGCATTATGACTATTCGAAAAAGAAATGGTCATAAATGATCACATGAACAGACCCCACAACAAACCAGCAAAGTTAGTTGTTACCATTTTTGGCTAAAAAAAAATGTTGAGCTACAAAGTGTCGTCGGTTCAAATCAAAAGATTCAAAGTCAAAATGTTTCATGGTAGAACTTACCGTAAACTATTGACAAGACAAAATTGTGAACTACTAGATGTTTATAGTTTCTACGTAAAACCATACAGTGTCACTGATACAAACAGAAAATGTATAGCACAATTTGGATCTCGGAAGTGTGTAAATGTTTTGTTATCCGCATGTGCAACAACAACGACAACGACAATTGCCAAAGTGAAAAGAATATTGAAGTTAAATTCTAATTCTGTGTGCTGTTAAGCCTTTTAAGCCTGAGTTTTGATAGTTTGGAAACTATCATTTACTAGGTGAAAACTGTTCTTGATAACAATAAAAACAGAGAGAACTTTTCACAAAGTGGGAAAATCAAAAAATATGTTCGGAAATAATTATGTTTGAATATATTTGTTACCCAATAAAATTTCTCCAATTTCAAAGGAAGCGACATCAAATCCGCTCTTTCGAAGCGGTTCATTCATATTTGCAGTTAATCGAATAATGTACTTTTCACAACTGCATTTTACGTATTCTATGGCAGACTAGTGTAGCTCATAGTCGCACTGAGTCGCACTGAGTCGCACCGAGTTGCACCGAGTTGCACACTTTCCAAAGTATTATTCCAATAAAAGTAATTTCCAGATTGTGAAATTGCTCAGAGTAACGGCGGAAAAAAGCATTGTGCACATAACACAGCACTGAGCACTGAGCACTATGCAGTCAGTATGCTTCGTTTGCCTCGAATGTGAAAACTTTTCATTATTTCAATTGATCATAACTAATTTTATTATCGAAACAATGAGAAGAAGTGAAATTTTGTAGGAGTGAGCCGAACATTTAAAAATAATCCGTTAACTAGATTCAACTCTTTCATTCGCATTGTGAATTTCGCAATACACCAATATTCGTTGAGAATGACAATGTTCAACTTCATCCAATTCTTCGAAAGAAAATTCCAAAGTAACATTTTCTGAGTTGAGCAAAGTAACAATGAAGCGCTCGTATGTTCTGACTCAGAACTTCTGAGGGTGTTCAATTCTGGATTCTTCCAAAAAATATTTTAGCATATTTTCCAAATTGTCGATTAGATAGTATTCAATAAACACTATGCATAATTATGTTTATCATTCTGGTGGCGAATCCAAAACAAAAGTTCAGCTACTGAACAGAATTTGAGAAGAAGCCAACAATTTAATTGCCGGTTTACGGTGTAATTTACACAATTTTGTTATGAAGCTAAAAGGAAAAGCTGCCAGGTTCAACTGAGCCCTTGCAAATTAGTAGCGTCATGCCACTAGCGTGTGACACTAGGACAAGTGACAAAATCAATTTGATTTTTGGAGAACAAAAAACAATGCATGAGCTCATTGTTAGAATAAAATGAATAAATAGCCGTAAGAAATGTGTTTGAAACACTTTAATTATGACTCGAAAAAAGATTCCATGTGAGTTCACTTTGTGACGGCACATGAAAAGCCACCGTTCGATGCTATTCACCATCAAAAGACACACAATAGCATTCGCCACGGTTTGGTCAATGCTTGCAAACAATAACACAAACAGTCATAAAACTAATGAATGCAAAGAAAAATGGCAAAATAACATTGTGCCCATTTCGTGTCGAGTTAATACGAGTAAACAACGGTGCAGAGAGAGAGAGAGCGAGAGAGAGCGAGAAGAGAGAGAAGAAGAAAAAGTCCGGTAGAGTTTGACCAAGACTAAGAGCATTTTTACGACATTTAATGTTCATTGAATGTAATATTTTTTTCGGGATGATGTTCATCAGTGTTGGCATTGATGTTCATCCTCATATGTGTGACGATTGTGTGAGTGTGTAGCTGTGTAGTGCGATAGCAAATGTGAACGAAAGAAAAATAACATATACCATACATAATCAGATCGCAATGGTTGGAGATGGCAATGGAAAGGCAAGAATATTAACCCTGAAAATGAGATAACCGCAAAAATAAATACAACAACAACAAATATATTCGAGAGAAGAAGAAGAGAAAAAACGAAACACGCCATTAAAACAACTCTTCACGTTGGCCACGTTTACATACGTAAGCATTGAAACGTGTGAGGATGAGGTTGGGAGTTTCGCTGTACAGATGTGGAAAGGGTCAGCCAATGGAAAAGAGGTGGCAATAGTAGAAGTTATTGCTATCAGCTACCGCATTTTATTAGCCAAATGGTCAGTTCAGGCAGTGAAATGTTCGAGGGGGGGGGGGGGATGCTTTCATTTCACGTCCGGCAATTTGCTTGATTGTAGCTTGAAATGTTCGCTCTTTCGCATTGACTATGACTCTAATTATCATAGCTTTGAAAGATTTTTTGTGTGTGTGTGTTGCGTCTTTGCTAGTTCATTGGTGTTGTTCTGTTCTGGTCTGGTTTTTTTCTTTTTAGAGCGTCATATAGTGATGCGAATGAATATTAAAGAAAGATGGAATGAGCATTGAGCATGTACAATGTATTTTATTGCGTTGATTCCGCTTGAATTGTTTGGATTGGAAACACAATGCAATTATTATTATCGTCATGCCATTCCATTCGGTGGGCATTTTTAACGCTGGTTTATGTGTGTGCGTATTTGAACATTGACGCAACCGACCAAAAATTGCGCATTCTTTTTTTTTCTTCTTCATGTTCGAATCCCAATTTTATTGAGTCGATTTTCTATTATCGTTTTTATTAGATGCTATCACCGGTCCAGATATTGAGCGAATGCAACCGACATTGGTCACATCAACATCAACACCACCAACAACAACGCACCGGGCCAACATTACAATGGCATCAATGGCGCCCAGTCAACGGTTGCTAAATTCGTTATCAGCATCAAGTGAACGGCCAACCATACCATCATCAATATCCAATGGAATCGCTGGCATTTCGTCCAAGTTGATAATTAGCTCACCGCCATCGATTGCGTTACCACTAACCGCATCATCATCAACTGAACCATTGGCAAAGCCTAATCTACAAAATGATTTTGATATTGGTCCCTATTTAGATGACACCCGAATCACCAATATCACCGTACAAATCGGCACCAATGCTTATTTACCGTGCAAGGTACGTATCAATGTTCATTTTGGCCTTTCTTTTTTCGACCCCATTTTTCGAAATATAGTATATAGATTGAATTCATTTGTGAAAACCCGAAAATGAGCCGCTGGCAATGGCACAATGTTACTTGTTGGTGTTATTATGCGTTTATCTCGTTTCATTCGTTTGCACATTTCGACGGTTTATTGATGGCGAAATGATTTTTGGAATTGTGTAATCATTTTCGTTGAACTTTCCTCTGCTCCCTCCGCTCCTCCGCACCGAAGTCTCAATAAATAGTTCAAAAATGTTGGATTTCATTTTGCCGGCACATTTTTAGCCACACACAAATTGTGTTATTTTGAGTTATCTATTTTTTTTTTGTTGGGAAAATGCTATGACACAAATCCTAATCCAAAGAAATATCATAAATGACAATCGATTTTGACCTTTCAAGCGTCAATAAATCGACAATTTTCAAAACACCTTTTGAAATGAATAGATAAAAGCACATGGAAATATGAGAAAATTGCTGGCGGTTTTTAAATAGAATGTTATAGAAATCTGGTTGGACATTCTGCGGCGGGAGGCAATTGCAGAGAATCTATGTGTGATTGACGTATTGAAACCACACAGCTCATCAAAGGAAATGCTGTGATGCAAATGATGAAAACGGAAATTAAATGAAAAGCTGTGTTGAAAGAACTAGCTTTTTGAATTTATGTTGGAAAGTGAACAGCACAAAACACTCTGTGTGTTGACTGTTAGTGTGTACTGACTTGAGATTAACACTCACACACAGCCAAAGTGATAAAGTCAACACAGTCCGAACAAACTATACATAGAATGCACATATAAAACACACTGTTCAAGTTTATTGAAACTGGTGCTGAACTGCCCATTGCACACTTTCCTTGTTCGATAAACACAAACGATTGGCCTGGAAACATGATGGAAAATGGGTAAAACCGACTTTTGTGATTTTGCCTGGTGACGGTTACGTTGAGGTGGCATACAACTTTCGGTCGGATCAAAACAAAATGCCATCCAAATGAAAACAGCTCAAAAACAGCAAACAAATCACTTAGGCAATGGATACCACTTTGATAGAAACTTTTGTTTCGAACATCCACCTCCCCCTCCCCCGCCCTCTTGCATTTTGGTTTTCAGATCGTCGACAATTCTAAACAATGATGTCGATGCAATTTATCAAAAATCGTTTAATAAAACCAACAAAACCAGTTTCATAATGAAACCGCATCAATGTGCTAATGTTTGCAATGAAAATACAACGCACAATTTTGATACGAACTTTTCATTTACAATTTTCGTTGCATTCGGTCGGTTATTTAATAAACAAAAAACCACCAACAACAACAACTCTTTTGCGTCAACCAACTTTTGGAATGCATTCAAGGGGATGGCAGAGCAATTTTGAGTTCATTTAGTTTTGAAATTTAATTGATGAACATTTCAACATTGTGCGGTTCCAATTTTAACTGTGGTGAAAGAGAAAAACTTACAACAATTTATTACGGACCACCTAATATTTGGTAACCAAATTTTGGTTGGAACCCCCTGGGAAAACATCAGCTGATTTACAAAAACCAGTACACAATTTATTACATGGGTTTTATAACACAGGGTGTTGCGAGACCATCTATTGCGTATCGAGGCCGGTAAAACCCGAAGTTGCAACTGAACCAAGTTGTTTTATTGTGTTCGAATCGAGCGAAAATTCTGGATCTAGGCATCACTAGGCACTTCGGGTCGGATGGAATGATTTTTTTTTCGGGCCCGGAGATTCAGACATCCCGAAAGTCTTTTTTTGTCCCTTTTGGCCTGAAACGCTTAGATCCGAAATTGGCCCCGAACTAGACTTGATTGTGACATTCTCTGCTTCATATTTAAGTCACCCTTTAACAGCTTGCAATAGCTTATCACTTCGAAATAATTGTTGTAAGTGAATTTTTTACGTAAATCAGGCCAAATATTGGTCAATTTTATGATATTTGGACGATTTTCTACGGAAAATGCTCGAAATAATGGAAAATGATCGGAATTTTCAGACATTTGAGAAAAAAAAATTAAATAAGAAAAACCATTTCCAAACTATGAAACTTAAGTTTTTGATGAAAACTGATGATGGACCATCGAACAGTAGATACTTTAGGGTATTTGGACAATGAACACAAAATTTGCCGAAGACTTGCTCAATTTTACCATTTTCTCAAATCGCATTTAAATCAGCTTAATTCTCCACTAAATTGAATTATTTATTGATTTGAAAAGTGTGCTTTGTTTGATGTAATTTTGGTTAAGCTCACAAAATATGTTGCGCGTTGTTGAACAATGGGCGAATTTCATTGGAATATATGATATATTTTGGAGGAAAGCAAACCCATTTTTTTTTTGTAATGAAAACCGAAAAAAAATTGAAAAGTACCTCAAACTCTACAGGCTATTGATCGAGCATGTGGGAATGTTTGGTACAATATTCTAAAGCCAAAAATGTGTAAATTTCCAAGAAAGTCATTAAAAAATCCACTGAAATTGAAACATGGCTGACGGGTGTAGCTTGTCATAACATATCCAAAGTAATGACTTCCAAAGCATAACAGTTCATGCTGGTTGGCATGCTGAATCCAGTTAAATTTTGAAAATAAGGTCATGGCAAATTACCATAAAGCAATTAATATGCACTCATCGAATAAAATGCATTAAAATTGAATTTACTGATGGACGAATCACGTTTACTAAAATGGCTCGCGCATTGAAAATGATTGGTTTTGTGAAATTTTGAACAAAAAAAAAATACCACCGGACCCAAAAGCGACTGTTCATTTGATATTTGAACCAAAAAAATAATATGATGGATACAAAATGTTAACTGTGATTCGATGTGCCGAATCGCTAAGAATTTACCGTAAATTCTGGATTGGAATGTTGAAAATTGTGTTTGAAGTTTAATTGAAATTCGATTGTGAAAAAAGCGGACATCACTAGGCTTCATGCCTGGTTTTTCGATAGGTCATGTCCGAAATGTCCATACAAATATGTATCATAATATAATTACAATGCCAAAATGGAATGTTTGAAATGTTCATGAATGCAAATGATGCAGCGGTGGTCGTAAAATGGACCGGGGAATCAACAGACAACATCCGGGTGTTGTCGAGGATAGGGGATCAAATTGAATTAATTTCATCATGCATGCCACTTGCATGCGAAAACGAGAAAATCAATAGACAATTTTGTTGTATTTATCGTGAAATGATGTGCGTGTTTAGTCGATAGCTGCCTACAGTGTGTGTGAGTGTGTGTGTGTGTGTGTACAATGAACATGGACTCCGAAATAGCTTGGCAACATCCGTCATAAAATGTTATGGTCTACAAACATAAAATTGAATTGCGAATGCGCTCGATATTGTTCGGTAGTGTGCGTTCGGTAGCCCAATCTTCTTCATTCTATTCGGTTGTGTTTGCGTTTTTATTTTCGGTTGTCTTTAAAATTTTAGCATTGACTCTAATTTTGGAATTTGTTGTGCGTTTTCATTGTTTTTCATGCAGGTAAAACAATTGGGTAACAAATCAGTATCCTGGGTGCGTGTACGTGACGATCACATACTGAGTGTTGACAGGTAATTTAAAACCATTTACTAAAATCAATGTGCATGTCTTCGGACGAAATCATAACATGGCAACCGGTCGAATGGCCAAACTCGATGTGTGTGTGTGTGTCTCCGGTCTCTTTTTCATATTTGTATTATTTTTTGCTCTTTTTTGGTGTGTGTCGTCGGAAATGTTAACCATTGTCTATTATAGCTTATGGGTTAAATTCATGTGATTGCATGAATCAACTCAATTTGTGCTCGACATTTGCGTATATGTCGCCCATTTCACCATTCCACTCCAGCAAAATTAACATTTCACATTTATCATCAAAATAATATACACCGGATAGTGGTTGTCGCGTTACCGTGGACAATCTCTTGGATTATACAGTGTCATAACATGTATAAATGCCAACGTAATTCATATACACACGTGTCACACACATCATCACTTTGGTGGCTAATTTTTCCCCTTTGTCACAACAGTTAATGCAATTACCTCAATACAAACACACACACACATACTCCATTCGACTTCAGGGTCTTTCTCGGCATCACATCCGGAATACGGAATTTTCAAACAACAAAACATCAGTTTTAAATACGTTTTATTCCCTAACATCACTTGACAACACACACTCTTCGGTTTACTTTACTCATAAAAACATCTCTCTTGTGAGTGTGTGTCTGTTTGTGTGTTTGTCTGTATCTCAAAGCTCCGACACAATGCTAAAACTGATGATAGCCACGATACCTTTTCCAAAACGACGTGGTTATTTGTGTGAATTATGTGTTATCTCGGCATTTCAAGCAGTCAAACTAAATTTCCAGTCAACTGATAAATGCACCAGAGTTGATGATTTTAGCATTTAATAGGCATTCACAATGGCCAATCCTTACCGTTATTGCTGACAACAACACTTTAAATTGCATTTCACCATTGTGCTATTTGGTCTGGTTAAAATATGTGGCTTTTGTATCATACAAAAAACCAGTTTTTGAATTTCATTTGATAAAATACCGAGTTCTTGGAGAAGATACAAATTTATTTCACCATTTTATTCTCAACATCTTGAGCATTGATAAAGGTTTTCTTTGGATGATTTCATTTCTCTTCGCTTTTTTTCATTTCGAAGAAATTCAAAGAAATGATAACAGTTTATTTCATTTGAACCATAAAATTCGTGGAAATTTCTCAACCATTTCGATATATTGCTATCTTCAATGAAGATGTTCAAAAAATATGGAAAATATGAAGAAAACGGCAATAAAATGGATACAAAAAAAAATTGAAAAGAAAAACGTAATGAACCTAGCAACCTGACGGAAAATCTTTATTTCACAGCTTTTTTCATGTGTTCCACCAAAAAAAAAAAAAAAATTAAAATTGTCATCCACTTAACCAGTTTCTTGTTGATAAAATTGGTTAAAATCCATTTTGGGTTAAATGGTCTCAATTCCCTTTACTGGGTAAAGATAACCGGAAATGATTCCAACTCAAGTGATCAAGTTAGACACTTGGGGGAATTGAGTGGATTTTTATGCTGTGGAACATTTCGGTTAGGCGTGTGAAGGTGATAAAAGTTCAAAACAAATTTGTTCGATTTAAATCCTGGAATCGCATGCATTGAAAAGTCCTTATTAAAGTCCTGAGTTTCCTTAAAATACAGAACGTCATAAGATTCTTATCGCGAATAGTAAACTCTGTCACATCGTTGAATGGCTTTTAAGGCTTCTAATGCTTCCGCCTAGGCTTCCACTTTTCAATTTTTTTTTTTTCATCAAATTGACAAATAAATCCGTTCCGAGCAAGTGATTTAAACCGATCAAATTTCCCCATAGACATAATTGAAAGCATGACAACACTGAAATGGATTAATTTGAAATCAATAGGTTTCAAGTGAATCAACGTTTAATCAAAGTCAATTTCATAGAAAATCGAACAACATCGGTTACTAAGAGCATATCGGCGGGATCTTTCTTACCGTCTCATTTTGGATGAAACGCGTGCTCGCTGATGATGAGCATCATGTGAATTGATTGAGACAAAAAAATAATTAAACGAATCTAGTTAATATATTCGGCATAAATTTCCCACGAGGCATCAGAGGACGATGATGATGATGATGCTGTGTGCTCATCGAAATGGATGCGATTGCACGCACGCACACACACACACGCAGTGGTGATATGTGCGGTTAACACGTAGTGTGATTCAATTCCCGTTGTGAAAATGTTTGCATCAATTCCATTGAATGAGATAATAGTAATAAAGTCGACTTCAATTAGATTATTGCCGAGCAAAAGAGGTACCACCATCGCATAAAATAGTGTGTGTGTGTGTGTGGTTTGGCATTTCGATGAAGCTTTCACAACATAAATATGATTGAGCTACGAGACAAGCGGATATCATCGTAATCTACGTTGAAATAGCATCTAGCGAACCAAGTAATCGAATTGTCCAGTTTTGCGGTTTGCTAATTTTATCTCTTTTTTTGTTCCGTTTGTCTCCTTCGGGACATTTTTCGCTTTTCGCCCCAAAATGAAAATAATTGGACTTCAACAAATTTGTATGTGTGTGTGTGTGTGTGTGTGTGTGCGTGCGAATTAAGTGTTGCTTATAATTTTGCATTCATTCTCTTCATCTATTTATTTTCACACAGAATGACATTTATAGCGGACGAGAGATTTCAAGCATATTTCAAAGAAGAATCAAAACAATGGGTGCTGCAAATTAAATACGTGCAACCCAGAGATGTTGGACTATATGAATGCCAAGTGTCCACTGAGCCAAAAGTTAGTGCACGAGCTAATTTACATGTTGTCGGTAAGTGTGAGAAACAATAGACCGTTTAATTACGTCGGATGTGGTGAGAGCATTTTGTTTTGAATTGTACGTGTTTTGCATTCAATCTTTTTCGTTCTCTCTCTCTCTCTCTCGCTGCCTCTCTTTCTTGGTCGGTTTAATTTGCGAACGCAACAGTCCCACGGACAGAGCTCATTGGTGACTCCGACCGATATGTGAAAACGGGCAGCACAGTTCATTTACAGTGTATCATTTATGGTGCTATTGAACCACCCACATATATAATGTGGTATCATGATGCGCAACCAATTCATGCTGACAACAAACTTGGATACAAAATGCACTTAATCAAATCGAATATGCAAAGAAATGGCAACGATGCGGTCCGATATGAGCTCAACGATTTGGTTCAAACATCATTTGATGATGCGCTTCAGCGACAAAATTCGGTAAGTTTTTTTGAATTCACTCAAATTCAACCGCCAAATTTTTTGTAATTTTATTTTTTTAAACAATTTATTATTTTATTTTATTCTCCATAGATTGGTTCACTTCTCATCGAATCGACTCGAAAATATCATTCGGGCAATTATTCGTGCAATCCATCGAACAGTGCTCCAGCAACCGTAACATTGCATGTCATTAGCAGTAAGTGTTCACCTCGACTTCTGAAACTATCACTTTAGAATGGAATTGAATTCAAATAATTGAAAATTGATTGTCATTTCAGATGAATCATCAGCGTCACCAGTCAAATCATCAGCTAGTCAAAAGCGGTTACTTTCGCTCTTCTTTTATGCATTGAGCATAACTGAAGTGATTTATGCGATATTGCCGCCGATATCAAGGCAAACGTGATTTCAATACACTGAATAAATGCACGAATTTAGACATTTGAATGAATAATAAAAACAACAACAACAAAATTACCAAATAAATTAATTTAGACTTTAAATTACCGGTGTTTAACCCGATTAGTTCATAAAAATAATTTCTATATACATAAACACAAAAAAAATTAGTTTTTAAATGTAACTTTTAGTAATATAAGTTAAAAAAACATCATTTTTCTGGTTTTATTTTATCGGCATGGCGAAATGATGGAAATGAGCTTTTAAGCGACTACATTGGAATAGCATGGCATAATCGGACATCGTCGTTCAAACATTATGTACATTTCAAATGAAATGGAATTTAAAACTCATATAAAAACAAATCGTTTAGTTTTATTCAATAAAACCGTAATACAATTAACCAGAAGTTTTGTTGGGGTTTTATTTTTCTAAGTAAAAGATCTTTTGCATGGATTTTTATCGAATTCTATTCCAGAGGTAAGTTTTTTTTTAAAGTCGATAAAACTCGCGAATTCTTAGTCGAAATGGCTCTCACCTAGGGGGAAATCGCTAAAATAGTGAAAAAATCTTGCAAATATTGCGAATTGAACAAATGATGGAGATTGTTGGATATCTGGAAGCAGTTACAAAGCATCATTCACATCATTCGCACAATTTGCTGCACACATATACACAGTGACAGCTTGTTTGGACTGTTTGTTAGTATGCACACACAGCCACGGATGATACTTATGTAAACACACTTGTGAATATGATGCAAATATTCGCAAATGCGTCGTATAAATGCGAATGGCAAATAACGATTTCCCCCTAGGCTATCACTGTGCTACCCAGCACCCGATGGTGAAATCGATATAGTCTCTTTTGAACATTTTTAAACTAACCGTAAGAGCTCGACTCCAAAGAAAATGCGGATTTCTTCAAAGTGATGGTTGTTGCATGATTCTGGATTCATGTCTGCACAAAGCACATCCCGATTTATTCTTCATGAATCCGGATTTATATTAACTTTTGCGCTGCCTTACAGTTACATCCGGATCATTTTTTTCTAGATTTAAGCATTTAAGGTATCGATCAATAAATTACATCTTTTCTATTTTATTTCTCAAACAAATCAATTTTGGTGATGGACAAATGAATTCAAACTACAGGTCACAGTGAAGTGAACAAAAATTCGATCTTTTATAATCAAATCTCGCCATATGCTTTCAATATATTCAATGAGGATTCAAGCTTACGAACGATTTTTTTTTTTGAAGAAATTTGTTTTTTCCTCTGATTATTGGACGAAAGTGATTCGCCAATCCAATAATATATTAATAATAAATTTAAATACGTAGAAAAAGCAATCATAATTTTTTCATCAAAATTACAAAACGCTGATAAAATTGTAGTTTTTTATTGACTCTTTGCGTCATAATGATTCTTACCGCTTTGACAACAGATTCATATTATATCAATACCAAGAATTATTCTCTATAAATGCAATTTCAAATATAAATTATAAAAAAAATCGGTTCATAATAGTCGAGATACCGAATAAAATGTGGCAATAACACCAATTGAACGTTAAACATGTTGAAATGAAATGGTGATAACATAGAAGCTCGACATTTTATTTCAACCAGATAATCAACACACACACACACACACACACACACACACACACACACACACACACACACACACACACACGCACTGCAGTGCATGCTTATTGATTGACAGACAGCACACAAAATAGTTGTTTATTTGAGAAAATACAATATCAAATTCAGCGATATTAAATGTTGACCACAGTAAAGCGGATTTGTTAGGAAAAAAAATGATAAAGCAAAACCATAAATATTTGACCGCGACCAATGAAAACAAAAAAACACCAACCAACAACAAATAATTTCATTTTATATTTGTTTATCGATTAATTGCAATTGGTTGGTTGATTTAAATGAGGGAATACGACAAACAGGCGTTCAATATCGGCAATGCATAAAAAATGACCAACCCCAGTCCAATTTTTGCGTGCAATAAAAGAGAAATTATCGAAAATATAAATATTTATGTGTTCATATAATATAAAATCTATTTGAAAAAGTAAATGAGAAATAAAAAAAAAGAGATCGACAGTAAACAACCAATTGAAATCCGATTAAATGCGGGATTTTATCAACAAATCGAACCGAGTTTTGGTTTGTTTGTTTTTTTTTTTTGGTTTTTCCTAGTAAAATATTATTCTGTTTTAATGAAAGTCTCTAAAAAATTGATGAGAAAAATGGAGAGTTAATCGATAAATAATATTCACTGTACTGTACAAGCAAATAATCAATGACAGAACAAGCGACGGGATGAAAGAGCAGAAGGGTTAAAAATAAATAAATATGCAAAATTATCGAATTTTAAATAGTAAATGATAGAAGCTGCTTAAATGCTAGGCAAACAAAAAATCCAATCACAATCCGGATTTTTGAATCACTAAAAACGATTTTAATATGCAACGGCACAAATGCATAGCGATTTTAATCATTAATTCATTATCTTTATAATAAAATTTTGATATATTCACTAACTGATTACAATCAAACTCATATTCAAACAAAAAATATTAATGTTCATTTTTTGTTTAAAAAAACCCCAAAATTCAATTCATTTTTACTTTTTATGAAATTTATGAATTTTTCATTTTCGCTTAAACTCAAGCGCTCCATTTATTAAAAGACTCAATTGATGTGTGTTTTGGGAATATTTTTGTAATTTATTCGAAAAATTCTTAATCATAGTGACTTCATTTGGTGAATGTGTTTGAATTATAGAAGTTCTAATGTGAAGTTATGACTTCAAATGTGAAGTTTTGACTTCAAATTTGAAGAAAAGGTTGAATTCAATCCTGAAGTTCCGAAACAAACTCAACTTAAATTTATTGCTAATGTGTGTAACTTTGGTTCTGGTTCCATATTTGCAAGACCTCACTTGGAAACGTCCGATTTAGCATTCTTTTTTTTGGTTCCCAATTTATCGCTGAGCTCATAAATGGCAGTGCGTCCGGTGGCTTTGCTAATTTTTTGCCGAACAAACATCAAAACGATAATCATTGTAAAAAGAGACAAAAGTACGAGCGTTGGAACCACAATAAGTGTCATTGAGATTCTTATATTCGACAAGGTATCTTCAACATGATTGTACATTTTGTTCAATTCTTCTTTGATGTATTCCGTTGTGTTGATCGTTTCATTTTTGGCAGAGTTTGCTTCGGTTTTCAAATCGGTCAATATTTTTGCTGGTATTTCAGGCTTAAAAGTAAGCTTAGATCCACGATCCTCTGATTGCTGTAGTTCAGTGAATTTCTTTGGATATTTGATTAGGGTTGGCGATGCTTCTGTTTTAAGTTCTGTTGGTGTCTCGAGAATTTCCGTTGCTGTCTTCGGCATTTCTGTTGTTGTTTCAAATTTTGGTACCTCTTCAACAGTTGATTCTATTCCTGGATTTTCTGCAACAGCCTCTTCATTCCTTGATGATTCAGTTGGTTTGTTTGTGATACCTGGTATGTCCTTTGCTTTTCCTGTTATCTTAGGTATTTCTGTTGTTGTTTGATTTTGTGAAATATCTTGTTCAGTTTTTGATTCTTTTCCAGCACTTGCTACAACAAATTCATCATTCTCTGATGTTTTTTCAGCGTGTTGTGGAGTTAATTTTGAACTGTTTGTTATTTCCTTTGTGATTTTTGGTACTTCTATCAATTCTGGTATTTCTGGTGTTTCAGTTGTTGCCTTCAATATTTCCGTAGTTGTTTGATTTTCGTTTGGAGTCTCCTTCTCACCTTTCGGTTCTTCAGGCAGTTTTTCCTTGAGCTTTTCCACTGCACTATTTTTATTCTCTGGTTTGATTTTCGCCATTTCCAAATTCAATTTTTCATGTTCCGAAGTTACTTTTGAAATTTCTGTTACGTTTTTTTCACTCTCAAGACCTAAGTCTGGATTTTTTTGGCCTCCCTTTTCCCCCGGAATTTCCGTTGAATTTCCAGGTTTCTCATTTAAACCTTTCAAAACCCCTTGACTGTCTAAACTTCTCTCGTTTTCTTCTGCAATTTCCTTCAAATTGTCCGTTGTTTCGTTTTTAACTTGGAGCTTTCCCACTTGAATTGAACTATCTCCACTTGAATGCACTTCTGCATCATCAACAGCATCAGCAGCACGTTCATCGAATCGTGTTGCAATTGCACTCCCATCCACCACATTCAATGCCAAAGTATTCAAAAAACCAAGCAAAATGATTGAAATAAAAACTTTCATTTCGACTTTTTCACTTGAGCATCAACTTCATATAGAAAAACAACTGCTTATTGAGAATGGTTGCGTTTCCAATCGACACACTTTTCGAATGAGAGCGAATTTTTTTAATGAGCGGAATTTTAAACAGGAATTTTTGGTGAAAAAAAAAACAAACCCAAAGGTAGAAAATATATTATTACTTTTACAAACAGAACTATTTCAAAACGGAATTCGATTTCATTTTATCTGAACCAGAAATAACTATCAATTGAAAAATACCGTTTTTTTTTCTGTGTAGCGATTGCAATTACAATTTTGTTTCAAAAATGTTCAGAAGAAACAAAAAATTAATTCAGTGATCCAATTTTTGGGTGTTTTTTTTTCCACATCAATTTATACGTTCATTCAATGAGAGTATGAAGTCGCTAGCGGTGTAGCGAATTTCATTTTCCAAGTGGTTTATTTCAATAATTACATTTCAAAATTAAAAAAGAGACTTTTAACACACATCCACAAGGTTACACACAAAATGCGTAAATGTTGTTTTTTGTTGTGTTTCATTAATTAACAACAACAACAACAAAAAAAACAGTTGAAACTAACCAAAACTTATAATTTATGATAAAGACGAAACGAAATGCCCAAAACAACAGCACTGATCAATTTATCGTTGTAAAACCAATAAAATGGTGCTCTTTCGATGTGCCATTGAAAATGGAGTAAATGCGAATGTTGTACAGCTTAGCAGTGCTTAATAAGCACACAGTGCGAATGCATTCATTAAGAATATCAATAAAAACAGCAAAACTTTGTGTTGCCAAAGCGAATCCGAAGCATTTATTTTCAACTCAAGATGTTGTTAACAGACGAGAACATCCGTTGAATTTAACACATCAAATATAAATTTGTTCTGTTCAACAAACAAAAAAAAAAATGAAATTTATTACTTCCAACAAACATTAACAAATTGACATAAAACCATTTGAAAATGATAAAATCATTCACAGCGCGACAACTTTTTACGGGTATTAAAACGAGCGCATCGCCGCGACGGATGGTCTTTGATTTTCAAGTTAGTTAAAATTCACATAAAGTCTCAAGAAAGTGTCTTCATCTTTGTAACCAAATGTAGGCTGATTCTTTGCTATGTATTTTTCGACGCCGTTTTACACACAGACTTTTTCGCCTTTGAGTTGTTTTTTATGTAAACAATTTATGACTTGATCAACAAACAACCGAACAGTCACGAATCGCAATCAACAAAGTTCTATCTGTCGTGTTGAATGGTAGAAGAGTTGATTGCTCAATGCTCATAACGCTCTAAGCATTCACATCTTACATTATTAATACATTATAATGCAAATGCAAAAATAAACCGTACACAAGTGGATTGACCGACCTTCTGCACACATTCTTATCGTTATTCAACACTGAGAAGATTCTGAGGAATGGAGGAAAATTGCTTTTTTTTGTTTTGTTTTTTTTTTTTTTTTTGTGGAAAAATGTATTGATAATGAAACTAATCAAATTATCATTCTGAAATGAACATAAACTGCATTTTAATGTAACTATGGCATATAGCACACAATGAGAAACCATAATGATAAGGTGTTCCGTTCAAATTTTCCCGATATTTCGTTGCTTTTTTGAAGGATTCATTAAATTTTGTCATTTTGAAAATTGAACATGATGAGAATCGACATGAAAATCGTATGTAATCCGCACATTTTCGCAAGATTTGATCAAAATCACACGATTATCACGTAAAATATAGCGATTTAACAGATTTGTTGCTCATCTTTGATACCAACGGGCTGCTTTACTCCGTGACTAACGCCATAATGAGATTCTACTAGCTTCAAACAAATGAAGCGGTTAACTGAAGTTTGAATTTAGTCTTCGTTGAAGACTCTTCGAGAAAAGTGCTCGTCAAAACGTCAAAGGCAATAGGCGTCAATAACGAGTTGTTTGAAAAGTTAACAAAAATGATTTCGAAAGTGTTACCTTGGAATTTGCAAACTTCCATGTGAAGATCGTGGAATCTGATGTGTAAAATTGCCTTGAAATATTGCTCTTTCACGATGTGATTCATCCAAATCGCATGCTGACATCAAAAAATTCGATAACCAATTGTGAACAAATCAATTCTATTTCAAGTGATTAAAGCGATGACGTAAAACTGGTCGATTTCATGTTAATAAAATTGAAAGAGATTGAAAAGCAAACAATTATCACATTGATTTGTTGATATTTCTTTTAGAAAAGTTCTCTATCAGATCTATTTGTGGCAATATAGATAGAGAATTCTCAGTTAAAACGGATTTACTTCACTATCGATGAAATGTCACACATATGAAATTCGAAGAATTCCATTTTCACAATTTCAACTGAATGAATCAGCAGTTACCATAGTATAGAAACCAGTTGGACACATCCATTTAACAATATTGATTCACTTTTCAAATTGATGACACTTTGCCATTTCATTGTTACAATACATATACAATTTACTTCTAGTGCAGATAAACTTCAAAGTAAGTGGTTGAAAGTGTTAAGAGGATGCAATCAATTTCAAATATATTTTACTTTCGAGTCGACAGTTTGTTTATAATCACTTCCACAATACAACATACAAATGTGAAATGTTTGCTGTGAGAATTGTTATGGTTTGTTGAAATTGGTAACAATAAACACAGATGAACAAGAGCAGTGGACAGTGGACAGCATTATGCAATTTACAATTTCATATTTTGCTAGAGTTTTTACTAGGTTGGTCATAAATTTGGATACAGTTCGGTGTAGAGCTGAAAGAGCTCCGAATTGATTTCTAAAATAAATTTCAATGTGAAGCCAACTGACAACGATGCGTTCAATCGGTCGCAACCCTTGTGAAAATACAACGATTGAGCAACCAGTCGTTTGACAAAAGATCGGCTAGCAAACGATTGGTAATCGAGTGAAAATGACTGGCAATCGATTACCAAGCAGAACAAATGCATTTTCTCTGAAAATTGCAATATCCTACGACAAAATTTGGATAGTTTTTTGGGCGCTGTAAAAATGTGAATTAAAATGCAAAACTTTCATCTCTGAAACAAACATGCTTCAGATGCATTTCTTTCGCTCTCTCTCTCTCTCTCTTTCTCACTCAAACAAAAGGCGAACCCTTCAACTTGTTAATGGCACAAATATTTACAAATCTATTTCTTTGTAGCGCAAGAAATACTAGAGCAAATATTTGAAAATAGCAAAAATTTCACGCAACCTTCGATAAAAAATGAAGTAAAAACAATCGATTCCGAACTGAAATGAATTGGTCATGAGATAGTTTTGTGTTGTGACGCGTCGATAGCGATATTAAGTGTGTTGCTGGACTAAATGAGTACGTATTTAGATCTGTATTAAGTATACACGAGTGTATAACACACATGTCCAAATAATTAATCAAATGATAAGTTCGCTTTATCAAACGCTTATCGCTGATCAAATGCCTATTTCATTGGTATCTTTATCTTTGACTGTGCACTCTTTTTTGCGTATTTTATCTTGGCAAAGGTCGTAAAAGTGTGCTTTGTGTGCTGTCACACTCTCAGTGTTTGTTGAAATCTCGACCAGGTGTAAAGGCAACACCAGACAATGTTGAACGCGGTCGAGCATTAAAGAAAAAAACATTTTTTGTTAGATTTGGACATTGTTTTTAATGTTGCGTTTACACATTCAATCGGGAATTTATTGGCCGAGTCAACATAAACAGACAATTGAATTTGTTTTTATTTTCATATAAAAATCATTAGTTAGATTGCTCACAAAACGAAGTGTAAAAAGCCGCACAACGAAAAATCTACAATTGAAAGACTGATAACCGGATTCGATATGATGATAAGATTGCATGACTAAAATCCATTTCAGTTTTTTTTTATCGTTTGTTGTTTGTCACATTGTTACGTTTTTCAGTAAATGAGATTTTGTTTGAACGATTTTTTTTGCGCGACGAAAAAACTAGTCAATTATTCTGGTGTTGAAAATCGGTCAAAGGAATTTTATCATTTGGTGGAAAAGTGTCTCATAAACGGTGGAAATCGAAGTGTGTTGATCAAATATCCAATTGAATCGTATTTCGACGATTGGCTTTTGAAGTGTTCACAGTCAAACAGAAATCAACCCTACAAAAGAGCAATCCTAAGGGTACTTTTGCATATGAATTAAAAACTGTGTGAATTTGATTTTTCAAACGATCCACATCCATTTGACAAAGTGATATTTGACCTCCAGAGCCATGGATTTACCGTGAAATTTGAACACTTTTTATTCGATTTTGATGGTGCATGAGTTGCTTTTGAGTGGTGAAAAAACTTCTTTTGTGTGTGTGTGTGTGTGTGTTTTGGTGAAAATTCCGTTGAAAATGGATGGTTCCAATCGAGTGCCTGTAAATGGGTCACCACTAACTGATTCTCCGTGTGCAACGATCGCAATTAAAACACCGCATTTGAATGCATTCGATTTGTTGAATGTTGGTTTGAGTACAACATTTGCAATAGCCGTATTCAGCGTTATTGGCTATGTGGTTAGACATGTTGCTGGACCATCGGCCATATTATCCGTATTACTAGCGGCATTCATAGCATATTTAGTAGGTAAAATACAGTTCTAATGCCGATTTTGTTCATTCAAATGCACAAAAATGGCCATCAAGTGGCAAACTTTCGAACTTTCTTAGAATGTCACTTGGAATTAAAATTCCTGGAGCATTCCCAGAGGGTTCAAAAACGTCCCAAATGCGAACACTGATCCAAATGTACAAAATATCAAATTGATTTATTAAGCTTAATAATCCTGTTGTTTTCACACCCAGGTGCTTTTTACACGGAATTAAATACGACAATTATTTCATCGCTATTAAATGCATCGGCATCTATAACACGAGTGGTCACACCAACACCCAATGAACGTGCCCAAATTGTTAATCACAATGTCAAACCATCAACATCCACGGAATTTCTACTATCATCCTATCAATTGGTTCACATTTGTAATGGTGAATTTGTAGCATTTATAATTGCATGGAATTTAATTATGGAATACATTGTAATTGTGGCGTTGGTCTCAAAAACGTTAATTATCTACATTGATGCGCTATTTTTCGGCTCATTGAACCATTTTATTCAAATCATTCCAATGCATTGGCATTTTAGTGAATATTTTGATGTGTACGCTGCGCTTGTGCCAATCGTAATTGGTGGTAAGATTTTATTGAATACAAATCCAGCTTCCAGCCTATTTGGAATGGCAATTGTTGTTTTTTTGTGTGTGTTTAACAACAAAATTCAGTGAATTTCATTCATTTTTCTCTTCACTTCTATTGTCATTGAAAAAGTACCATTGCTGTTCCTGTTCCGCCAAAATACCATTTTGAATGCCGTATCAATCGTATTGAGCTTGTTGATTGTAGTGATTTTCCTATTTGTTGGCATTTTCAACGGTAAATATTCCAACATATGCATGTGTGTGTGTGTGTTTGGCGATGAGGACGAAAAAAAAACAGATGTTGATGTGTGAATTGATGCTTAACCCTGGTGTCGATACCACACATACGCACCACTTTAATGCAATTTTCATTTTAAATACACGCATTAACATTTGCGAATTCCAAATTTCGAATTTCCATAGAATGTGTTTTCACGTCTATTCCGGTGTGTGTCTGTGTGTGTGCGCTATCAATTGGGGAATGCTTGATTTTTCGGTTGACTTGCAACAATTTTCCGCTAAAATTGTTTAGGCCATGTGATTGAATGTAGATTTTAAATGCTCGCGCTCAATTCACATTGATTTCACTCGGTCTGTTTTTTTTTCTATTCCTATGCCAATACTCACACGCATATGCGGAACAAAAATATGACGAGCTACCTCGTCAGGTGTGTGATGTCAAGCGAATTGGAATTTATTCCAATATAAATTAAACGATTCTTATTCGCATGGCTGTATTTTTTTTGTATCTCTGGTCGCAATTTCTAAATGTAATTCAATTTTTTTTCGGTACATGGTAAACGACACAAAGCCGACACATCGAACTGGAATCGTGTATCAGGTGTTAGCATCCATGATGCCACGAAAGTGGAAACAGGTGGTTTTTATGCATATGGTGTTGATGGTGTATTTCGTGGTGCGGCCATCATTTTATTCCTGTTTATCGCTTTTGATGGCATGATAATGAGCCGTTCAAATGATTTGGTTGGATTTTCACAGCGCTCAATCGGCCAGCAAGTGCCACACATTCAACATTTTAGCCAAACCATAACCAGCACCATTTTATCAATTAACACAGCCATTTTCGTATGTGCGCTCGGTATGGCATTCGTATTAACAACCATTCAACCCATCCATTTAATGGTAAGTTCCCGGATCCCACTTGTAACTATCGACAATTTTATGCCGTCTTTTTGTATTACTCTCTCTCTCTCTTCAATGCTCTGATTCAAAGCATTGAAGGAGCAGAGCTTTATATTTTGACGATTCTATCACGGTCACTGTTAGTGCTTAAGTCCACAGGCGTGAGGTGGAGAATTTTAGGATGGCTGAGAGTATCCAAATATATTGGATGAGGATCCAATGATGAATAGCTTTTGAATAGCTCTTTTTGAAACATCTCCGTCGTTAACTCATCCAATTTTCTGGAGAGCACCCCTTCGAAAATCATTAATGAGTCATTTATATTGACCGGGGGTAGCAATCCTGAGCCATATGATGCTAGGCTAGATTAACTAGACTAGATAAACTAGTGTAATCTTGAAATTTGATAAAGAGCTACTCAACTACTCAATAGCCTATTTGACGACCGGAGCTCCGCACCTGAGAGTCCACGGGGGGTGTTAAATCCAAATACTCACTGCTCATTTTTGGCCAAAATCCAAAAAAAAAAACAAATTCTGATTAAACAAGTCTAAATGCGTGCTCTTTATATACCCGAATTTGTGGTCATTAATCCGGAACACTTTCGCCCGTTAAAAATAAATCCGGATTTCTATTTTGGATTTAAGCACTTACGGTGGTCGTGAATATATGGACATTGAACATGGAATAAGTCTCTTTTTTAGGAATTGCTTGTAAATTTGATCGTTTCAGGATAAAAGCATACCGTTACTGTCTGTGGTCGATGCTGTATTTGTGGAATCGGACGATGTGCGCGTGGCAATTCATTTCATTATATTAATTGCTGGTTCCATAGCACTTGTCGGCAGGTAAATAGCACATATACAAACACAACAACATTATGCATTTTCAATGGTTATACATTTTCATGGTGTTCACGCGCCCACTCACATTCACACACACACTCACACACTGGCATGTTTCCATAGCTCACAATCGGACCAAATTCACTGTTTAGCCAAACAATTTTCCAATGCAATTTCAAATATTTGCGTCTGCAATACGCCAACGCATGGACGAATCGGTTGTGCCTGCATTAAGGCAAAGGTGAATTTCAAGCCACTCGAATGCCGTCGAAAATGCTGAAAGCATTTCAAAGTACACATGCAAAGTGATCGGCTTCGAGTTTAACTTTCGTATCGCTTCAATTGGTACTAAAAGAAGAACCAAATTGTCGGTTAAGTTTTCTACCCACAAACATTTGACTGGCTGGATTTCCACCAAAAACATTGGTAAACATTAAAGCATCATCGACGAGCAAATCGTTTGAAACGTGGTAAAACTGTAATGCAGAGATTTCAATATTTCGTTTGGATATGTATTTTAATTGAAAAATTGGCATGCTAAAAATGTTGATGATGGTCAACAATGCATTTAGGTGTGCTGGATCAACATTACCTTATTCATTGCATGAATCGTTTCTTTATTATTACCAAAACAAAAAAATAATTGGTTGCTTCCATTTATTCCGAACCACAAAAATGTGCACTCATTTTTGATGTTGCACTTCAATTGAAGCAGAGTTTGTAATGAATGAATTGCATGGATTGCAATCAAAATTATGCTCTGCAGCTATAAACATATAAACAAGCTTTACGAACTTCTCGATTTCATACGCAATTTTTTGGGTACCAAACCTCAAATAACTGTTTATTGCATGAAAATGCATTGTCGATCGGTGTGACCCGTTTGCTTTATGAGCGCGCACACAGTAGAGGTGTTCATGGGCAATGCTTTTCATAGATCCGAATCCAATCGAAGACCGAACATCCGGAATAGACTCCGGGGATATCCGAGAGAAAATAGCATAAGTTCCTAAGTAGGTGAGGGAGTCTCTGGGTTGATAGGGGGTTTGTAAGCAAGGAAATGTCTTGGGGATAATGATAAAAGACGGGGTCGTGACGATCGCTCAAGGGGAGGGGTAATCGCTCCTCTCTACCCCTTTTTGAAAATTTTGGAGGACTTTTGGAAAATTTGATCTAAATTTGGTCAAATTTCAGCTAAATTCGGCATTCAGACAATCCGTGGACACCTCTAGCACATAGCAGTAGCTGGTTTGCGCCCATTGCGCCCAATTTCCATTTTCATCGAATTGGAAACCGAAAACTTATTTATTTATTAGTTTTCTTTGGCATTTTGTTTACTTCTTTTCATGGATTCTTGAGCACACTTGCAATAGACTACTAATAATGGTTTGTTTTTCTCTCTGTAAAATCGGAATATATGGAAACGTGCATGTGGATGTGTGTGTGTGTGTGTTGATTTTATCCTCTGGTTCGGCTAAAAATTTGCCATAGTATTTCCACCATAGAATATTCCAGCTCAAATTGGAAGCTACGTACCAGGCAACCAGTAAAATTCATTGTAATATCCAATAACCAAAACACCAATTTATTTACGAATTAAGAGCAATCACTTGGCACTTACCAAAAGTCGGTTTATATGTTGTTTTTGTTTCGGTTCCATTTGGTTTTTGAAAATTTTCTTGTTTTCTTCGGTTCATAACACATAATTTTTTTTGCTTGCTTTCTTTTTCTCTATCGCTCCTCACCACTTCTTCTGCATCACAATTCACATTTTGATGATGTCGAGGGACCATCAGTTTGTATGCTGTTATGCATGCCGAACAACGTGCCATACAAATGATGCTATCGACCGATGCGGACGATTCAACATTCAAATTATTTGGAAAGTTTGGCTTAAGCCATTTACAACAAGAAATACGGCAACAATTCGATGAACCGAATGTACAAACTAATCGAAGCAACGACACAACCAATAACAGCGCCAACAGCAGCAGCAGCAACAGCAAGCCATCCACCCGAACCGAACGACAACACCACCACCAACAACAACAACGTCAACAACCAAGGCGATGGCGAACGTGCGCTTGTTTATTATGTTCAATACTTTCCGGCTTGTTGGCTGGATTATTCGCTATTGAACATCTCATTAATTTGCTTTCGATCGGAACACTGCTCATGATGCTCGCTTTAACTCTTGACGTTATGATTTTGAGGTAATATTAATATCTTGTATGTATCGCAATCTTGTTTCGGCAATATTGATGATGATGACGGCGGCGACGCCGATGTTATGATCCGTTAAATGCCATTCAACGTCTATTCAACTGACTGAAAGCTCAATTTTATCATAATTTACTTGCTTTCTCTCTCTCTCTCTCTCTCTCTCTCTCTCACCCGCTCTTCTTCACACATTGCGGCTTTTTGCGGGGCGGGCAATACACATTCGACCAGACATTCCGTCCAACTCAAGCAACGTTTACATTCATCACGTGCTAATGGAATATCGACCAGGGTGCCCACAAAATCAACACGTTCAATAACTTTGGTTACCATATTACTAACCATTTATTGTGAGTTGCAATTTTCAAATAGCTTCAAATTTTTCTCGTTCGTTTTTATCAATGTGAATTTTATAACCGTTGCATTTCGTATGTTCGTTTCTAATACAGGTTTTGTGGCAGCAGCTTTAGCCATTTATATTAAAGTCGTTACATCGAATACATTTACTATTTCAACGGTAATTTTCTGGATTTTCATTGCCATTCTAATAGTTGGTCTGTTAACCGTTGCTGTTTTACTCGGCACACAACCAAAAGGAAATGCAATTTTCACATGCAGTCTTTCGCATCCGCTGTTTCCAGCGATCGTCTTATTCGGATGCATTTATTTGGCCACCGCAATTGATGGCACCGCATGGATTCGACTCGCCGTTTGGATGGTCATCGGTAATTTTTAAGACTATTACTTGGGTTTTTTCTTTTGAGTAGTTTAGATGGCTTTTGAATGGCATTGAACATTTCAATGGCTTTTCGTTGAGATTTTAAGCACGTTTCAAATTCCATTTAAATGTAATTCATTGAAAATAATCGAGGTTTGAGTGTGGAAAATAAAAATATCCAGAGGTTTTGAAGCAGGCGACCGTCAAAGGGATGGACAAGTTGCTCAAACAAGAAAAATGATTGTAAACAAGACTCTTTTTGGTCTTCACCTCAAAAAGTCCGTAAATTTTCAAAAAAGTGCAAAATTTTCTGTTCGAAGATGGTGGAGACTTGGAAGAATAGTCCGAAAGTTTGAAAAGGATAACAACAAATTGGCACTTTTGGGTGGAGGAACTCCCTTTCCATCCTTACTTGAAGTAGTGGAGGTCCTGGGTTCGAACTTCTGGAAATTTCTTTACATGAAATTCCGAATTGAATTTGGATTTCAAATTTGCTATTTGAAAAATTTGGTTAAGGCCATTTTCAATCAATAATTTTTCAACAAATTAGAATAAAAACAAAAACAAAAATTGTCATTTCATCGACTTTTTTTCTATTTTCTTTCCCCTTTTAGGCATCATTTTCTACCTGCTATCGTTAAAATGGAAAAAGCAGCGTCAGAAGGTGACCAAAAGTACTGGGTGGATAAACGGTGGATTTGTGCTTGAAGTGGAAACAGCTCCTAGTCGATCCAGCGACCACAAAAATGCATCCGAAGAAAGTATAAAATTAGAGGAGATTTCTTCGCAAGCTAAGCAAATCCGGTCTGCTTCAAATGAAAGTCTTCGAAGTCCGTTGGGTTCGAATTTAACGAATGGCACAACATCAAAAGTGTTCGAAATTCAAGTTAATGAAACGAGTGTGAAAAATGTTGAAATTGAAATGGCTAAAATGGTAACAAGTCCACCAGAAGAACCCGCATCACTGGAAACAGTCGCCGTGGTTGAGCTAAAACCATCCAATAGAAGTCAATTGGATTTGTCTAAACTGGACGAAATTTCACTAGTTGAGGACATTAAGGACACCTGCATTGAAAAATGCACAAATGGAAATACGTACTTTATTGAAATGGACATCGTTCAAAGTGAACCGGCTGTACAATACAACAATGATCCATCGAATCAAAATATTGAAATCGTTCAGTCAAATCAACGCGAAGATTTGAATGCTGGTGAAATGGAGAGAAACATAATGGTTCGAGTGTTAGAACAAGCCGATGTTGAGCCGAAATCAGAGCCAAAGCCGAATTTTACACCCAAGATTATTCCGTCAACACCCGAAGACACCGATCCAGAGGATGAAAGAGAGGTGCGAGCCATTGTCCACGCTTCGAATGAGCATTTTGATGATGAACTTGACACACCAGAACCAACACCAGAACCCACACCTGAAGACACACCTGAAGACACACCCGAAGACACAAAACCAATTGAACCGGAGGCATCGCGTCCACATGCGATGCATCCGCCAAATTTCCAAATTGGTGTTTATGAAGCGATACCAAAGCACAAACTACTCTATGAAAACGATAAAAATCGTCAAGCATTTAAAATGCGTTTAGAGAGTTTATTTAGTCAAAATGATGATGTATTCACGCAGCATCGTTCCAAATCGAATATAAATAGCCCGGTAGCGCGTTATGCACGACGTACATCATTCAATTCGCCACATTTGAATCACTCAATCAGTGCACCAGAAAGTTTAGAAATTGTGATTGATGGCAAATCAAATTCAAGCGATGCCCCAATCAATGTGACATCGTCGAGTATCCCAATTGCGCCAGTGTTTAATCAACAGCTTTATGACACAATTGGTCGCCGAAATCGAAAACCATTTTCATCAACGTCTGATGTGATTGACAATGATAGTACGTTAAATGATGACCGTGATGTGGCCGATGGGACACCTAAACAGGGCAATTTATCGCGAACCAAAGCACATGAAAATTTAGCCGCATTGGATACCGATGGTGATACATCGCCAAATATTCGGCAAAAACTTGAGAATATTTTTAGCCGTGGTCGTACAACACAAGCAAATGTTACTGATTTAGATATAAATCACAATGAAAATATTCGGCGTAGCAAACAACATGAACCATATGATACGGTACGAATGCAAAAAATGCGTTTCAGTAATGTGTTAAAATCCATTGGACCGGATATTCATACCAATTTACATCAAACACGTAAAACAGCTGCCGATATGGAGGCGATACAGCGTCGCGAATCACTGGATTAAATGTTGAAATCGGGAATGCATGCCATTAAAAACTTAGTGTGAAATACATACCATGTACCATAACGACGGTTAAAAGGAAACATAGCACCGAATTTAACAGGGAAAGGAGACAGGAGATAGGAATATAACACAAAAAAACAGTCACAAGCAACATTTGGAACAAAGCTATCAATAAATTCATGAGATTAATTTTTTTTCTTTCTCTCTCTCTCGTTCGTACGCTAGTTTTTCGTTATACGTTTATAAAACTAATGCATTTATGTGTTTTTATTCATCTGACACCGTATTTTCGCATGTCATGAACACCATCCGACTGCTCTCTCTCTCTCTCTCTCTCTCTCTCTCTCTCTCTCGCTCTCTCTCTTTCTCTCCCACTCTGCCTCACTCTTCCGGTTACCCCATTTTCATCGACTCAATATTTTCAAATCCCTTGCGATTTGTAAAATTTTACAGGCGGATAAAAAGTCGAGCGCATTCGATGTAATTCTCATTCCAACATGTCACAAGCAAACGATTCGCTTTCGTCTTTTCGTTTCGCGTACCTCAATCTCACACCCACCGTCTCCACTTCCACCTCTTCACCTCGGAATGGGATTCAAGTTGAGAGATTTATTCGGTTGTTATTTTGCCAACCCAGTGGCAAAACGAACACCACCGCCGATGAAAAAACATCATGTGATAAAATATTCATAGGAACAGATGAACCGCGAGCAAAGAGTGTGCATTTGATTCTTTGTCTTCTTCAAGATATGCATCGACCCTCGAATTGTGTTGTTGTTGTTGTTTGTTCGAGCTGCTTAACTACTTATAATGCAAAAGTCGTGTGTGTTCGTGTTTTTTTGTTGTGTGCATTGATTGCAGCCAAATCCATGTGGGGATTCGCTCTATGGATTCACCAAAATCGAGCACCACTCAACTAAATCAAGTGCAAACATTATGGTGCGAGAAGAAAACAACACCAACACCGTCAAACAATCGATTAAATAATGAATGAGATTTCTTTTTGTTGCAACTTTCGAAAACAGACACACTGGTGATGCCATTGCAACTGGTCTTTTCTTAGGAACAAGCTCACTTTTTGGTTGTTTGATCGTGATTTATGTGTGTTTTGGTGCAACTCGTTTTTTTTTGTTGGACGATACCAGATGCCAGTACAACTGATGATTAAATTATTTCCGATTTTGGCAACTTTAATGTAAAGTGCAACACCCAGTTTTTTTTTCCTTTTTTCTTTGTTTGCACATACGCTCGAATCCTATGAACGGCATCAAGGCACGGCGAGACACGTTCTATTCATATTTTATTTTACCGATTTAAAGCACTTTTACCCAAGACTAAATGGAAATAGCAACCAATTTCAACCGTTCAAACATTCAACACTTTAATCTTTTGCTTCCGTACCACATACGTTGCAATTTCAATTTATTATTTATAGACCGTTTCGTGTCATTTGCAGTCATGGCATTTTTAATGCGTGCATTTGTGTATGAGATACACTTTTGTTCGGAGGATGCCAATATGTGCTTTGCAATAGCAAATGGGTAAGGGCAACAATCGATGTAAGTAAACTCAAGATGTGAATTCAATTCACTTCGATAACACAATAAAATTGCAACATATAAACGATTTTCATAGTTTGTAGCATTCTAACTTCCGATGATGACTTCATTCATAGACTTTTCAAAGGCAAAATAGTTTTTATGACACTTCAATTTAACACAGGTTGATAGATTTTCCAAAATCAATTCTGCCTACGTATTCAGCAAAATTATCAACTCAAACCAGAAAAAAAAACTCTAATCGGTTCCAAGTACTTCCACATAACTGTTCAACTATAGGATTTTTCTACAGATTTTTCTGTAAAACTGTATGGGTTTCAAACAATTTTGAAGGTAAATTTGGTTGTGTCCGTAATTAATAATTGCTAATTATCACGAGGCT
Organism: Aphidoletes aphidimyza; assembly: GCA_030463065.1. Classification (NCBI taxonomy): domain Eukaryota; kingdom Metazoa; phylum Arthropoda; class Insecta; order Diptera; family Cecidomyiidae; genus Aphidoletes; species Aphidoletes aphidimyza. Next base: position 42,429,245 of record CM059999.1, read on the forward strand.
TTTTATTACAGGGTTAACGTTAAAAGTACCCGCAAGTACTTCATAAAAGACGTATGACTAAATGTTTGTCATGGCCAACAAAAGTCAAGCAAACAAAATTCAGTGAGCTCAAATGAATAGCTCACCCGACTGATTGGTGTCTAGCATTGATTATATTTACTTAAATCGAATAATATTAAATTTATTCGATAAATTGGAAGAAATGGCCAAATAACACAGATAAGCACACCGAAAAAAGAGGAGAAAAACGCAATGATTCTCAAGTTCACAACTGACTTTACTGAATTTAATTCAATGTACAATATAATTCAATGTGGTTTTAACACATTCAAAAACTATTGCAAAAATTTGAAATCAATAGCCAAATAAATTGAATTACATTCGTAATCCTGACTTTTCCGCATTGATATGGAATTTGATTTTTCTCTTGAACAATTTCAATCATCGACCAGTCAGGAGAGAAAGTATTGGTTCTGCCATGAAAATGGGCAAAATGTTCAAAACACAAAACATTCTTTGACACAATAAAACAAATTGGCCATCTTCACTTTGCGATTTGAGACTCTTTTCTTGAGATATATTCATATCAAACTTCTATTTTCCAAGAATTTCGTTCATTTTCACACGTATTCATATTCCATGATTTTTCGGCATGAAGATACATGTTGTGCATTTTATGAATATGTAAAACTTCAAGCGGACTTAAATACCTTACAAATGATCCAAACTGCATGAATTTTCATTGGAAAATACGGTCAGGAGAGTCGAAAATGTGAAAATCAGTTTTTGTGTAAAAATGTACTGAAAACCCGACTCACGTGCACTTGAATGCACATATCTCTGGAACGGCTACATCGATATGGCTCAAATTCAATAGGAAACATCCGGTAATAATTCTGAACAAATTTGCTTTTGACACTTTAGGATTTGAGACTCCGTTCGAGAGTTATCGTGTTAACATACATACACAGACGACGACGACGACGACGACGCCATTTTGCACCGGAGCTACCAGAACCGAGTATCCAAATAAAAAAAGTTCAAATCAAGATTTGTTCCCATGGTGAACTGAGAGTCTGGTCAAAATTTGAGCCCGATCGGAGTTCATTTACTCAAGCAATGTAGAGTTGAATTTTTGAGGCAAAACCAATACTTTTCCTGAGCACATTTCATGTGCGGAAAAGTAATAAACAATTCCGTTCAAAATCAATAATCTCTCTCTTCAAGTCTCTTTGTTATAAATTAAAGAAATCTGGATCGAAAACACGTGATTCTCGGCATTGGCTTTGGTAAACGCAATATTTTTCGGATATTGACAGTATCTCGCCTTATTTTTTTTGCAAAGAATGCATAAAAGATCATCCAAACGTTTGACGATAATAAAAGCAGCTTCTTTTGCAGTAATTGAACCTGAATTGAATTTGTTTAGCAATTCATCAATTAATTTTATTGTGGACGAATAATTGAGGCCTGGGCTTGATATAAATAATTTTCGAAGTTCCTGAATACGTTTAGTGAATAACGCCTTATCATATGCTGCTCTTGTCAATTCGTCTTTGTACCAGACCAATTTCCGGTAAAATCCTTTGATTTAATCACTTGTAGGACTCGCTATGAATGAGTGAACATTTACAAATGTTAATGGTTTCTTCAAATGAAAGGAGCTCAAAATTGATTTTGAAGTTTCTTACCGGTATCAACTCCGCGATAGGCCGCACAACCAATGATGAACAAGATAACAATAGACGATTTCATTTTTGGGACTGGAAAACACAAATATATGCTAATAAACGGAACACTCTACACTTATCTAGTCTAATTACAAATGGGTTTTTACTCGTAGTTACTTTAGTTACTTCAAATTGAAAAATTTGGCTGCACAAAATTTCAATTAAACTTGGTGAACCGATGTTCAAATCCAAAATGATGATCTGAAAAGAGCGATCGCCTTTTATACGCGAATTTTCTGTCTTGTAATAATTATAAAGAATTTCTTATTAGCAGACATCAGACAGATTTTAATCTTTTTTGTTATTCTATTTGCATCTCTACTTAAGCCATCGTCATTTTATGATTTTTTGACATTCAACCTTTCTAAACACGAAAAACAAAATCAAAAAACAAATATTGATTTGATAAAAATTATCATTTCATAATGTGTCGGTGACTATGACGCATGTATGACAGTCGATTTGGTACAGAATGGTCGACATCTTTATTCTCAAAAATCAATCCACTTTCCTTATATTTCGCTGACTTTCGACTTTCTCAACAAAAAAAACGATTTGATAATATAAACGTATCCCGAAGAAAAATCGGCCGCTGAATTCGAATCTGATGTCCGTTGATTATGTTGCTTTTAAAATGATATCTCTTGAACCATTCAATGTCTATAGTCTCGTTGCAAAGCTTATTTTATTCCAATCTGATTTAGTATATTATTTTTATATTTTGGACGAACAAAAGTTATGGTTGGATGTGCTATGTTGTCGGACAACACAATTTTTTCACGGCTTACAACGACTTGAATACTTTATTTTGAAACATAAATATTTTGCATAAAATTAGACGATAAACGGCGGTGTTATTCAGTTGACGACATTCCAGACATTGCGATTTTTTGGTGTCTTGTTAATTGGCAATATCAATATCTTGGGCAATATGTTCCACTTCTTTGGCTCGTGATGATATGCACACATCCAACTCAGTAGCATATACTTTGGCATACGGTAAAAGGTACTCGATAGAATCAACAACTACTTCAACCTAAAATAACACAAGAAATACTTTTGATTTTTGTTTTCGTGTTAATTTGCATCATTTGTGCCAATTAAATGAACATTAAACACAAACCTTAGGCGATGATAATCGTTTTGCGATTACATCCAAATTAACACATGTGCTGAATTTCTGCAGACATGCAATGTCATTTAATATTCGTTTCATAACAATCGCGTCAATGGATTTCGATGTGCGCGATTTGGATAATGTTTTTAGGAAACGGTTTGAAAATTGATTCTCGTGTTCGATGAAACGTAGGAAAATGGTCATCAATTCAACCACTTGCTCCGGTGTGAAATCAGTTTCTAAGCCATATTCTTGCTGCAATTTCAAAAATTCCATCAAAGATTCAAGAATACGATTGTATTGCACATTTTCATGGGACTCCGTTGTAATTACTCGAGCGGCCAAACGATAGAGGTTTGCACGTATTTCAGCATTTGTAGCACTTTCATCAGCAATGACATTTTCGTCTGGATGAACTCTTTCTAGAAATTTCTTATAAATTGGAAAAAAATTCATGATTAGCCGGACAATTGTCGTCCATTTTGATGGACAAATATGCAGAGACAATACAGAAACAATTATTACTCTCAATTTCTTCAACACTTTTAACCAAAAATCTATAATGTCAAATCGATACAGTGAAAAGTACACACACAAATTGAGGAGAACAAGACACAATCATCTTCAACTGAATTATTTTTTATGGTTTAAAACTTACCGCTCCAAGGGAAACCACCGTGATAAGTATCAAAAACACATTTGTCAGCAACATTTCGATCACAATCCTTAAACGATATCGATGTTCAGCTAAATTGAACCAAAATCCAGGGCAAAAACTGGAATAAAAAAATGGTTGAAAAATAAAATTTGTATTATCAACTGATAAGCCATGGAAAACATGATAAAAAAGAAATTACGAATATCTCGAAAACGCGATCCAATCGAAACAAACGGACTTCCGATTCAGATTCAGCGGCCAATTTCCCTTCGGGAGATGTTGATGATTTTTCCTGTCAAACTATTGTCGAAGTATTTCGTTGAGTAGTGTAATTATAAACGTTAGAGAAACACTTAGTTTTCTTTGGGGCTTTTATGAAGTAACGTTTCAATTTGCTAAGATGGCACCGCATATGCACACTTGACATGTTACTCTCTTTCGGTCTTATTATTTGCAGCTCTTGTCAATTCGCTTAGGTTCCAGATCAATTTCTGGTGGATTCCATTGATTTGATCATTTCTAGGACTTGCTATTAGAGCTGCGAATTTTACTTTCCACTGATGACCAATTTAACTTGGTGAACCAATATTTAAATCCAAAATGACGATTTGAAAAGAGTGATCGTCTTTTATACGCGAATTTTGTGAATTATAATCATGAATTGCAGACATCAGAGAGATTTTTATCTTTTTTGTTGTGCTATTTTCAACTCTAATTAAGCCATCGTCATTTTATGATTTTTTGACATTCGACCTTCCTAAAAACAGAAAAAAAAATTCAAAAACAAATATTGATTTGATAAAAATTATCATTTTACAATATGTCTGTGAGTATGGTGCATATGTGACAGTCTATAGGTCTGTAGATTGAATGATGATTGCGCAATAGTCTTAAATTCTGGCTGCTGGTCATATCTTCCCCGGTCATAACTTCCCCGTGATTTCGGTCATATCTTCCCCATTTTTTTGCACTGGGAAGATATGACCGGGGACGATATGACCGCACACCTTAAATTCTCATAGATCATGTTCCCTCTTAACAAAACATGAGCTCAGAAACTTATTCGCATCTTTGAAGCAGTTTTAGGGAAGCTCCCAGGTTCAACATCTGTAACAAGTAGGTTTGGGCTCTAGTTGAATATTGTTACGTTCCATTCCGTTTCCCCCGATTTATGGCATAAATGAAAGCGCAAGTACTTCATAAATTCCTCAGTGCCAACTACTTACATAAAACTCTGAACCATTTCTCTGGCCACAGTATTTTAATCAAAATACACGCTATGCACAACTGTGATGTTTTTTTCTTATCTCTCTCCTTTTCAATCTTTCTATCATAAAAATTGACTTTTATTCGTCGCGAATAGAAGTCATTTTTCATAGCGAACAAAAGTCAAGCGAACAAAATTCAGGGAACCCAATTGAATAACTCACCCGATTGATTGATGTCTAGCATTCATTTTATATTTACTTGGATTATCATATTAAATTTATTCGATAAATTGGGAGAAACGGACAAATAACACAGAAAGGAAAAAAAACGCAATGATTCTCTAGTTCACAACTGACTTTACTGAGTTTAATTCAATGTACAATACGATTTAATTTGGTCCACCTATGTGCAATATCAGCACATTTTAACATTGCAAAAATATGAAATGAAAAGTAAAAAATGACCCATATACAAATCTCACTGATTATCTTCAAGCTCTTTTTGGTAGTCAAAAAGTTCTTGGTGTACAAAACGTTCCGATGGGCAAACGCGTCGCCATTGGAGTCCGAATTGTGCCAGTATGTTGCCATATTTTTCGCAAAGAGTGAATAAAAGATCATCCAAACGTTTGAAGATAGTAGAAGCAGCTTCTTTTGCAGTAATTGAACCTAATTTTAATTTGTTTAGCACTTCATCAATTTTTTTAATTGTGATCGAAAAATCGAAGCTGGTATGGTGGTCTGGTATGGTGGTCTGGTATGGTGGTCTGGTATGGTGGTCTGGTTTGATTTCAAAAATGTTCGAACTGCCTGAAGATGTTTAATTAATAATGTCTTATTATTATTATTTGCAGCTCTTTTCAATTCGTCTTTGTACCCCAACAATTTCTCCTGGAATCCGTAGATTTGATCAGTTTTACTTTTAGGACTCGCTATGAATGATTGAACATTTACAAATGTTAATGGTTTCTTCAAATGAAAGGAGCTTAAAATTGATTTTGAGGTTTCTTACCGGTATCAACACCGCGATAGGCCACACAACCAATGATGAACAAGATAGCAATGAACGATTTCATTTTTGGGACTGGAAAACACAAATATATGCTAATAAACGGAACACTCTACACTTATCTAGTCTAATTACAAATGGGTTTTTACTCGCAGTTACTTTAGTTACTTTAAATTGAAAAATTTGGCTGTACACAATTGTAATTTAACTTGGTGAACCGATTTTCAAATCCAAAATGATGATCTGCAAAAAGCGATCGCCTTTTCTACGATAATGTTGTCTCTTGTGATAATAATAAAGAATTTCTCATTAGCAGACATCAGACAGATTTTTATCTTTTTTGTTATACTATTTGCATTTCTAATTAAGCCATCGTCATTTTATGAGTTTTTGACATTCGACTTTCCTAAAAGCGAAAAAAAAATAAAAAGTCAAAAAACAAATATTGATTTGATAATAATTATCATTTTACAATGTGTCTGTGACTATGACGCATGTATGACAGTCTATAGGTCTATAGATTGAGTGATGATTGCGCAATAGGCTTAAATTCTCATAGATCATGTTCCTTCTTAACAAGACATGAGCTCAGGAACTTATTTGAATCTTTGAGGTAGCTGTGGGCAAACTCCCGGGATCGACATCTGTCGACTAACTCGCATGGTTATTCTGCGGAGAAACTGCGGAGTAACGGCGGAGCTACCACGTTCAATGTGGAAATGCAGCTCCACCGAAAAGCATTTTGCTCCGCAGATTGGATTATTGGATTTAATCAGGGAGCTAAGCTCGTCGTGTTTTACAACCTATCCGATGTGCACTTACAATTAGTAGTGCTTAGGAGTGTTATGTTTAGAATATGTGTTTGAATCTGATTTCGCAGCATCTTTGATAGAAGGTGCTTATTTTTCGCAATGGTTCCTCTGTGACCTCTAAGTACCACATTGCCATACACCAGTTTCCTTATTTTAGGGCTATGCATTTGCATAAGATGTGGAGTGCGGTTTCTTCCCATCTACCACATAGGTTGCAGTCAGGGTATTCATGCAACTTGCGTCATTTGAAAGATATTTGAAAAGTTATTATATCTTTATGCTGAAAAATCATGGAATATGAACAGTTGTGAAAATGTACGAAATTCTTCGAAAATCGAATTAAGATATGAATATATCTCAAGAAAGGAGTCTCAATGCAGTGATTCTGTACACAAACCGTGGTTGGTGCATTAGAAGTCAATGCTTCATATTCATTCATAGCTAATTTCCCATTAAACCTAAGATGGCATTTTTGCATGGCTTTGACAGCTGTTACTGGCCTCTGGTTGAAATTGAGTCATATCACAATAGCGATTTCATAGCGACGTGCACTAAAGTGCACATACCGTGCCCAAATCCAGTACATTGTAAGAAAAAAAGAACATTTTGCCCGCTTTTATGGCAAAACGAATACTTTCTTTCTTGACTGGTCGACGAATTAGATTGTTCAAGATAAAAACCCAATTCCATATCAATGCGGAAAAGTCAGGATTACGAATGTAATTCAATTTATTATCATATTAAATTTATTCAATAAATCGGGGAAAACGGACACACTTAACAAGAGACTTTACTACTGAGTTTAATTCAATGTAAAATACAACTTAATTTAGCTCGCCTATATGCAATATAAATGATAATTTATTTTTCCGACTCAATTTTTTGTATTTTTAATTTAATACTAACTTAGAAACAAATTAACTTTAAGTTAACATTAAATTTTCTAACCGTTTTGTATGTTTTATTTACTTGGTCCTACCCGAATGAATGCCTAGGATGTCGAACACTCAGGCGTTCATTCTATGTTTTTACACTATTTTTTGATAAACCAACGCCTGCATGCGTACCCAAGTGCCTGAACTGCGAACTCGGGTAAAACAGAAAATCTATGGCCTGGTCTACTATATAATATGTCTCCACCTTTACCTATTCCACTGTAAAACCTGTCATTTTATTGACTATTTGAAAAGATGTAGTTTTCCCTACCACACCAAATAAAACCGAAATGTATAATAAATCAATTAAATAAAATTAAAAAAAAAATATCAGCACATTAAAAACTATTGCAAAAATATGAAATGAATAGCCAAAAATGACCCAAATAATTAACAATTCTGTTCAAAATCAATAATCTGCCTCGATGTACACAAAATAAAATCGGAGTAAAATTTACTCCGCTTGGTGTAAATATAGAAATACTTGCTGATACAAATTTTATGTAATTTTGGAGTAAATATTCGTAAATTTAATTCTAAGACTTTTGAATGAAATAAGAATAAATATCAATGGTTTCGTGTACTCATGCTTACTAGAAATCATGACAGCGACAATTGCCATGAAAATTGCAAAGATTACGGTGAATTTCATTTTTCAAAGATTGGACTTCAATTGAATGCTTTGGAACAACTAAACGAACTGATAGATACACGTTTGTTCGATTGCCTTTTATCGGATGTATATGTACTACGGACGGACAGAATTAAACTGAGAACGCACGAAGTTTTCATACGTTCGGACGGACGTACATTAACCATAACGGACAGACGGGCGCACGGACGGACGGACGGACGGACGGACGAATAGATTGAACATGAAAACGGGCACGGTTCTCATGCGATCAGTCGGACGGACGGACCGCTCAAAGTCAAATTCATCATTTATATCGAACATGACAAGCAATATCATGCTATTTCCAAAAAATGCATTTCTTGCGCAGAGAAATCCAAAAATATGCGAGTCGATGATTTCACAAATCGATGATTATTTTGCTTGACAGACGAACGCACAAAAAAACAGGTGATTTTTTAAAAGACTTTTAGAAAATGTCACATTAACTTCAAGTTTAAAAGTAAGATTCAATGTGAAAGAAAGATACAGATTTCCACAAGTCCCTTATGTCATTTCACTTGAACTATCAGAATAGGTTAAATGGATTTTAAACTCCCGAGTAGAAATTCACACTGTGTGTTATGCTATAAAAGTCAACCGAACAAACGTGTATCCATCAGTTCGCTTAGTTGTTCCAAAGCATTCAATTGAAGCCCAATCTTTGAAAAATGAAATTCACCGTAATCTTTGGAATTTTCATGGCAATTGTCGCTGTCATGATTTCTGGTAAGCATGAGAACACGAAACCATTGATATTTATTCTTATTTCATTCAAAAGTCTTAGAATTAAAGTTGAAATTCAAAATTGAAATCATTTAAGGTGCGACTGCTAAAGACGTAGCATTAAGAGTTGATGGAAAAGTGGGTAAAACTGTATCAGAACTTTTTGGAAAAAAGGGAGAAGCATCAGATGGAAAAGTGCGTGACAAAGCAAAGGGAGCTAAAGATGCAGGTATGGGACTTGGTGACAAAGTAAATGGCACTGAAAGTTCAGCATCACCATTTCCAAACGCCATTACAGAACTTGCTCAAATTTTTGGAGCAGATAGATTTTAAGGAGTACTGCATGACATTTGTGCAGATAGAAGCTCGTTTTGAACAAAATTCATATCAGTAAATTTATATCTCTAATCTATGTTGATGATGTATCATAAAATATTTGCTATTAATTAAATAAAAGAGTTGAAATATTTTACTTTTAAATTCTAACTTTTATTATAACGTATTAAACGTTTTTCGACTCAAAGTTGAAATTAGCATCTGAAGATGACTGCATCGCAGTCGAAAAACGTTTAATACGTTATAATAAAAGTTAGCATTTAAAAGTGAAATATTTCAACTCTTTTATTTAATTGATTTAATGCTAACGTGACTACCAAAAAAATATCTTGAATATTTTGAATAAAATATTTGCTCTTTGTTATATTTTTATTTTTTCGAAATTCGATCATTTTGAGGTACGTCCAGTACAAGGGTTTTTAATTTATGTCATTTTTCATGAAAAATCGCACATTTTTTCGCACAATCGACCAAAAGTCGAAAGAAAAAAATCCTACGATTTCGATCAAATTCACCCAGTTTGTACATTTTTCAATCTTCTACAAGATAAGTAATGTGGTCATGCCCGTTAGAAGTTGTGAGTGGTACCTCCAGTACAAGGAACGTCAACTTTTTAACGTTTTTCATGCATGAAAAAAACAATTTAATTTATTCTGATATTTCAAGTGACTTGTGGAAATCTGTATCTCTCTATTTCACATGGAATCTTACATTTAAACTTGAAGTTAGTGTGACATTTTCTAAAAATCTTTTAAAAAATCACCTGTTTTTTTGTGCGTCCATTTGTCAAGCAAAATAATCATCGATTTGAGATCATCGGTCCGTCCGTCCGTCTAACTGATCGCATGAGAACCGTTCCCGTTTTCATGTTCACTCTATTCGTCCGTCCGTTTTTGTTTATGTACGTCCGTCCGTCCGTCCGAACGTATGAAAACTTCATCTGTTCTCAGTTTAATTCTGTCCGTCCATTGTACGTCCGATAACGGACCCAAGAGGAGTAAATTTTACTCGAATTGTATTTTGTGTGTGGCGTTTGGTAATTTGAATCGAATTCACGTCTTCCTAGGTTATTGCAGTAGTCTGAGCAATAGATTTTGTATAGTGACAGTATTTGGTCATATTTTTTGCGAAGGATGCATAAAAGATCATCCAAACGTTCGACGATAGTAAAAGCAGCTTCTTTTGCAGTAATTGAACATCAGGTTTAATTGGCTTCGCGAATTTTTTTCATCCGGAATTTTTTCATCATATGGGGATAAACAAAATTATTTACGACGGATAAATACGTGATGGCGTTTAATCTTATAGCTCATGGAATAGAATCACTTCATCTCGATGAAATTTAGTTTAGTGAACGACGTCTTATTATTTGCAACTCGTTCCAATTCTTCTTGGTACCAGATCAATTTCTGATGAACTCCATTGATTTGATCACTTTTTGGACTCGCTCTGAATTAGTGAACATTTACAAATGTTAATGGTTCCTTCAAATGAAAGGAGCTTCAAATTAATTTTGAGGTTTCTTACCGATATCAACACCACAAAAGGCCACACAATCAATGATGAACAGGATGGCAATGGACGATTTTATTTTTGGGTCTGGAAAACACAAATATATGCTAATAAACGGAACACTCTACACTTATCTAGTCGATTACAAATGGATTTTTACCAACTTGGTTTTTACTCGTATCTACTTTGGTTGCTTTAAATTGAAAGATTTGGCTTGGACAAAATTGCAATTAAACTTGGTGAACCGATGTTCAAATCCAAAATGATGATCTGCAACAAACGATCGTCTTTTATACGCGAATTTTCAGTCTTATAACAATAATAATGAATTTCAAATTAGCAGACATTTTTATCTATTTACTTTTTTTATGAGATTTAATTTCGAACCTCAAGATACCTTTCATCTCTAATCAAGTCATCGTAATTTTATGATTTTTTGACATTCGACCTTCGTAAAAACGAAAAAAATAAAAATTCAAAAAACAAATATTGATTTGATAAAAATTATCATTTTACAATGTGTCTGGGACTATGACGTATGTAGGCCAGTCTGTGGGTCTATAGATTGACGTGTCTACCTGTTGTTGAATCATCGAAGTTCAAGGTCTCTAAAACGCTTTCTCTTTGCTTTTGATCAGCCAAAACATTTCCAGTTTGGAATATTCTTGTCTTTCTAAAAGACAGTAGATATCTTCAAGATGCCAATTCGAGCGTTTATTTTCTCAACAGCAAGAAAACCCTTCAAAATATCTCTTAAAACTGTGTTTTCAAGCCCAACAATTAAATTTCTGTTCTTGATATTAGGTGCATGTTCTCATTCCGTGAAAATGATTTGAAACTTGTTTGTTGTGTTTCACACAATACAAAAATGCGAAATGTGTAAACGAGAAACTATCGAAGGTATGCATTGCACAGTGCACACTCATCCGTTCACATGCACGAACAAAAACCGCCAGCAAACGAAGAGCAATGTTATCGTCATCATCATTTCCATCATCGTTGCTGCTGTTGCTTTCGTTGCAACTGTTTTTTTCATCATTTTTTGAGGTGCTTTCCATCGATGCTTGTTGCAGTCGCTCTAATAATATTTATAGTGAAATTAATGTTTGCTTCGATTGAACCACACCAAATGTTCACAGAAGCGGGAAAATGTGACATCTGGATGTCTCATTTGGAGATGTCATTTTCCTGCTTCTGTGAACCTGCATTTGGTGTGGTTCATTCCGTTTCCCCCGATTTGTGGCATAAATTCAAGTGATAAATCCATTATTGATGATAAATCCAAGTTATTCAATGCTTTGCTTCTTACTTAACGTCAAAAGTAACCGCAAGTACTACATAAATACCTCAGTGTACTGCCAACTACTAACACAAAATTCTGAACCATTTCTCTGTCCACGGTATTTTAATCAAAACACTCGCTATGCACAATTGTGATGACATTTGCTTATCTCTCTGTTTTTCAATCTTTTGTGAATGTCATCGGGTCTGTCATTCAATCTCGAGCTCGATCTGTCATCTACTATATAATTTACTTTTTAAAAATTTTAAGATTTTTGTCACGATTTTTTTTTTTTTTTTGTCGTGACAAATATCTTAAAATTGATTTTTTGGATACTTCAGAGCATTTTGGGGTATCACAAAGGTCTCTAGCTAAGTATATCTCGGCGAGAAGAATATTTCATTCCTTGACTGCAAGTTGATTAGACCAACCAGTGAGCCAAAAACTCATTTTGAAACCATTTCTCTGTCCACGGTATTTTAATCAAAACACTCGCTATGCACAATTGTGATGACATTTGCTAATCTCTCTGTTTTTCAATCTTTTGTGAATGTCATCGGGTCTGTCATTCAATCTCGAGCTCGATCTGTCATCTACTATATAATTTACTTTTTAAAAATTTTAAGATTTTTGTCACGATTTTTTTTTTTTTTTTGTCGTGACAAATATCTTAAAATTGATTTTTTGGATACTTCAGAGCATTTTGGGGTATCACAAAGGTCTCTAGCTAAGTATATCTCGGCGAGAAGAATATTTCATTCCTTGACTGCAAGTTGATTAGACCAACCAGTGAGCCAAAAACTCATTTTGAAATTTTTTGTCGTGGTGAGATTTTTGTTTTTGTCACCGAGGCGTAAACTACCCCTAAACTAAAAAAAAATATTTGATTTATTTAATAAATATGATACAATTTAAAAAAAATTGTATCGACAGTAATGTACTGCATAACCGATACGAACTGCTCAATGAACTGTCAAGCGCAATTAGTGTATTGGTATTTGTATATGGTCTCAATATTGGTCTACATTGGTGATTAGGGTGGCCCTAGTTGATTTTTCCACGAAAAGTGTTGGAGACACCACCCTCAGTTTTGTTTTTTGGGTCATGACTCATGACAAAGATATGTGCAAAATTTCAGATCGATATAGGGATTAAGGACTCTAAAGGCCTTATTTGCTACCTCAGCGATTGGAATCGCTCGCGATTACCCTATCAACATTATATTGATAAGGAATCTCACCGCGATTTCTAATCCATATAATTTCCATAGACCAATCGCGAGCGATTCCAATCGCTGGAGTTGCAAGTAACACCTTAAACCGTGGCTGTAGACGAGTCTTTATAACAATATCCATTATTCGGAATTTCGGGAACATTTTCACAGTTTTGTGTCAGTAAACCGCATTTCCAATTCAAAATTAGTTTTCTAAAAAGTAGTTGGAAGGTTTTTACTCCCTCTTCGATTTACATACTCAAAGAATTAAAACAAAATATATTGTGCTTGTGTAAAATCAAAAAATTCGAATTTTATTGAAAATGTGAAGTTGTATTATAAAATCATGTATTCTGGAGCAAGTAAGGATAGCAAATCGGAGAGATTACAGTGATGGTTTAAATTGGTTTTTGATAGATTTTATACTTTAGTAGCAGCGTATATAGGGCCTTACAACACTCTTTGTTTGGTTGAACTTTATAGCTGTTTCTTTATGGAGTAAGAGATGTTGTATAAACAACTATATCGCTGTTGTAGCAAATCATTCTGTGTACATATGCATTTACATTATTGTGGCTGTTTTTTTGGTTTTGTTTTATTTCAGTTGGGTGTGATTTGTTTTATCATTGTTATAATATGAAATGAATAGCCAAAAATAGCCCAAATAATAAACAGTTCGGTTCAAAATCAATGATCTATCTCTTCAAAAGTCTTTTGAACCTGGTTTGAGGCATTTAGCATTTTGAATTAGGTGGGCATACATTGCCTGTATCTCTTCTTGGGAAAAAAGAGTCCAGATTATCAAAAAAATGAGAGTAAAGAATAAAATCAGCTTTTCCTGGGGTAATTGAACCCAATTGTAATTGTTTCTGCAAATCATCAATTAATTTAATCGTGATGGAAAAAATGCCGCCTGGCATCTTGGTCTGGTTTGATTTCAAAAAATTTCGAAGTTCCTGAAGACGTTTAATGAATAACGTCTTATTATCTATAGGTTTTCCGAATTCTGATATGTACCAGCCCAATTTCTCTTCGAATTTGTTGTTTTGATCACTTTTACTTGTAGGACTCGCTATGAATGATTGAACATTTACAAATGTTAATGGTTTCTTCAAATGAAAAGAGATTAAAATTGATTTTGAGGTTTCTTACCGGTATCAACACCGCCATAGGCCACACAACCAATGATGAACAGGATAGCAATGGAAGATCTCATTTTTGGGTCTGAAAAATACAAATATGTGCCAATAAACGGAAGACTCTACACTTATCTAGTCTAATTACAAATGGGTTTTTACTCGCAGTTACTTTAGTTACTTTAAATTGAAAGATTTGGCTGTACAAAATTGTAATTAATCTTGGTGAACCGATGTTCAAATCCAAAATGGAAGGAACGATCGTCTTTTATATGCGAATTTTCTGTCTTGTAACAATAATAATGAATTTCAGATTAGCAGACATTTTTATCTATTTACTTTTTTTATGAGATTTGATTTCGAATCTCAAGCTTCCTTTCATCCCTAATCAAGTCACCGCCATTTAATGATTCTTAAACATTCGACCTTCCTAAAAACGAAAAAAAAATAAAAATTTCAAAAAACAAATTTGGATTTGATAACAATTATCATTTTACACAGTGTGTGTGACCATGATGCATGTAGAGCAGTGTGTGGATCTATAGATTGAATGATTGCGTGTCGTGTCTACCTGTTGTTGGATCATAGATGTTCAACGTCTCTAAAACGGTTTCTCTTTGCTTTTGATCAGTCAAAACATCTTCAGCTCATAAATATTTGGGATTTTTTTTCCCATCTTTTTAAAACGGGAGCCGAATTCTTCAAGATGCCAATATTCTCAACAGCAACAAAACCCTTCAAAATATCTCGTAAAAATGTGTTTTTAAGTTAAAATATTAAATTTTTCCCTTGATGTTAGGTGCATGTTCTGAATGTACTCATTTCGTTGAAATCTCAAAATGATTGAGTCTCATGAAAATTGTTTGTTGTGTTGATTGGCAACAGCTTGCTGTCGATATCGAAACAATAACTGACTAACATATTCGGTTATTCGGTGGCTCCTCCTCAATGATTTCGTCATATTCAGCACGAAATTTGCAAGCAATTTGAAGTTTTGACACTGTTAAAACAAGAAACTCAACTGTTTTGCCACAAGTTGAGTAAAGTGCTGGTGTTGCATCATGAAAGCATATTGGACTTAAATTTAAAAAAAAACACAAACAACACACTATTTCAAAAATGCTAAAAGTGTAAACGAGAAACCATTGAAGGTACACACATTGCACACACACATTCGTTCACACGCAAAAACAAAAACCGCCACCAAACGAAGAGCAATGTTATCGTGATCATCATCATTATCATCATCGTTGCTGGTGTTGCTTTCGTTGCAATTGTTTTCTTCATAATTGTTTGAGGTGCTTTTCATCGATGCATCGTTGCAGTCGCTTTAATAATATTTATAGTGAAATTAATGTTTGCTTCGATTGTCGGTGCGGACACATTTTTGTCGACTCATCGGAAAAGCGGTTGAAGTGTGTTTAGTTTTTGGTGTTATGCTGTTGCTGGTGAATTGAGAGAGATATAGCAAGCAAGCAAGCGAGCGAGCGATGGAAGTTTTGTGTATTTTAAGCTCTTTATGTTAGTTTTTGAGACTGGCAAGTGCTTCGTTGAGCTCATAGTTTTCGGCGTCACTTGTTCTGTTTTCCATGTTTTCGAAAATCGAAACAGAACTCCTTTCCTTTCTTCTCTCCGTCCCTTTTACATCATGTGTGTGTGTGTGTGTTTGTCTGTGGATTCTGAATCTACACCAAAAAGCTCGAGAAAATGCCACTTGTTCTCGCCAAAAAACCCGAATTGTGTGCCGTTTGAAGCCACAGCACACCAAACGAAAATACAAAACGTGTGTGCAAACTGGAATGAAAGAAAGAGACAAAGAGAAAATGCAAAAAATGTGTATCAGACGCTGTTCAACACTTAGGACCCATTTAAAACATGCTTTCGCCATAAATTTAATTTTGTGTTCCGTTAATTATTGCTTTATTATGTCGTTGTCGTCGTCGTCGTCGTTGGTTTTTTTCTATCCCCCTCCAGTCTTTGTCTTCTTCGTCCGTGCGTTTCGGCATCTCTTGGCCGAAGAATTGAAATCTTTTTGGCCGGTGCATGGAAAATCGAGAGATTTTTTGGCAAATGTTTTTGTCGGTGTCTATTTTGTGTGTGTGTGTGTTTTGTTTCGTTTCGGGGTGAAAGCGATTGCGCTCTCTTGCCATCCTCACCAATGAATTATGATTTTATAATTGTTGAGGATATAGAATTTAATTTTTTTTTTCTTTCTTTTGTATGTTCGGTTGGCCATATTCGCTATGAAGACGGTAGTTAAGGTGAGAAATGGCATAACTTGATCAGAAAATCGATAAATTCAGGGTGCTGCATTTTTGGTATGCATCAAACGACGGCTCATTCCACAATTTTTTTTATGGTTCCGGTGTTAACGAGAGAAAGAGAAGGACAATGACCACTGAAAATAACTGACACAGCTTGTGCATAATTTCAACATCGATGCCAAACCAACTATTATATAGAAAACCGTCGCTTTTGCCGAATTTTTGCATAAATTTTATCGTACGGCAAACGTACCGTACCGAAAGCTGCATAATGTGTGTGTGCTGTGTGTGTCAGTGTGTGTGTGTGAGAGAGAGAGAGACGATGTGTGCGCTTTCAGTGTTGCAGGTCCATTGTTTCGTGCGTACATAATTCTTTTATTCACGTCCAAGCCAACAACATGACACCAAATTCACTTTTCTGTCTCTATTGAATGGGAGAGAATGAACGGTCTGCAACGGACGGGTGTAAAAATATTTAAATAACTCAAGCAATTCCCGCTATGTATAATTTTTTTGCTTTGCTTTGGTCATCTCTTTCTGCCTGGCTTGCATTGAAAACTATTTCTCGCCTCTGCGAATATTCATAATCTGGCACAATGAATGCGGAATGTCGGCAAATATCCCGAGATTTATGCGCACACATTTTTGTCGAAACGAGAGAAAAAAAAATGCACCTCGGTTTTTTTCCCTTTCTTCGCAGATTGCATTTTTTTGTGTGCAAACCACCAGCTCCAAAAAAAAACCTCTTGGGCCGACAACTCTTTTCAATAAGGTAACAAATTGCAGGAATTGTACACGCCACTTTTTATTTTTTTTTTCTTCAAAATTTGATTTCTTGACCTGAAACATTCACTGACCTAGATTTTCGGTTCGTTTTAAGAGATTCCATACGAATCACAATAACATAAAGACGCAACGAATGTTGGCACATGCAATGCCTGAACATCTCGCATCTCATTATTCATGTGTCGACCGGCTCGACGATTGTGTTTTGGAATATGCACACACCGAGCAACCGAATAATAAGCATGGTTTTCTTTTTTCTTGCATTTATAAAGTTGGACCATTGCCAATGATTTGCTTGAGAATACGTACCAGAAAATGGACATTTAAGAAAATACGGTGAAGAACGAAAAATATATATACCGAGTAAAGGAAGAAAAAGAATGAAGACGGCAACCGAGAGAGAGAGAGCGAGAGAGAGAGCGGGAGAGCAGTGGATTTGGTGCCGCTGTCAAAATGTAAACATGACAGCTGTTCCACTATGTGCTTTGTCATTGACACGAAACATCATGGCGAGCATGTTCAAATGCTAAAAACTCTCCATATCTCCCTCAGCCTCTGTCTCCCCCTCTCTTGCACTCGGCACCAAAACACGAAGACACATCGAATCAAAATTTGCAAACCGAAAACGTGTAAAACGCGGTCCAACCGATGTTCAAAATTACAATCGTCAACATGCAAATCAGAGAATCGCACAATTTCTACCGGTTTGTTATCGGTGTTGCTGGGGCGTGTGCATGTGTTTGTGTGATTTGATTTAAATGATTTTTCAGACAAGCCAGAACACATTTTCGATACGCACACCGTATAACGCACATCCACATCCACACACACACACACACACAGCGAGATGCTTCGTTATTTGAAATTCAAAAGACAAAAGACAAAACTTTTCCAATCTTCGATAAAAATTGGCCCGTCGACTCGGTGCAAGTGAAAAGATAAACAATATTGTGTGTGACCTTACGACGGTGTGTCTGGTATTGAGTATCCACTGTTTGTAACATGTAAAATGTGTCTCTCTTTGTCTCGTGTATCATCTCGTTTTTATATATGGTGGATATTTTTACCTGAAGTTCATTTCGATGTTCACGTTGAATGCAATCAAATGTGGTTGTTTATATGGACGCTTCAATGTGTATCGTGTTAGCGGTAGAGAAAAGTTGTATGGCCAACAAACAAACGGACAGTGTCAAAGTGGACAATGAAAAAAAACTCTATTCAATTTATCAATTTCAAACCGGTGTCCAGACATAACAACGTTAACACATACGAATTCACCGGTAGAATTTCACTCATCATGAAGTGGCTGGACAGTTTTGTTGGTCGTCTCTTGTTTTAAAGATTGATCAACAAACAATTTTCATTAAGCATATGTAGAGTTAGATGGAGAGAGGCCGGCGTCAAATGTACTCATTCGAAAAATTGCCGATTTTAAATTGGCATCCCAATGTCTTGTTCACACTACACCTTTGAAGATAGTTTTTTCAATGATATCTACCAAATCCTAACATTACACACGACCACCGTAAGTGCTTAAATAAAAAAAAATCGGTCCGGGTCGATGGAAAAAACAGATTTATTTTAAGTGGACATAAATCTGGGCCATATGCCGAGAATCTCAAGGGGGAAGTTTGGAAAATCTATATCTAGCTCCACATCAAATAAAAAGTGATGTCCCCTGAGTTCGTGATTTTTCGATCTAGCTAAACATCTAGGTCTTCACCAGGGGCGTAGCTGGAGGATCATTTCGGGGGGGGGTTTTGAAAAAAGTTTCAATAAAAAAACAACAAAGAAATTCAATAAATAGACGAATTTGAAGGTCTACTAATAATAATTGCGGCTCAACTGATTTTCAAGCAAGGAAAATTTGGCAAAAAAAGAACGATTTTCCCCTTTATCTAGAGGTGAAATTTTCCTTATTAGGAGGTTATTTTGAGGAAAAACTTCAATAGCCAATTTCTTCTGAAAATTCGTTTTTTCTCTTAAACAGATGTTCCACTATTGAGGGGTTTGACTGTACAAAACAAATCATAATGTCAATCCAAAATCCCATTGAAATTGTGTTGTAATTGAAGATTTTGAAGACAAAACTTGTCAAGTTTTCAGCAAATTAGAGCTATTTTTTCAAAGTTATTAATAGCCACAGTTTTTTCTCATTTAAGTATCAGAAAACTTTAATAGCTTGGTTGTTTTCCAGTTGGAAGTGGCAATGGAAAATTAAAAAATACATAAATTCACTAAAAATTCGCTATCCTGGGCAAATCCTATTGAGCTCCTTCAAAAGCACCTCTTCCGACGCAATATTTCGAATATTTGAACTCCAAAACTACATTTAAATTATTGCGAGCGGAGCGAGCAGAAATTTTTGAAAATAATGCGCTAGAAACTGTAAAAAAATTCTTCATGTTCTCTGTAATTTTTTCCATACGGATCTCATTTCGGGGGGGGTTTTGACCCCAAAACCCCCCCCATTCCTACGCCACTGGTCTTCACTTCAAAAAGTGACTATTCCAGAAATTCTTTGGGTGGGTGGTCTATGGGACCAGCTCAGCAGGTGCCATGGAACCCCTCGGACCCCTCGGACCCCTCGGACTCGTGAATCAGCATGAATGATATGTTTGTTGGATGATCCAACTTGGATCTAAGCACTTAGGATGGCCAACATCGATGGAGCAGCGAACAATATATTTATGCGTTTCGATGGCATTTGGGTCACTTCGTCGTCAATATGAAGATCCACTTTTCAAATGCACCCCATCTTAAATAGGTACCACACAAAAATAAATCACACATTGATTGAAGCTTAGCATAACAGCATCGAAATGTTGAAGATTCGGCAATTTTAAACACTGTCATCTCCCAAAAAGCGTCGCCACCCAGACCTGGCCATTGGATTGTGTTTGATGAAAGTGGCCCGAAAATTGCGTTTCGTTAACAATAATAGGCACTGATAAAAGGCAAATAAATAACATGACAGCCGAGTAAACGAAAAAAAAAAAAATTAATTGTCTCCTTGTTCCATGTGCCGGTGCTCCCTTGAAATGAAACAGCTTTTTCTCATTTTCGATTTTTCGCACGCTATTCTTTACTCTTCAGGCATTTTAATTTATTACCTGTCGGCACAAAAACACAATTTCACAGTTTTCTTCGGCATTTCGATTCGGTTATTTTTGTTTCTTTCGTCCACCATCCACCTCGCCCCTCGTGTGGAGTGTTCGCTTATTCTCTCCCGCTTCTCGTCTCTTTATTTCATGCTCGACAGTCGAGCAATGGCATTTTTCACTTTTTGCTCTACAGTGGCAGGTGTTTCCATGCGAAAGATTGTTGCGCTTCTTTCTCTCTCTCTCTCTCTCTCTCTTTCTTTCTCACTGTTCGCATTTTTCCGTAGCCGCTTGACAATGCAAAAACTTTCTTAATCTTGTTTGTTTGCAAATGTAGAATATGTGAACGTAAAGAGATCTGTGTGTGTGTGTGTGTTTTCATTCGGCTGATCCGTTATCGCTAGTTTTAAATCGGATTGCTGCTATAGCATAGCGTATCATCGTCAAGTAAACGCACACAAAACATGGTGTTTGAAAATACACAAAACTCCATCCGATCAACGGATTCTGATGTTAAGGTGAAATAAACCTTTTTTCTATCGAAGTCAAAACAAAACGCACATATTGCGTATGGTGGAGCAGCTACCGTTCCAATGATCTAAAGCATCGAACGGAATCGTTCGGGAGCGATGAACATTTGTGTTGTTGTTATACGATGATGTATCGCATGCTATCGATAATCAAATCAAATGGAATTTAAGGTATTCTTTTGCTCTTCCAACCAAAATACAAAAAAAAAATGTTATTGCAACAAAATTCGTAAAGATCCAAAATCAACACAATTTTTAATCTCGACACTGAGCACACAATCGACGAACAGTAAAAGTGTTGTGCGGCACAACTTGTGCCGTGATGCTTTTGTTTTCTTATTTTATTGAACCGTTAACTTTAAAGCGTCTGTACAACAGATAAATAATTTTATTAATTTGTCGATAAATCATACGATGTGCTGCGCCCTTTCAAAAAGCTTAAGAATCAATTTTTTTTTCTTTTGCTCAGAGTCTGAGCCTCAGACGAACGAACGAGAAAAAATACGCAATTTTTCCCTTCGTTTGCATTCTCATCCTCATCGCTCATGACACAAGCTCCTCTTATTATATCATTTTTCCTCATTCTTTCTTCTGCGTACTTTTTATTCCTATTTTTTTTTGCAGCAATTTTCTTCATTTCTCAGCATTTGTTCCGTTCGAGAGAAAAAAAATTCCACTTCACTTGAATGACGGTTGAAGTGCATTGAAGCGAATAAAAAAAACCACTTATTCAGTGGGAAAAAAAGCCGATATAATTAGCTTATCGCTTGCGTTCAATCAAACTTCTGCTTGGTTGCAAACGACTTTTCAAATCTTATGATTTTTTTTTTTTTTTTTGAGTGAAAGAAACAACAATGAGGGAAAAATGTAACAATATCGATAAAATCGATGGTGTACAATTTCAAATTCACACCTTCCAAGGTGAGATTCCGTAATTTAATGGAATTTAATTAGATGGCTGACGATATTCCCACCGCAAAATCATTTGCGCAACCAATGCACAACACTCCCATCGAAATTCACCGGAGCGATTCATGAAAAATATTTTACATATCGATATATTAACATCTTTGACGCTAATTAACATTGCCACAAGGGATTTTCATATTTTCGGCTAATTGAAATTGAAATTGAGCACACATCAATGCACACACGCACAGCCAATTTATATAATTTTCGAGAATTTTAATGCATTTGAGTGCACTTGATATGACTAATAATTAGACATTTTAACGGGCTGTTATCGCTATTAATATACAGCTTTAGTTTGAATCATTTGAATATTATATCAAATTCAAATGTTATCGAATTCAAATGAAAATACGAATCAAATTGCAAAATGATTAATATTTCAATAGGCAAGTATTTGATTTTGGTTTGAATGTTAGACGCGATTCTATGCCGATATTATGTTGCATTCCATTTAATGACATTTATTACTAATTGAGTAAATTAACTTAATAACGCAACGGTATTTCAGAAAACATACGGTTTCAATTATTAGGTAATCGATGAAATGGTGTGTCAAAATAAGCTTCAAATTTATTTGTAGTATTTTTGGTGGTGTACAAGTTTTAATTGATATTTAATCGTCATCCGGAAATATTTTGGCACAATAAATGTCGTCAGAGGAAGTCATCTGAAAGGAATTTTGTACCTCAGTCAACAAAAAAAAATCAGTCATTTTTTCCTCTAGAGGAAAAATCGCCACTTTGTGGTCTTTGTGTGTCTTTTTGGTGGTCAAAATGCATGATTTTTGTCGCTATGAAGGAATGAACACAATATTTGACTTTTGGACACAGACGTTGTGAGTTGTTGTATACAAACATTATGAGCAACTGACACAAATGAAAGTTCATCTTCCAAAGAGACGAAATAGATGTATTTTGTCGCAAAATGGGATAAAATAACAATTCTTGACCTCTGGAAGAAACAAAATTGACAAACACTCCCATTCTCCTTTTGACGGATCTGGTAACCAGATCCTGGTTATTCTAGACGTACTGACCCAGTTGTAATGCTTTATAATGGGTATTTTTCCATCCAAATTGCAATACAGATTGATTTTCAGAGTTTCCGATTTTTGGCTGGACCTAATACTAGTTCAGCTCAAGCTTTGAAACCATTTGGATCGTGGCTTTCACAAAAACTCTATAGATATTGAGTTGAAAACGGGCTTTTCGCCTGGAATAGACCTCATTTATGAGGTTTTTATAGAAATTTCCGTGTTGATTTTGTAATTTGTTAAATAGAAAATCGTCTTTTCAATTACCGTTACCAAAAGTACCAAAATCTTTCAACAATCTCTCTGACTTTCAAAGTTTAATTCCATTTTCACTTTAAAATTGAATGGTCTGTGCACACAAAATACGTGTCTGGCTCACAAAATAGTGAGATATTTTAATTTCGTCATTTTTTTTTCACTCAATTTTAAACTTCATCAGCAGATTTGTGAATTTGTGAATCAAAAACCAGGTGCATTAAAATCTCTTGAAATGCAATGGCCATGATTTCCTTGTAATTTCATTTCTTTACACGAAATAACAGCAACAACAACAAGAAAAAAACACACGATGAAATGAATACAGAAAGTTTATTTGATAGAGGAAAAAGATCGAAACGGTTGGTGTTTTAGTTGGAATTTTTTTTTTATAAAAACATCAGAAAATGGAGTGAGTGGTGGAAAAAAAATGGACGAAGAAAAAAAAAAACTGGTTGAAGATTTGTATGATTATGCAATGGGTGTGCAATTTTTGCCGTAGCATCGTCGATGTCTGTTTTTTGCCCGCACCACTGTCCGCATTGTCGTTTTCTTCTTGCACAAATAATTTGCATGCATTTCGATGTTGTTTTGGTGCGAGGTGGTACTTTTTACTCTCTCTCGCTCTCTCCTTAACATCGTTTGCTTCACTGGTTTCGTTGCTTTTACACCAGCTGTCATTCAATGTGTTTGCAAGACGATTTTATTCGTTCGTTCTACCAAATGAACACTTTTCATTCGACCATTTTGCTTTTCTGACTCCCTAAACGAATCAACACGTGCGCTTTTTGAATTCAAATGAAAAAGCAGCAGCAACAGCAAAAAAAAACGGTGTGAAATGAAGTGATTTGTTTGTGAATTATTTATAAGAAAATTGGTGCTGTTGAATTTGAAGCACCTGGACGATTTTGAATCGACGAATCGAAATGATGTAGAAATAAATGGGCTTACATGCGTAAGGCTTACTTTTCCGCACTTTTAACCATCAAGTGATTTTGTAAAATTAGTTTCAAGATGAAAGTAAACATAGTGAAATTATAAGAAAACGTCATCCAATCGGCCTCAAATTCTGTTTAGACCCTTTTTTCTACAAAATAAGCAGTTTATAGGGGTTCGGTGCAGTGAGTTAAAAATCAGTTGTTCCACTTATTTTCTGATTCGAATCTATTGTATGACCACAAATATGGAATTATTTTATTTCTAAACCTCAGAACCATAATAATTTGCCTCAGAAAAGTCAAATGGGACCGCGGGAGACATTTTCTAGGCTTATTTGTGGTACTTTCCATATAAAAATTGAATTTTCAAGCAAAAAGTCACATTCACTTGAGCCGATCGTGCGCCACAACGACTAACACAATACTGCTCAAAATTGGATGAAATCTTAGTGTTATTCATAACAAACTATTTGTAATAGAGGTTCATGAGTCAAAGATCAGATTTGAGCGTAAATTGATTAATAATTTTGCATATGGCGTACGTGTACAAATTTTATGAATTTTGTCTATTTTGGCTGCAAATTTGAGAAATTTCACATCAAATATGGAATGATTGTATTTAAGAATCTCAGAACCAATATAGTTTGGCCCAGGAAAGTCATATGGGCTCGCGGAAAACATTAAGTAGGCTTATTTGTGGTAATTTCGTTCAAAAATGGCATTTTCAGGGCAATAAACGTATATTCACTTGAGAGCACGGCGCGCTAAAACGGCTATGCCAATATTGCTCAAAATTTAATGGGATCTAAGTCTAATAATTTCCAAACTATGGTGAAAATTTGAAATCGATCGGTGGAGTCGTTTTTGAGCTATCGTGGTAACAAAAAACGTGACACCGGACAACGGACGGCGGACAACGTGCCACAGCCCCACATCAACATGAGCTAAAAACGGTTCCACTGCATTCCTATGGGTTCCAAACTTATAGAAAACTCATTTTTGGGGTTTCCAAAATTTGGGCCAATCGCAATACTTTTACGCATCACGTGGTGTGCGGAAAAGTAAAAGTCGATTACGTTTGGTTTGGCGTTTATATTAAGAACCAAAGGGGAAAAAAAAGATGTAACCAATTTCATGCAAAAGAAAATATGAAATGGATTTTGCATGGATTTTCATCGCATTTCGTTTGGTGCATAAGAAAAGAAATCAAATGAAAATTATCTGAATGAAGTAGATGGAAAAATTGATGTTGAAAGGGAAGTGACTCTTTGGAAGCAAGCACATGGGTTCATGTGGCGTAGAGACACCAACGATTTTGGGATCAATCTTCTTTTTCTACCTTTTCTTTGTCTTTTTTTTTCGTTGTTGCTAAGAAACGATGATTGATTCGACCGGAGAGGTGAAAAAACTTGACTGAAAATGCCGACTCCAGACCATTTGTAGGTTGCTTTTCTCAGCTTGTGTGTATTATACAAATGACTAATTTCCTATTTTTCCCATGGAATGATAAGAACTGTGCAACAAAAAAAAAATTAAAGATTAAAGGCACGACGATTCATACAGGTTTTCGTTGCTAACTTCAACTTTTCGCCCTCAATTTTATTTTTTGGCGAAATTCCGAAGTTTCATTTCGGAATGAAGTCAAAAGTTTGGTCAGTTGTTTCAAAATGATTCGGTCTTGGCCATTGTTACGGAAAATATATGAAGTGGAACATTTCGAACCACGAAAAAAGCGAATTTTGGTGTTAAATAAGCGATTAAACTGCGGTCAAATGTGACTAAACCCCGACCTTTTTTTTAAAGGCCATCCAAAATATTTGGATGCTGTTGCTTCCTCCAGTATTTCAAATGAACAAAAAAGAAGCCAAACGAAATGTGTGGCAAAAATAATTGTCGCCTCTTAATTGGGCTTCTATGGCTTGACATGTTTGCTGTCAAAACTTCACCTTCGTCCAATCAAAGGATGATAATAATCAGCCGCCGACAATGTTTCCGTCCTTTTTAATTTACTCCTTTCCTCTACAAAGAGAAAACTCTTTCTACGTGAAAAACCACATCGAAATTGTTTTTGTGAGGAAGCAGAGAAAAAAAAATTGTTCATAATTCGATGGGCTGACACCGACACCGACACCGACGCGCACACAAAGCACACACATACACATTCGCCACCAAACTGATTTCCTCTGGAATGAAGGAAGATGGTTTTGTGCAGTCTTTGGAGCAAAACGAAATTGAATTGCTCATGAGGTGTATCATTCAATAAATCGAGAAAATCACCTTCTTATCTGCCATCCTCTTAACGTCAACGTCTTTTGAGACACCAACCAATTGTCGTGTGTTTTTTTTTCCATTGTTGAATATTTCGATGAAATAAGCAAAAACATGGCGCATTTGCATGATTTTTGTTGTTGGTGTGTGTGGGTGTGTTTGGTCTTTCATTTCAAATAATATCGCAGTTGACCGCATTACAAAAGCCTTTGGATACAGCCGGATGCGTTCGCTTGTGTTCCGGATCACAGCACGTAAATCTATCACACACACACACACACACACACACCAAGTGAATTGTGTATGCTTTTTTTGTTTTGTTTCTCTTTCCATTTCGTGAGATTTGCTGCTCAAGGTGAGTGCTCTTGATAAAGGACGAAAGATTTGCTTCACTCAATTTAATTCCGAGTGATTTCTTTTGCATTAAGCAGCAAGCATTGAGCAAGGGCAAAGGCTACTGCGATGTTATAACCCAACAACGAACTACATTCAGATGCGAATGGAAATGGTTTCGTTTTGATTGTGTTGATGCCTTGAAGAAATGTTAGTTGGATGAAAGGAAAAAAAGAGAGAGCAAAAACAAACTGTGTGTGTGTGTCACAATTGATGTCATCATTTGCTGTTGTTCAGTGAACGCTCAATTATCATTGTCAATAGGAAAAGTCGCAGTGAATTTTATTTCCAAAGAAGAGAAGAAAATGGGGGTTGGTGAAAAATCATCAAGATGTGAAAAGAAATATTGTTGGACCAGCTCATTCAATCGGTTGCTAAAATCACTATTTGTCTTCCATTGCTGCTGTTGCTGTTGCTGTTGCTATTGCTGTATTTATTTGCCTAACGATGTGCATTTCGGAGCCAGTGAATTGAATTCGATTTCATTGGATATATTCATTCATCGAACAATGCATTGATCCGGCCAGCGGAAATATTGCATTTCTTATAGTATCATAATCATCACACAACACACACTCACATATGAAAACAGCGACTCCAAACAATTTTCGAAATTCACACAAAGACATCGATTGAATAGATCGTTCAGTTCACTTCACCTTCTCGGGAACACCCGGTTGAAATGAACTGGATACGGATGAAAAATATGCAACAAAAGCTAATATACAAAGAACGTATTTGCATAATGCACTCATGACTTGAGCCATTGAAATGGACGAAACCAATGCAGTCTGAAGGTGAGCTCAAGACACACACACAAACACAAAAATACACGAAAAAAAGTCGTAATACACGAACTGTTTGATTTCAGTGACACAGAGGTTTAGTCCACATACATTTTTCTTCCACAAAGATTTGAAAGACAAATTTCGGTATGTTTATGGGAGCGGCCGAAGATGTCCACCATGTCCATGTCCACCAACTGATATCGATATCAAACAACCAAAAATAATGTGTAACCAAAATCGACCGCGCAATACCGTCAATTTCCCTAGCAGCCCGATGTTTTCTTTCTTCAACATTCCGATAAAGATTCGTACACATTGCACACACAAACACACATGTATTCGTTAGACGCAAACGATGGCTTTGCATAAAAATTGAAAATCGTGCACAATATTCATGGGAATTGCTCACGCCGTATCTGTTTAGTCAAGCGAATAAGTTGCAAATTTACTTTGATTCGATACATGCTACGTTTACTGCTTCATTCGCTTTCTTCAGCAACGACGATTTATCGGATAAGTTTGAGAGCATCAGATGTGTGTGTGTGTGTGCAGTTGGTAAAATGACACGCTTATACCATACGAATCTGAAATGAACTTTACTTCAATTCTGCAAAAGTCGCACACTATTTTCTATAATATACTCGAAAATGTTGTTGTTCGCAATTCAATCGAATGAAATGAAGTTGCATTTATATGGAACAAGGGCGGAAGAGGGAGAGAGAGAGAGAGAGAGAGAGAGAGAGAGAGAGAGAGAGAGAGAGAGAGAGAGAGAGAGAGAGAGACAGAGAGAGAGAGAGAGAGAGAGAGAGAGAGAGAGAGAGAGAGAGAGAGAGAGAGAGAGAGAGAGAGAGAGAGAGAGAATAAATATAGAGATTGAGATTGAGATAGAAACACAAGACGTCTTGATTTGCATGCATTTTATTTGCTGTGCATAAGCACACCCGCAATCGTACTCTCACACACCGGTGCGCACCAAATTCAATGCAAATTACAAGTAAATAAATGAAAAATGCTAATTTGCAAATTTATTCGAAACACAACACAAAGTTCATTGGCTAAGAAAATTGATATGTTTTTTATTTTGGCATTTGCGTTGCATCACGTGTGCGGGGAGAGGCAATCGGGTGGTTGGACTTGGATTTACTGATTTTTCAAGTGACTTTTCAACAAAAAAAAAAAAAAATTATGCAAACGAAGAGAAATGCGTTTTGGCAACAAATTCAATGTATGTTTTCAATTTTCATTCAATATCAAAATACAACTTTCAATCAGCAAATGAATACATCACAAATTACTTAGCTCAATAGGCAAACTTTCAACATGTGCAACTTTCTATACTACGGAAATGATTTGAAATGCATCAACAGATTCAGAAGTTTTAGCCATGTCACTTGAGATTTTCGATGGAAGTTTTTGGAGATATTTTACGTTTTTCACATGCCAATTTAAATTGTTTACTTTAGCATTTAACTTTGTCAAGCGCACTAAACTATTTTCGCCAGTATTTTAAATGAGAATACGCTTCGAATGCAATTTTTGGGTGTGTGTGTGTGTGTGCAACAATGTGAAATTTGGGGAGTTTTGCGAAGTAAATGCTCAATGGATTGAATGTGTCAATCGATTTCAACAGAGCAAACATGAACAACTCCAACAACGTCCAATCAAAATTCATTTACCACTGAAGCGTTTATTGCCAAAATCTAAGCGTGAAATCTATCAAGTGCACGTTAATGAACGACTCATCGTCACCTGACATAAAATTGGCGATATGATAAAGAAGATGTTTGACAACATGTGCATGAGCATTATAATTCCAAAATTATTTACATTGCATAAAGTGATATAAGCCAATTTCAACCAATTCACGGGTAGACAAATTACTTATTCGATTTTTTGCAACGTAATCTGTACTGATGCACTGATTTACTGATGTACTCACTTCATTTGCCAAATCGGACCGATTTAAGACTAGTTAACAACTAGGTTAACTGTTCGGCGAATAAAACATTCAAATTGCAAACCTTCGACTAATTATTCTTGTAGAAGGTCGAATAAAGTAGGGAAAAAAAATAATATTTTTTTTGGATACCACGGAATGAGTGCACGAGTGCAGTTGGAGGTTTTTTTTCGAGACCAAAAAGAGATGGAAATATAGATTTATTACGTTGGGAAAAAAGACTTGACAAGGTGAGCCTTGCACTTATGCACTTGCTCTGTGATGGATACAAATTATTTAACATTATTTATTGCCTTAAAGAGGCTGCAGAAAGAGGAGTTTTTCGCGATAAAAAAGGCTTTTACATTTGCAAATTTTTCTAAGGCAATAAATTATGTAATATTCATTCATTCTAAGCAAAATGATTTGTATCCGAAATAGAGACATTTTATTCTTTGATATCGAACCTATTCGACCTTCTACTAGAATCACAAGACCAAAAATCGAATCGCCAACATGGATTTAATGAAGAAAATGCGAATCAAAGAAAATGCCATCACTTCCATCTCGTTAGACTGTAACCAAGGTACAGTGAGAATGAGACTACAAATGACATAGAAACGTAGTGACAGTCCAACAGTGATATGAGCGTTGTTAATTTTTTGCTATTTCAACACAAACATAAAATTCTAATTCATTAGCTCCACATTACTTCAAAGCATAATAGTGCATTTTCTGTGGACTCTCGAAACACATGTGAATTTATGTGAAAACCTCATATGGCCAAAGCATACATGCACTTGTAACTTGTGGGCCTCATAGAAAATAATAAGTAAGCATATGAAACCGGCATTCATTTGCGTTACTTAGCAATATACCCATTAATCTGTCTTAATCTGATCTGAAGATGAATTTTGGAAAAAAATCTCAATATTTATAAAATTCAAAGAAATTCATGAACAATTTCTCGTGGTCAATTCAAAATATGTCTTTTACTCTTCTTTTCAAAGCCCACGTTATTTATCAGTGGCAATTTCAAGTTCAAAGTTTCAAAATCTGTCAAATGTTTAATGTTTGCGAACAAAAACAAATGAATGGCCACAAATAGCAAAAAATCGTTTTCTTTGGAGGAGTTTATGAAAATCACACGCTCATGTGAAATCAGAAATGCGTAAGAATGTTTGAAGATACAAATTCCCTTTACAATTTCTGATTTCGGTGGATAAGATTTATTTTCACGAGATTTCCTGCATTGCCAAAAACTCATATGAAAAATCGTTTGAAAAAAAAAACAACCAAAGAAATTTGAAGTTCGCTCGACAAGAGCATTGAACAGTGTAAAAACCTTGATAC
Source organism: Aphidoletes aphidimyza (assembly GCA_030463065.1). Lineage (NCBI taxonomy): Eukaryota > Metazoa > Arthropoda > Insecta > Diptera > Cecidomyiidae > Aphidoletes > Aphidoletes aphidimyza. The sequence continues at coordinate 42,460,206 of CM059999.1, forward strand.
AAACGGAAATAAACGAAATGTGTAGACACTTGACTTGAGAGTGGCGAATGTGTTTATTTCGGCAAGCCAAAAGTGTTTAAAGCAATCATTTATAATTCATAGGTGTGTATATACTGTAAATCGTTTGTGTCAAAACGTTACGAATGTGCACGATGGTTTCGAAATGTATTGAGCACACAGGCATGCATCAATGCGTCTTACCATATGCCGATTGCAAGCGCTAAGATTTTGTGTGCGCCTCTAACACATCTCGTAAATCGTAAATTTGTATTTGTTTAGCGAATTTATTCGACATTGGACTTGAATAATTGAAACGAAATCGAGAGGTGTTGTGTTCGTTGTTCGTGTCGATGGGATTTTTATGTAAGTGCTAATGCAAGTGACTTTGAATCACAAAAAAAAACGAAACAAAATTCCGAACCGAATGAGTTTTGTGTGTCGCAGTACAATTTTTGATATTGTCGATGATACAGCAACAGGTTGCTGTCGTGTGCTAGGCGAAAGAATAAAATTTCCGTGACATTTCCGAAGCAAAAAGAAAAACTAAGGAGTGACCAAAATAAACATTTAATGGGCAAAGGCAAAGGTGGTTCCAATTCAATGGCTGGAGGTAATCCAAATCACGCTCAACCAGAGGTTTGTATCAAAATTTGTTTGCGATTTTTGTTGCTTTGGTTGTTTGCTAAAAATTCATCACAAATTTTCAGGTACCTTGATTGAATAATGAAAGCACTTTTCAACGCTTGTTTCATTCATTATTCGAAAATTGAGCCTTCAAACCACATTTGCAAAGTTTTTTAAGTTTAGAATTTCAAAACACAGAAATGCTCAATTTGTGAAAAGGACAAGAGAATGTTTGGTGTGAAAAGTTTTTTGAAATTCGTTAAGAATTCATAGTCAAGTGAGAATCCTGAGAATTGGGACGCTTTGTCATGTCGAAGGTCTTTCAATTTCACAAATATGCACTTTTCATCGAGAATTGGTTGAAATTTAATTTTTTTTTTTTAAATGGGATTATTTCATCGTGTTTCATCAGCCTAGTTTCAAATGGGATGCTTATTGCTGTGACGATTGTTAAATGACTTAAAATTTCTTTTACAGAAAGGTGGAAAAGGAGGTAATAAAGGTGGCAAAGGTAATGCGAACAAAGGAGGAGGTGGCGGAGGTGGCAATAAAGGTGGCAGTGGAGGAGGTGGTGGTGCTGCTGCAGGTGGCAAAAAAGGTTAGCTCCTCTTTTTCAAGCATTTCACTTATTAATGAATCTCTGTTCAGCCGACGATGCTGAACCAGAGCAAAACTGTAAATGAATTATTCTAAAAATCTTAACCATTCTCCGTTTTTTCCCCGTTTGTTTTTTCTCATTCTAATTTCAGGCGGCAAAAAATGATGCACCATTTTGCACTTTACATGGGGATTTATTCGCTTGACCATTTCATATTTTGCCGTTTATAAACGGATGCCATATTATTTTTTCTTTCAATAAAATGTTTTTTTAAATGCATTAAACGAATGTCAAAACACGGTATATTTATAAATAAATGAACCGAAAAGAGAAAAAAAGACTCAAACGCATTTCTATTTAGTAGATAAAGACGGCATTATAAATGTAAGAATTTCTCTTACTAAGAAACGGAATATGTGCCAAGAGGAAGAAAAGAATTAACTTACATTCTTTTAAAATAAAGGTCGTTTCTGCGTTTTAAATGATTCGTTTGTTAAGGTATTAGTTTAAGTTCCCAAAGGTGAATCATTTAAGCGAAAGTTTCAGTACAAAAGCATTAAATAGTCACATCAAAGGCTTTACTCCAAAGCTATCGTCCAAGTTCTTATCAATCGTAGCTTTAGCAGAGGCACTGCCTCCGAAGCTAGCTCCGAAGTACAGAACCGATCCAAAACAGCGCCATCTATTGAACATTGCTGCATCGAATTTGTGTACGTGAGTTTTTCTCATCAACAAATGTCATTTTATCATTGTTGTGACGTCAACCTATCGAAAACAGTGCACTGTGGAGCTGTGGAGCTGTCATTCTATGAAACATCTGATTTATTTTTGTTCAGCACAAAAAAAAAAAATTGCGATTTTTTTGTGTTGTAAGCGAAGAAATAAAAAACCATGTAAAAATCTGTTATGAACTACGTTTCGATGGATTAAATCGTTAAAAACTCAAAAAAACAATTGAAAGTGTTGTGAAAATCGATTGAAATGCAGTGTTTCAATTGAAATTTGTTATTTTTTCCAAAGTCAATTTTACACCAAAGTCCAAAGACACCGTGAGAAAAATCCCAATTGGTATTTCAATGTCACACTGAAATCATCAACGAAAATCTAATAAGTGACTTGGAAAATAAGCTGTGAAAACCAAAAAAAAAAAAAAAAAAACATGAATTCGAATTTGAAGCAAATTATTGCATTAGTTTTAGTGTTAACAATTCGTGGAATTTTGGCTACTGATATTACCACACAAGCATTTGGTAATATAAATGATACGATAATATCAGCATTTGGTGATTTCAATTCGGATGAATTGACCGATGTATTTGTTCGTTCGACGGATGGACGAACAGTTGAAATTCTATTGGCATCCGATCAAGAGCCGTTGTTGCGTCGTTCGTCGAATACAATTTGTAAATTCAAGCGTTTGAATATAACAAGTATTGTGCCCGGTGATTTTGATGGTGATGCATTTATGGATTTATTAATAACATCAAAACCAAATGACACCAGCAATCTATTGGATGTTTATATCAATTGGGGTGGTTCAGATGTGTTACATTGTACGGATGAAAATGCTGAACCATTATTGCGAATGATTGGTGAGCCCGTTGCATTGGACTACAACAGTGATATGATTATTGATTTATTTGGGCTGAATGAGAATGGAAGTCGTGCATTTTGGATATTTAACGATCGATATCAAGCACCGCATGAAATTCTTATGGAATTACCAGCTAATTCAAATTTATCATCATTACGTGTGCCACATTCACATGCATATCTCGATTTAAATAATGATTTTCGAGCAGATCTATTTTTGGCCACGGAAAAAGGTTTTGAAATTTGGCACGGTCGAGATGGTGAAGGTTTCAATTACAGTGAACATCGTTTTCCAACGATTATTGAAGGTACAACATATGGACAATCGTTATTTTTAGACATCGAACTCAATGGGAATATTGCGCAGGTGTTGCCCATTTGTTTTGATTCCATGTGTCGATCGTCAGCAATTTTGGCCTATGTGAATGGTGAATATTTGAATTTGGAGATTGATTTTAAAGATGATAAAAATCAAATGTGGCAATTTATTAAACCGGATCCAAAGCAACAGAGTATTTATCAAAATGCGATCACATTGCGTGGCGGTGACTTTAATTTGGATGGTTATCCAGATTTGCTGGTCACACTTCAACGTATGTCCGATTCACGCGTTCAAACGTTTTTGATGGAAAATGTGGAATGTGATCATTGTGGAAAGCTAAGAAGATCGTTTGCCATTCGATGGAGAGCATTTGCACCGTATTCCGATGGAACGGTGGTCGGAGCATTCTACGATTTTTATCAGGTACACATTTTCGGATTTATTTAATAAATCTTTACTAAAAATCGTCAATTTCCCATTGAGTTGTCATGAGTTTGAATTGATTTGTCTATTTCAGGATGGTATTTTAGATGTGATATTCGTGAAGCAACAAGCCAATGGAACATCACATCCGATGGCATTTCGAAATACACTCGATTATGATGCAAACTTTGTTAAAGTGATGGTGCTGACTGGACTGACCAATAAAAATGCACCAACCAAAAAGACACCATTGGGCCGAAAGAAACGAACGTATGGCACAAATTTGCCAGGGCCTCGAATTGCATATCACACAACCCGGCCAGATGGTGCCATACAAGCCAGCACATCCGCTCAAATACCACAATCCGGTTACTTTGCACTGCAATTGCCGTACACGGTGTTGGGTTTGGGACGAACGGCTAATTTCGTTGATTCGTTATCGGTTGGGCTGTCGGGACGCCATCGAACTTGGACGCTAATTATACCAAATTCACAAATGGTTGTTGTTCCTTGGCCTATCAATAAACCATCACGATGGAAAGCTCAGCTATTCATCACACCCAGCAAATTGATTTGGATGAGTGTCATTTCACTTGGAGCCACTTGCGGTGTTATTACACTTATCATTCTAGTGTTACACATCAAAGAACGTAGACAAGATCGATTGGAAAAAATGCAGGAACATCAACCGCTTCATTTTGACGGGATGTAGCTAATCGCCCCGTATTCTTACCTTTGTGATGATCTATAGTACTTTGTACCGAATTCTCAATTTATCAATCCTTGTTTTTAAGAGTATCCAATAAAATAGGAAATTTATTTATTCGTATTCACGACACTTTTACGCGAATTACAAGTGACTTTTATTGATTGCTTAGATGTTCAGTCAAAGTGGTGGAATGAACATGATCTTTTGATTTTGATTTAGGACCACTAGTCTTCAGCTGAATGGGCAATAGATATGGAAGACAATGAACAATGAACAGCTTGAACACCTCCCATGGAAAAGTGAAATACCTTTGAATACAACCCACTCATTCATTTGAGATATGCACTCACCTGTTGTGAGCCTAAAATTTGGTGAAATTTTCATAGAAAAATAAAACAGTTTTGACACACACTTTTGAAATGGAAGATTTTTATTCAATTTAAAAATTCAATCATTTGCACAATCGTCTCCTACTCTAACCCAAATAATTTCATCAAGATGAAATGAAAATAAAATGAGATTGGCTCACAATAATGTCATTTAATGCTTTACTTTTTACAGCTTAGTTTAACTTCTGTGTCTCAATTTTGAAATTGGACAATTTATTTAAGATAAATTTGATTTCAAAAGAAAAGAATGGACAATTTGTTAATTCCACTTTCGTGCTTGGAACTTGGACAAAATCCGATTCAAACGCCACAAAGTAAGTTAGCTAACTGTTTTGTGTTGGGTTTTCAAGTGTCGCGTAAGAATTGCTTTTTGATTGAAGCATTTCATGCACACTTCACAGCGAAACGGTTTTTCACCCGTATGAATTCGCATATGGATTTCCATACTAGCTTTCCTAGCCGTGACAAATTTCTTGCAGACTTTACATTCATAACGACGATATCGACAGTCTTTTTCATGAGCTTTTTTTTCACTTTCGTCCGGAAATCTGCGAAAACATCCTTTACAATGAAACGGTAGATTTTTGTCCTTGTGAGTTGTCATGTGCTTTTTGAGATCGTGCAATTTTGTGAATCCTTTATAGCACCGATTGCATCGATATGGCTTATTTCCGCTGTGCGTCCGCATGTGTATCACCAAATTTGTCTTGTTGGCGATAAAATACTTACAAACATAGCATTCATAGCAACGATTTCTGCAGCTCTTTTCGTGAGCAACTTTTTCATTGATTTGAAAGAATCCACGGAAACAATTCGAGCAATGGAACGGAAATTCGCTTTTATGCGTCACCATATGTTTTCTGAGCGTCGACGACTGTGTAAAGCGTTTAGAACAACGGCTGCATAGATACGGTTTCTCTTTGGTGTGCGTTCGCATATGCACCATGAGATCTCCTTTCTGATAAGTTCCATAATCACAATGTTTACACTGGAATCGTTTTGCGTCCTTTGTGTGCGTCCACATGTGTATTATCAAGTTTGTTTTATTGGTGGCAAAATACTTACAAATATAGCATTCATAGCGACGATTTCTGCACTTTTTTTCGTGAGCAACTTTTTCACCGCTTTGAAAGAATCCACGAAAACAATTCGAGCAATGGAATTGAAATTCACTCTTATGCCTCACCATGTGTTTTCTGAGGGTCAACGGCCGTGTAAAGCGTTTTGAACAACGGCTACATTGATACGGCTTCTCTTTGGTGTGCGTTCGCATATGCACATTGAAGTCATACTTGCGATCAGATCCATATTCACAAAGCTCACAATTGAATAGCTTAGCATTCTTTGAACATGATGGCTTCTCTTTGTCTTCTTTCTGTCGTGAAGTTGATCTAGCACGATTCTCATTTGTAACGTCATTACCTGTATTGTATCCACCATTCAAAGACACGTCATTTGGGTCTTTGTCGATCATTTCTAGTTTGGGTTCGATATCGAAATCTTCTTCACTTGAAACCTCATCACTGGTCCCCTCGTCATTGTTGTGACTCATTTCGTTGCCAATCGCATCATTCATCCAATCAGTTTCCTCACATTCAATTTTGGTTTCCAAGTGATAGTTTTGCGATTCATCGCTGTCTTCTTCGTCACTCGAGCTGAGTATTTCTATCACGGAGTTCAACTGATTTGCATCCTCTTCTGATTTAACATTCACATTATCATCGTCAGAAATCGAGTGAATCCTTTCCTTTGTCACTAAGCTTCCTATTAATTATGAAAAGATATGTAACGAATTGAGCTATCTGTGTATATTGTGTGAAATCAATTGACAAATTTACCTAAAAATGCACTAGTTGACTGATCATCGTCAGACAGACCATATTCAGTATGAGTTGAAGGTTTGTTGATCAAGCCGCTAGTTTTCATTTGAATTCTGTTGCTTTCAATTTGGACTTTGGTGTAACTTGTTGACAATCTATCAAAGGAGAATGGAAGGAGAGCAAAATAATGAATCATATTTGATATTTGATGGAAAATAACCAAGCGAGCATATCATTTGTATGATATCAGAATCATGGAAGCGATGCAAAACCATTTATTGTTGTCAATAAATAAATAAACAATTTCCATACATTTCAATCGAAACTTGCAGAAAATATTGTCTGAACTCCTCGTCAAGTGACTGGCCCAACGATTCGAAGCGTCGATCAATTTTCTTCAACGAGAATGTTGCTTGGTGCTCAAATCCCTCGAGCATTTCGTCCACTTCCCTCCGCACATCGGTGAAACGCACTTGAAACTGTGGAAAAACAATGAGAAAAAGAAAGAATTATGTGCACTGTTTCCTACTGACTGCTTTGATTGGTGTCATTCATAAAACTAAAAGAGTGAAAATTGAAACGAAAACAAAATTGACAAGAGCCTAAAGACGAGCACAAATGTTATTCTCACCATTTTCCAACGAAAACCAAAAAACAATCAATTTGAAAATGATGCAACCGTGTGGAAACTAAAAAATAATATAAATCCAAAATAAACAAAGCAACATATGACAGATGACAGATGACAGCTGCAGAGCCACTAAGTATTGCGGTACTTAGCAATTAACGTTCAACTATGTGCTTCTACTGCAATTTTCAGATAATTTTGAGATAATACATGGGTTCAAAATCTTCGAAAAGACATCGAGAATGAAAGAACATACTATCACGTTGGACTGTCACTGAGTCTCAGTGGAAATGAGACTTCAAATTACATAGATACGAAGTGACAGTCCAAAAATGATACAACTTTGAAACACTCTTCTTTGTGAAAATGTGCACGAATTCATGAATTTGAATGTTTATGAACAAACCCAATAAAATCTTCATCGTTGATCTTAATTGCGCTCTGACTTGACTTCTAATTCAAAAGTTTATTTTCTATTTTTGTTTTGATAAAATGTTTGACGTACAGTCAGTAAAAAAAAAGTATTCGGCCACCTGTTGTTTTGAAATAAAATTATGTATGCTCAAAAATGCCATCTCCATTTTATATGGAAAACCCATATTTTTTTCTCGAGGTTGATGGCTGAGTGTGAAAATCAATCATCAGCAATATTAGCTCGATAAAATCAAATTGTGAGCTGTATATGTTTTGGTCTTATTCAAGTTAGTTTTAGTTAAATGCAGAACTCAACAAACTATTCAAATAATCAATTCTTTCATGGAAAGTCAATTTTTGTGTATGGATGGCCGAATACTTTTTAGACCTAATTTTTTGGAAAGAAAAATAATATACTTCTATGAAATTTGTTAAATACTCATAATTTTATAGTAAAATTACTTGAACTTTCCTATGGAAATGGAATTTTTGAGCTACTTGTCATGAGTTTTCTCAAAAAATCAATTTTATTTTTTAAAAAAAACAGGTGCTCAGTAACTACGAAGAGTAAAATTTTATTCCCCCAGAGGGCGTATTTGTGCATATATCATCCATGGGAATTCTCCAAAAAAAAGAAAAGAAAAACCATTGAATCTCTTACAAAATATATTTATTTTCATTGCGGAAATCACATTAAAATGCATCGGGGAAATTTTTCATTTCCAGGTCAAACACCACAAAATAAGTTAGCTAACTGTCTTGTGAACGGTGTTCAAGTGTCGCGTAAGACTCGATTTTTGATTGAAGCATTTCATGCACACTTCACAACGGAACGGCTTTTCACCCGTGTGAGTTCGTATATGGTTTTCCATTTTAGATTTTAAAGCAGTGACAAATTTTCTACAGATGTCACATTCGTAACGACGATATTGACAACTTTTTTCGTGTGCTTTCTTTTCACTTTCCTCCGGAAATCTACGCAAACAGCCTTTACAATGAAACGGGAGATTTGTGTCCTTGTGAGTTGGCATGTGCATTTTGAGATGCTGCAATGTTATGAATCCTTTGGAGCAATGACTACATTGGTATGGCTTATTTCCGCTGTGCGTCCGCATGTGTATCACCAAATTTGTTTTCCTGTCGGTGAAATATTTACAAACATAGCATTGATAGCGACGATGTTTGCACTTTTTTTCGTGAGCAAATTTTTCATCATCTTGAAAGAATCCACGAAAACAATTCGAGCAATGGAACGGAAATTCATCCTTGTGCAACACCATATGTGCTTTAAGGTGGCACGACTGTGTAAAGCGTTTTGGACAACGGCTGCATTGAAAGGGTTTCTCATTTGTGTGTATTTGCATGTGCCTTTTGAAATGTGCTTTTCGATCGCTTCCATATGCACAAAGCTCACAATTGAATTGTTTTGTATTCTTTGAACATGATGGCTTCTCCTTGTCTTCTTTCAATTCAAAAGATGATCCAGCACGATTTCCATTTGTGACTTTATTGCTTGTACTGTATCCACCATTCAAAGAGACATCATTTGGGTCTTCGTCGATCACTTCTAGTTTGGGTTCAATATAGAATTCTTCTTTGATTGTCACCTCATCAATGTTCCTTTCGTCATTGTTTTGACTCATTTCGTTGCCACACGCATCATTCATCCAATCAGTTTCCTCACATTCAACTTTGACCATTCGTAATTGATAGTTTTGCGATTCATCGATGTTTTCCATGTCATTCGAGCTGAGTTCTTCTGCCATGGAGTTCAGCTGAGTTTCAACCTCTTCCCATTTCACATTTACGATGTCATCAATTGAGTTGGTCCTTTCTTCTTTCACTAAACTTCCTATAAATTGTAAATAGATTCATTGAGTTCATTGATTGAGTTATTTGTTTAGATTGTGAAGAATCAAATGGAAAATTTACCCAAAAGTGTACCAGTTGACTGATTATCGTCAATCAAACCATATCCAGGCTGAGTTGAAGGTTCGTTGGTGAAGCCACCAGTTTCCGTTTGATTTCTGTTACTTTCAATTTGGACTTTGGTGTAACTGGTTGACAATCTATCAAAAGAGAATGAAAGGAAAACAGAACATAACCAAGCGAGCATATCATGAGTTAACAATTTGTTGTTGTCAATAAATAAATAAACGATTTCCGTACCTTTCAATCGAAATTTGTAGAAAATATTGTTTGAACTCCTCGTCAAGTGACTGGCCCAACGATTCGAAGCGTCGATCAATTTTCTTCAACGAGAATGTTGCTTGGTGCTCAAATCTCTCGAGCATTTCGTCCACTTCACGCCGCACATCGGTCAAACGCATTTCGAACTGTGGAAAAACAATGAGAAAAAGTTAGTATTATTCGTTCTGTTGCTCATCTACTGCTATGAATTAAGAGGTTATTTCGATGGGTGTAACTCTGTAACAGTGAAAATGTTCACGAAAACACCTTTTCAATGCATTGAAATCTAAATCTAGATTTGTCTTTTCCGAATTGAAAATTACACCACAAATATCACATTCATAAAACTAAAAGAGTGAAAATTGAAATGTAATCAAAATTGACAAGAGCCTAAAGACGAACACAAATGTAGTTCTCACCATTTTCCAACGAAAACCAATAAACAATTAATTTGAAAATATTGCAGCCGATTGGAAAATAAAAAATAATATAAATCCAAACGTAAACAAAGCAACATATGACAGCTGATCGATAACAGATGACAGCTGCAGAGATACTAAGTATTGCAGTACTTAGCAGCCTTATACATTAACGTTCAACTATGTCCTTCTAATGTATGAATTAAAGTGGTGTAATAAAATCATATAATTGTTTTTCATTCCAATATTTATCAATCAATTTAATTTTTTAAATACAAATATCGATTAACTTATTTTATTTTTGTCTATTTTACCCTCACAGAAACGTTCTAACATTCAACCGTTCAACCGTCCAAACTGAAGCTGTGAAAGCATAACATTTCAAACATCGCATCTTTTGATGCCACTTTCTCATCTAAAAACTCGCGTTTGAATTTTTTAACAGGAATTTCAATTTCAAAACAAAATTTTGGCTGTGAAATATTCATTCAATAAATCACAAAATAAAATCCAAATATTAATTTCAGATTGTTTTAATACGAATTTTACTTTTCCGTACACAAAGTACACATAGTGTAGGAAAAATATTGTAATTGGTCCAAAATACCAAATCATGTCAAACCAACAAAAAAAAAAAAAACAAACGACTTTTGAGGTATGTTTGCGTAAGTCTGCGCGGATGACACTGTCGTCCTTTGTCCGTTACCTGTCGCCCGTTCTCTGTACATCAATACGATAACTCTCGAACGGAGTCTCAAATCCCGAAGTGATTAAAGCACATTTGCTTTCAATACCTCTACCATTTTTTTTTTCAATACCTAGATTTTCACCGAATGTTTCCTATTGAAATTGAGCCATATTGGTGTAGCCATTCCGGAGCGATGTGCATTCAAGTGCACATGAGTTGGGTCTACAGGTCATTTTACACCAAAAAAAACCACATATTCAAGATCGAGTAATAATCGGAACAACAACAATAAATGCACGTTCACGTTGAGAAATCATTGCACACGAACAGAGTTGAAAATATACGAAATTCATAGAAAATCAAGGAGCGATATACGAATATATTACGAAACATTCATGTTAAACAGTACGGAAAAGTTCGATTTACGTTCGTAAGTCTATATTTTGGTGTGAGAAATAGCAATTTCGTCTTGAGATTTTGAATTTTTGGAGATGATCTTTCAATAAGAATCCAAAAAAACGTTTCGTTCCTTTCATTTTCCTCGGATTTTCTCAACTTTTGCCCACCGTAAAATAATGTGATTCGTATCGCTCTAAATATCATCTGTGGAATGCATATTAAAAGATCAAAAGCTTGTTTAGACTTAATTATCAGATTTTTATTGAAATGACGAGATTTACAAATCAACTTTGCCTTAATTGTTTACCAAGTGCACTTGATTGGAACGATCAACTGTGAGAAATCAAATCACAAATTCAATTATTCATGTGTGGTTTTGACCTGAGTTTTGATGTTGTAGATTTGTACTCGTTACCAATATTTACAAGTTGCCTCGGTTGTGAATGTTTCTCAAGTGTCGCATGAGACCAGATTTTATGGTGAAGCGTTTCATGCACATCTCGCAGCGAAACGGCTTTTCACCCGTATGTTTTCGCATGTGCATTTCCATATGAGTTTTATTACCAGTTACATATTTCTTGCAGATTTCACATTCGTATCGACGATATTGACAGTCTTTTTCATGAGCTTCCATTTCTCTCTTCGCCGGAAATCTACGGAAACATACTTTACAATGAAGTGGGAGTTTTTCGTCCTTGTGAGTTGTCATGTGTATTTTGAGATTCTGCAATGTTATGAATCCTTTGGAGCAATGACTGCATCGATATGGATTATTTCCCGTGTGCGTCCGCATGTGTATCACCAAACGTGTCTTATGAATGGTGAAATACTTGCACACATAGCATTCATAGCTACGATTCTTGCACTTTTTTTCGTGAGCAATTTTTTCATTGATTTGAATGAATCCACGAAAACAATTCGAGCAATGGAACGGAAATTCATTCTCATGAGTTACCATGTGTACTTTGAACTGTGACGAAGTTACAAATCGTTTTAAACAATGGCTGCATCGAAAGGGTTTCTCATTTGTGTGCGTTCTCATATGCCTATTGAGACTTCCTTTGTAATCAGTTCTATATTCACAAAGCTCACAATTGAATTGTTTTGTATTCTTTGAACATGATGGGTTCATCTTGTCTTTTCTTAGCTGTGAAGATGATCCAGCACGATTTCCATTTGTGACTTTATTGATTGTACTGTATCCACCATTCAAAGAGACGTTGATTGGGTCTTCGTCCAGCATTTCTATTTTGGGTTCGATATAGAATTCTTCTTTGATTGTCACCTCATCACTGTTCTCTTCGTCATTGTTGTGACTCACTTCGTTGCGACTCGCATCGTTCATCCAATCTGTTTCCTCCCATTCAATTTTGGTTTGTAATCGATAGTTTTGCGATTCATCAATGTCTTCTTCGTCACTCGAGCTGAGTATTTCTACCACGGAGTCCAACTGATTTGCACCCTTTTCCGATTTCACATTGACACTCATATTGTCATCGTCATCAACTGACTTCGTCCTTTCCTTTTTCACCAAACTTCCTATAAATTGTGAAAAGATATGGAACAAATTGAGTTATTTATGTCGATTGTAAGAAATCAATTGAAAAATTTACCCAAAAGTGAATCAGTTGACTGATCATCGTCAATCAAACCAAATCCAGTCTTAGTTAAAGGTTCGTTGATGAAGACGCCAGTTTCCGTTCGATTTCTGTTACTTTCGATTTGGACTTTGGTGTAACTGGTTGACAATCTATCAAAGGAGAATGAAAGGAAAACAGAACTTAACCAAGCGAGCATATCATGAGCATGACATCAGAATCATGCGAGCGATGCAAAACAATTTGTTGTCAATAAATGAATACACAATTTCCGTACCTTCCAATCGAAACTTGCAGAAAATATTGTCTGAACTCTTCATCAAGTGACTGGCCCAACGATTCGAGGCGTCGATCAATTTTCTTCAACGAGAATGTTGCTTGGTGCTCAAATCCCTCGAGCATTTCGTCCACTTCACGCCGCACATCGGTCAAACGCATTTGAAACTGTGGAAAAACAATGAGAAAAAGTAAGCATTATTCGTGCTGTTTCCTACCGACTGCTCTGAATTTAGCGGTTATTTCGATGGCATTGAAATCATAATCTAGTTTTGTCTCTTTCAATTTGAAAATTACACCACAAATATCACATTCACAAAACTAAACAAATGAAAATTGAAATGAAAACAAATGCAATTCTCACCATTTTCCAACGAAAAACAATAAACTATTATTTTGACAATGATGCAGCCGTGTAGTCATTAGAAAATAATATAAATCCAAATGTAAACAAACCAACATATGACAGATGACAGCTGATAAGTGACAGCAGCAGAGCTACTGAGTATTGCAGTACTTAGCAGCCTTAGACATTAACGTTGAACTATGTGCTACTCCTCATGTAATTGTTTCCCATTCAAATATTCATCAATCAATAGAATTATTTTATTACAAATTTTATTTAACATTGGCGACTTAATATTGACTCATTTTGTTTTTATCTATTTTACCCTCGCGGAAGCGTTCAAATATTCAACCGTTCAAAGTGAACTGTGAAAGCAACAAAGCTAGAAATTTGCACTTGATTTTTCGAACAGGAAATTTAATGTCGATATCTGTGTTCGGCTGTGAGATATTGATTCGATATTAGGCAGTCGATTTTTTGGTCTCTTGGCGGAATTTACGAATTTACAAGGACCTCCCCGGGTTTTTTTTTAACCATTGGTAGATAAGAATCGAACTCACCTTTTGTGAGCCTAAAATTTGGTGAAATTTTCATAGAAAAATAAAACAGTTTTGACACACGCTTTTGAAATGGAAGATTTTTATTCAATTTAAATATGCAATCATTTGGACAATCGTCTCCTACTCTAACCCAAATAATTTTTCAAGATGAAATGAAAATGAAATGAGATTGGCACACAATAATTCATTTAATGGTTTACTTTTTACAGTTTAGCTTAACTTCTCTGTCTCTTTCTTTGGACAATTTATTTGAGATGAATTTGAATTTGATTTTGAGAAAAATTCAAGAATGGACCATTTTTTTATCCCACTTTCGTACTAGAATTTGAACAAAATCCGGTTAAAACACCACAAAATAAGTTAGCTAACTGTTTTGTGAACGGTGTTCAAGTGTCGCGTAAGACTCGATTTTTGATTGAAGCATTTCATGCACACTTCACAACGGAACGGTTTTTCACCCGTGTGAGTTCGTATATGGTTTTCCATTCGAGATTTTATAGCAGTGTCAAATTTTTTGCAGATGTCGCATTCATAGCGACGATATTGACAACTTTTTTCGTGTGCTTTCTTTTCACTTTCCTCCGGAAATCTACGCAAACAGCCTTTACAATGAAACGGGAGATTTGTGTCCTTGTGAGTTGGCATGTGCATTTTGAGATGCTGCAATGTTATGAATCCTTTGGAGCAACGACTGCATTGATATGGCTTATTTCCGGTGTGCGTTCGCATGTGTATCACCAAATGTGTCTTCCTGTAGATGAAATATTTACAAACATAGCATTGATAGCGACGATGTTTGCACTTTTTTTCGTGAGCAAATTTTTCATCGTCTTGAAAGAATCCACGAAAACAATTCGAGCAATGGAACGGAAATTCATCCTTATGTGACACCATATGTGCGTTGAGGGGCTGTGAATGTGTAAAGCATTTAGCACAATGGCTGCATTCAAAGCGTTTCTCTTTGGTGTGCGTTCGCATATGCACTTTGAAGTCATATTTGCGATGAGATCCGTATTCACAAAGCTCACAATTGAATGGTTTTGAATTCTTTGAACATGATGGCTTCTCCTTGTCTCTTTTTTTCAACCGCAAAGATGATCCAGCACGATTTCCATTTGTGACTTTATTGATTGTTCTGTATTCATCATTCAAAGAGACGTTGATTGGGCCTTCGTCGATCACTTCTGGTTTGGGTTCAATATAGAATTCTTCTTTGCTTGCAACCTCATCACTGTTCCCTTCGTCATTGTTTTGACTCATTTCGTTGCCAGTCGCATCATTCATCCAATCAGTTTCCTCACATTCAATTTTGGTTTCCAAGTGATAGTTTTGAGATTCATCGATGTCTTCTTCGACATTCGAGCTGAGTTCTTCTACCACGGAGTCCATCTGAGTTCCAACCTCTTCCCATTTCACATTTACAGTGTCATCAATTGAGTTGGTCTTTTCCTCTTTCACTGAACTTCCTATAAATTGTAATAAGATATTTAACGAATTGAGTTCATTGATTGAGTTATTTGTGTCGATTGTGAGAAATCCATCGAGAAATTTACCAAAAAGTGAACTAGTTGGCTGATCTTCGTCAGTCAAACCATATCCAGTCTGAGTTGAAGATTCGTTGGTGAAGCCACCAGTTTCCGTTTGATTTCTGTTACTTTCGATTTGGACTTTGGTGTAACTGGTTGACAATCTATCAAAATAGAATGAAAGGAAAACAGAACATAACCAAGCGAGCATATCATGAGCATGACATCAGAATCATGCAAACGATGCAAAACCATTTGTTGTTGTCAATAAATAAATAAACAATTTCCGTACCTTCCAATCGAAACTTGCAGAAAATATTGTCTGAACTCCTCGTCAAGTGACTGGCCCAACGATTCGAAGCGTCGATCAATTTTCTTCAACGAGAATGTTGCTTGGTGCTCAAATCCCTCGAGCATTTCGTCCACTTCACGCCGCACATCGGTCAAACGCATTTGGAACTGTGGAAAACAATGAGAAAAAATGAGCATTATTCGTGGTGTTGCTTACAATGAAAACAAAATCGGTAAGAGCCTAAAGAAGAGCACAAATGTAATTCTCACCATTTTTCAACGAAAACCAATGAACAATCAATCTGAAAATGTTGCAGCCGATTGGAAACTAAAAAATAATATAAATCCAAACATAAACAATGCAAAATATGACAGATGACAGATGACAGGTGACAGCTGCAGACCAATGAAGTATGTCAGTACTTAGCAGCCTTAGACATTAACGTTGAACTATGAGCTTCTACTTAAAATGTATAAATTTAAGTGGTGTAATAAAATCAAGTAATAGTTTCTCATTCAAATATTCATCAATCAATAGAATTAATTTATTACAAATTTTATTTAACATTGGCGACTTAATATTGACTCATTTTATTTTTATCTATTTTACCCTCGCGGATGCATTCAAATATTCAACCGTTCAACCATTCAAAGTGAAACTGTGAGAGCAACAAAGCTATCTATTGATGCCACTTTCTGATGTAGAAATTCGCGCTTGAATTTTCGAACAGGTGTGAACTCGTGTGTGTCTTTCCATTTGACTTTTATTACCAGTTACATATTTCTTGCAGATTTCACATTCGTAACGACGATATTGACAATGTTTTTCATGTGCTTCCATTTCACTCTCCTCCGGAAATCTACGGAAACAGCCTTTACAATGAAACGGGAGGTTTTTGTCCTTATGAGTTGTCATGTGCTGTTTGAGACTCCACGGTTGGGTGAATTCTTTGTAGCAACGATTGCATCGATATGGTTTATTTCCGGTGTGCGTTCGCATGTGTATCACTAAATTTGTCTTCAGTGTGGTGACGTACTTACAAACATAGCATTCAAAGTGACGAGTCATGCACTTTTCTTCGTGAGCTATTTTTTCATTGTGCTGAAAGAATCCACGAAAACAATTCGAGCAATGGAACGGAAATTCATTCTTATGTTTTATCATGTGTACTTTGAACTGCGACGAAGTAACAAATTGTTTTGAACAACGGCTGCATCGAAAGGGTTTCTCATTTGTGTGTATTCGCATATGTCTATTGAAATTTCCCTTCTGATCAGTTCTATATTCACAAAGCTCACAATTGAATAGTTTTGTATAATTCGAATATGGTGGGTTCTTGTCTTCTCTCCGTTGTGAAGATGATCTAGCACGATTTCTATTTGTGACTTTATTGATTGTACTGTATCCACCATTCGAAGACACATTGATTGGGTCTTCGTCGAGCATTTCTATTTTGGGTTCGATATCAATTGAAACCTCATCATTGTTTCCTTCGTCATTGTTGTGATTGATTCCGTTGCCAATCGCATCGTTCATCCAATCTGTTTCCTCACATTCAATTTTAGTTTCCAAGTGATAGCTTTGCGATTCATCGATGTCTTCTTCGTCACTCGAGTTGAGTATTTCTACCACGGAGTCCAACTGATTTGCACTCTTTCCCGATTTCACATTCACACTCATATTGTCATCGTCATCAACTGAGTTTGTCTTTTCCTCTTTCACTGAACTTCCTATAAATTGTGAAAAGATATGGAATGAATTGAATTATTTGTGTAGATTGTGCGAAATCAATTGAAAAATACAAAGTAAAAATTTGGTTGGAAGTAGTAATAGTAAACTGAATTGGATAAAATAATAATCTTTCAATCTAAAAATACAAAAGAAATTGTTTATTCTTATCCTAGTGAATTCCAACAAATTTACCCAAAGGGGAACTAGTTGACTGTTCATGTTCATCGTCAGACACACCATATCCATCCTGAGCCCAAGGTTCGTTGTTCAAGCCACCAGTTTCCGTTTGACATCTTTTGGTTCCAATTTGGACTTTGGTGTAACTGGTTGACAATCTATTAAAGGAGAATGAAAGGAGAGCAAAATAATGAATCATATTTGATATTTGATGAAAAATAACCAAACGATCATATCATGAGTCATGAGCTCATACAAGAATCATGCAAACGACACAAAACCATTTGTTGTCAATAAATGAATACACAATTTCTGTACCTTTCAGTCGAAACTTGTAAAAAATATTGTCTGAACTCCTCGTCAAGTGACTGGCCCGACGATTCGAGGCGTCGATCAATTTTCTTCAACGAGAATGTTGCTTGGTGCTCAAATCCCTCGAGCATTTCGTCCACTTCACGCCGTACATCGGGCAAACGCATTTGAAACTGTGGAAAAACAATGAGAAAAAGTTAGTATTATTCGTGCTGCTGCTTACGGTCGTAAGTTATCGACTGCTTTGAATTTAGTGGTCATTTGATGTGTGTAACGCTGTAATAGTCAAAATATTCACGAAAACACCTTTGTCTCTTTGATAAGTACACCACAAATATCACAAATCAAATTCAAATGAAAACTAAATTGATAAGAGCCTAAAGACGAGCACAAATGTAATTCTCACTATTTTCCAACGAAAACCAATAAACAATTAATTTGAAAATGTTGCAGCCGTTTGGAAACTAAAAAATAATATAAATCCAAATATAAACAAAGCAAAATATGACAGATGACAGATGACAGATGACAGGTGATAGATGACAGCTGTAGAGCTACTAAGTATTGCAGTACTTAGCAGCCTTAGAAATTAACATTTAACTATGTGCTTCTATTTAAAATGTATAAATTAAAGTGCTGTAATAAAATCATATAATTATTTTTCATTCCAATATTTATCAATCAATATAATTTTTTGATTACAAATATCAATTTCAGATTGTTTTAATACGAATTTTACTTTTCCGTACACATAGTGCGGTCCAAAAAACCAAATCATGTTAAACCAAACAAAAACTTTTTGAGTTATTTTTGCGTAAGTGTGTGATCCATCGTCCTTTGTCCGTTACCTGTCGCCCGTTTTCTGAACGTAAGCACGATAACTCTCGAATGGAGTCTCAAATCTCGAAGTGATTAAAGCACATTTGTTCAATATTTTCACCTAGATTATCACCGAATGTTTTCTATTGAATTTGAACCATATTGATATTGTCTTTCAATGAGAATCCAAAAAGAATCGCTTTAAATATCATTTGTGGAATGCATCATATTAAAAGATCCAAAGCTTGTTTAAACTTAATCATCAGATTTTTATTGAAATGACGAGATTTACAAATCAAACTTTGCCTTAATTGTTTACCAATTGCGCTTGATTGGAACGATCAACTGTGAGAAATCAAATCACAAATTCAATTATTCATGTGTGGTTCTGACCTGAGTTTTGATGTTGTAGATTTGTACTCGTTCCCAATATTTACAATTTGCCTCGGTTGTGAATGTTTCTCAAGTGTCGCATGAGACCAGATTTTCTGGTGAAACGTTTCATGCACACCTCGCAGCGAAACGGCTTTTCACCCGTATGAACTCGCATATGTCTTTCCATGTGAGTTTTATTACCAGTTACATATTTCTTGCAGACTTCACATTCGTAACGACGATTTTGACAGTCATTTTCATGGGCTTCCATTTCTCTCTTCGCCGGAAATCTACGGAAACATACTTTACAATGAAGTGGGAGTTTCTCGTCCTTGTGAGTTGTCATGTGGTGTTTGAGATTCCGCAATGCTGCGAATCCTTTGGAGCAATGACTGCATCGATATGGCTTATTTCCCGTATGCATCCGCATATGTATCACCAAACGTCTCTTCAGAGTGGTGAAATACTTACAAACATAGCATTCATAGCTACGATTCTTGCACTTTTTTTCGTGAGCTATTTTTTCATTGATTTGAATGAATCCACGAAAACAATTCGAGCAATGGAATGGAAATTCATTTCTGTGAGTTACCATATGTGCTTTGAAATGCAAGGAAGTTACAAATTGTTTTGGACAACGGCTGCATCGAAAGGGTTTCTCATTGGTATGCGTTCTCATATGTCTATTGAGATTTTGTTTGTAATCAGTTCCATATTCACAAAGCTCACAATTGAATTGTTTTGTATTCTTTGAATATGATGGGTTCATCTTGTCTTTTCTCAGCTGTGAAGATGAACCAGCTCGATTTCCATTTGTGACTTTATTGATTGTACTGTATCCACCATTCAAAGATACGTCGACTATTTCTATTTTGGGTTTGATATCGAACTCCTCTTCATTTGAAACCTCATCACTGTTCTCTTCGTCATTGTTGTGACTCACTTCGTTGCGACTCGCATCATTCATCCAATCAGTTTCCTCCCATTCAATTTTGGTTTGTAATCGATAGTTTTGCGATTCATCGCTGTCTTCTTCGTCACTCGATCTGAGTATTTCTATCACGGAGTCCAACTGATTTGTATTCTTTTCCGATTTCACATTCACATTGTCATCGTCATCAACTGAGTTTGTCCTTTCCTCTTTCACTAAACTCCCTATAAATCGTGAAAAGATATGAAACAAATTGAGTTATTTGTGTCGATTGTGAGAAATCAATCGAGAAATTTACCCAAAAGTGAACTAGTTGATTGATCTTCGTCAGACACACCATATCCATCCTTAGACGAAGGTTTGTTGATCAAGTCGCCAATTTTCGTTTGACTTCTGTTGCTTTCAATTTGGACTTTGGTGTAACTGGTTGATAACCTATTACAAGAGAATGAAAGGAAAACAAATATTAATCATATTTGATGGAAAATAACCAAACGAGCATATCATGAGCATGACATCAGAATCACTCAATAAAAAAATGTGGTCAATTTTTTTTCCTCCAGAGGTCGAAAATCGTTACTTTGTCCCTTTGAGAGATCAAATGCATGCATTTCGTCTCTTTGGAGGATGAAATTCCATTTTTGACAGTGGCTTATAATGTTTGTATATCAACGTCTGTACCCAAATGTCAAATATTGTGTTTATTCTTCCATGGAGACAAAAATCATGTTAGTTTGTCCTCCTCCTGTGTTGATTTTAGACCTCTGGAGAAAAAAAAATTGACTACTTTTTTCTATTGAGCATGCAAACGATACAAAACCATTTATTGTTGTCAATAAATAAATAAACAATTTCCGTACCTTTCAATCGAAACTTGCAGGAAATATTGTCTGAACTCCTCGTCAAATGACTGGCCCAACGATTCGAAGCGTCGATCAATTTTCTTCAACGAGAATGTTGCTTGGTGCTCAAATCCCTCGAGCATTTCGTCCACTTCACGCCGAACATCGGTCAAATGCATTTCGAACTGTGGAAAAACAATTAGAAAAAGTAAGTCATTATTCGTGCTGTTTCCTACCGACTCTTTTGAATTTAGTGGTTATTTCGATGGGTGTAACTCTGTAACAGTGAAAATGTTAACGAAAACACCTTTTCAATGCATTGAAATCTAAATCTAGATTTGTCTTTTTTGATTTAATAGTTACACCACAAATATCACATTTATAAAACTAAAAGAGTGAAAATTGAAATGAAAACAAAATTGACAAGAGCCCAAAGACGAGCACAAATGTAATTCTCACCATTTTCCAACGAAAACCAATAAACTATTAATTTGAAAATGATGCAGCCGTGTGGTCATTAGAAAATAATATAAATCCAAACGTAAACAAAGCAAAATATGACAGCTGACAGCTGATAAGTGACAGCAGTAGAGCTACTGAGTATTACAGTACTTAGCAGCATTAGACATTAACGTTCAACTATGGGCATCTACTTAAAATGAATAAATTAAAGTGGTGTAATAAAATCACGTAATTGTTTTTCAATCAAATATTTCTCAATCAATTTAATTTTTTTTACACAAATTTTGTTTTACATTGGCAACTTAATATTGAATTATTTTATTTTTATCTATTTTACCCTCACGGAAACGTTCAAACATTCAAATTCGACCGTTCAACCGTGCAAAGTGAAGCTTTGAAAACCAAGGCATCAACGCACCAAAGTTTAAACGTAGCATCAGTTGACGCCACTTTCTTATGAAGAAATTCGCGCTTGAATTTTGTGACAGAAATTTCAATGACGAAAAGTTTGTTCGGCTGTGCGATAATAATTCAAAAAATCGCAAAATAAAGTCCAAATATCAAGTTTGAATTGTTTTAATACGAATCTTTGGTGTGGAAAATAACAATAAGATTCGAGAATTGTTGGAGATGATCTTTCGCAATGAGATTTCAAACACAAATTTTCGTTCGTTTTATTTTCCTCGAATTCTCTTAACTCATCTTGTTCGCGAGGTGCACTTGAATTGAACAATAAATGATGGTTTTGATCTCAGTTTTGATGTTGACGTTCGGATTGAGTCGGAAGAAGCTCGTTCCCAATGTTTACAAGTTGCTTCTGTTGTGAACGCCGTTCATGTGTCGCTTGAGATCAGATTTTCTGGTGAAGCATTTCATGCAAACCTCGCAGCGAAATGGTTTTTCACCCGTATGACTTCGCATGTGCATTTCCAATTGAGTTTTATCAGCAGTCACATATTTTTTGCAGGTTTTACATTCATATCGACGATTTTGACAGCTCTTTTCATGAGCTTCCTTTTCACTCTCTTCCGAAAATCTACGAAAACATCCTCTGCAATGAAACGGCAGTTTGTTGTCCTTGTGAGTTGTCATATGGTATCTGAGACTCCATAATTGTGCGAATCCTTTGGAGCAACGACTGCATCGATGCGACTTATTTCCCGTATGCGTCCACATGTGCATAACCAAATGTGATTTATTGGTGGTGACATATTTACAAATGAAGCATTCATATCGACGATTTCTACAGTTCTTTTCGTGAGCATCTTTTTCATTGTCTTGAAAGAAGCCACGAGAACAATTGGAGCAATGAAACGGAAATTCATTTTTATGCGTCGTCTCGTGTCTTTTGAGGCTCGACACCTGTGTAAAGCGTTTTGAACAACGGCTGCATCGAAAAGGTTGCTCTTTGGTGTGCGTTCTTATATGTCTTTGAAGATCTCCTTTCCGATCACTTCCATATCCACAATGTTTACACTTGAATCGTTTTGAATCCTTTGAACATGATGGCCTCTGAGCATCTGATTCATCGTTTGCTCTTGTCTTTAGTGGCAAAGGTAATCTAGCACCATTTCCGTATGTGATGTCATTACTTGTACTGTATCCATCATTCGAAGAGACGTCGTTTGGGTTAAATATTCCAATTGGATCGTCGGTCAGTTCTTGGTCGATATCGACCTCTTCTTTGATTGGAATCTCATCATTGTTTCCATCGTCAACATTGTGAATCATTCCGTCGCCAGTCGCATCATTCATCCAATCAGTTTCCTCCCATTCAATTTTGGTTTGTAATCGATAGTTTTGCGATTCATCGATGTCTTCTTCGTCCCTCGACCTGAGTTTTTCTACCACTCCAGAGTCCAGCTGCGTTTCAACCTCTTTCCATTTCAGATTCGCGGTACCATCGATTCAGTTTGTCCTTTCCTCTTTCACTAAACTACCTATAAATTGTGAAAAGATATGAAACTAATTGAGTTATTTGTGTCGATGGTGAGAAATCGATTGACAATTTTACCGAAAAATGAACAAGTTGACTGATTATCGTCAGTCAAACCATATCCAGTCTGAGTTGAAGGTTCGTTGATCAAGCCACCAGTTTCCGTTTGATTTCTGTAACTTTCAATTTGGACTTTGGTGTAACTGGTCGACAATCTATTAAGGGAGAATGAAAGGAGAGAAAACTAATGAGTCATATTTGATATTTAATGGAAAATAACCAAGAGAGCAGATCATGAGCATGATATCAGAATCATGCGAGCGATGCAAAACAATTTGTTGTCAATAAATGAATACACGATTTCCGTACCTTTCGATCGAAACTTGTAGAAAATATTGTTTGAACTCTTCGTCGAGAATGTTGCTTGGTGCTCAAATCCCTCGAGCATTTCGTCCACTTCCTGTCGCATATCGGTCAAACGCATTTGAAACTATGGAAAAACAATGAGAAAAAGTAAGCATTGTTTGTTTCTGTTGCTCATCTACTGCTTTGAATTTAATGAATATTTGATGGGTGTAACAATGTAACAGTGAAAATATTCACGAAAACACCTTTTCAATGCATTGAAATCTTAATCTAGAATTGTCTTTTTCGATTTGAAAATTACACCACAAATATCACATTCATAAAACTAAAAGAGTGAAAATTGAAACGAAAACAAAATTGACAAGAGCCCAAAGACGAGCACAAATGTAATTCTCACCATTTTCCAACGAAAACCAATAAACAATTAATTTGAAAATGTTGAAGCAGTGTAGTCATAAAAAAATAATATGAATCCAAATGTAAATAAATGGGCTTACATGCGTAAGGCTTACTTTTCCGCACTTTTAACCATCAAGTGATTTTGTAAAATTTGTTTTAATGTGAAAGTAAACATAGTGGAATTACAAGAAAACGTCATCCAATCGACCTCAAATTTCATTTAAACCATTTTTTCCACAAAATAAGCAGTTTATATGGGTTCGGAGCAGTGAGTCAAAAATCGGTGGTTCCACCTATTTTCTGAATCCAATCTATTTTATGACCACAAATATGGAATGATTCAATTTTTAAATCTCAAAACCATTATAGTTTGTCCCAGGGTAGTCAAATGGGCCCGCAGAATACATTTAGTACGTATATTCGCGGTACTTTCCATATTAAATTGAATTTTCAAGCAAAATAGCCACATTCGCTTGAGTCAGTCATGCGCCTCAACGACTACTACAATACTGCTCAAAATTGGATGGAATCTTAGTGCTATGAAGTTCAAACCATTTTTGATAGTGGTCCACGAGTCAAAGATTGCATTTGAGCGCAAATTGATTAATAATTTTGCGTATGGCGTACGTGTACGAATTTTATGAATTTCGTCTATTTTGGCTGCAAATTTGAGAAATTTCACATCAAATATGGAATGATTGTATTAAGGAATCTCAGAACTAATATAGTTTGGCCCAGGAAAGTGAAATGGGCTCTCGAAAAACAATCAGTAGGCTCAATTGTGGTAATTTCGCTCAAAAATGGCATTTTTAGGGCAATAAACGTATATTCACTTGAGAGCATGGTGCGCCAAAACGGCTATACCAATATTGCTCAAAATTTGATAGGATCTAAGTCTAATAATTTCCAAAAAATGGTGAAACTTTGAAATCGATCGGTGGAGTCGTTTTTGAGCTATCGTGGTAACAAAAAACGTGACAACGGACGGCGGACGGCGGACAAAGGACGGCGGACAACGTGCCACAGCCCCACATCAACATGAGCTAAAAACGGTTCCACCGCATTCCTGTGGGTTCCAAACTTATAGAAAAATCATTTTTGGGGTTTCCAAAATTTGGGCCAATCGCAATACTTTTACGCATCACGTGGTGTGCGGAAAAGTAACAAAGCAAAATATGACAGCTGATCGATGACAGATGACAGCTGCAGAGCAACTAAGTATTGCGGTACTTAGCAGCCTTAGACATTAACGTTGAACTATGTGCTACTCCTCATGTAATTGTTTTTTCATTCAAATATTCATCAATCAATATAATTATTTGAATACAAATTTTATTTAACATTGACGAATTTACAAATAATTTTTAACATTGGCGACTTAATATTGAATTATTTTATTTTTATCTATTTTACCCTCGCGGAAACGTTCAACCGTCCAAAGTGAAGCTGTGAAAGCACCAAAAGTTTAAACATCGCATCTATAGATGGCACTTTCATTAAAAATCTGTTTGTTTGTTTTATTTTCCTCAGATTCTAACAAAGGGCGCTATTTCAATGTTGACATTTATGTGCTTCTTCTTCAAAAAATGACACACACATGCAAACGCAAGTGCCGTACGCAGCTCAGTAGCAAAACGCACACTTTGATATTTCTCGTTTGACATCTCTGTGTATGTATACAGAGAAGAAGAAGATCATAAAACACGACATTGACAGCAATGTTAAGTTATATGGAGTATCACCCGATGGATTCTAACCACTTTTGCCGACGATAAAATATTGTGATTCGAATCGCTCTGAATATCGTTTGTGGAATATTAGAAAACCAGATTCGTTTAAACACGCCGATTTCAGTAATGGGATTTTGTTCAACATTTTCTTCAAATTTGATCCGATTTGGCTCCATGAAATTATTGATTTCGAAATAAAGAATAAATTGCAAAATTTCAAATGTTCAAATTTGTTGTGTGCTTGAACTCAATGGACGATTTCAAAACTGTTAAAGCTGCTGAGCAATGACTGAATCATTCATTTTTTACTCATTCTGTTTTGTCTCTTTTGGTCGACAATTATTTTGTAAAAAGAAAAAAAAACAATTTGTTTTCATGAAAAATTTCATGTGTTGACTTAATTTTCCTCGACTTCTCGTTTTCACATCGATTGCTCATTCTTTAACTTTTGTTAATGACCAAATATCTAAATTGATGAATAAATCGTACCAAATTTAGTTTGCTTGGTACTTGGACTACACCTGTTCAAATCAATTATTATATTTGCTGGATTTGTATTAATATAATGAGATTTTTACTTTAATTGTTGCCTTCAATTGTGTTTTGGGCAGAAACTTCAACAGCATTTTGACTTTTGTATTTTTGTACTCATCGGATTGTGCAAGTTTAAATCTGTTTTTGTTCAAATGTTCAAATGTTCATGTTAAAAACGAAAAGCTTAATAAACATGAGAAAATCGTTAAATTGAAAGTGAACTGAGAGGTGCATTTCAAATGGAAGATCGATTCATTCAGACGAATCGCTTTTTTGAAATGATGCATGAACAATTAAACTACTGATTCAATTCGAGCGTAAGATTCAAGTGATTTCGATTTCATTTCTGTTTTCAAATTTTAGTTTTGATAGAGGCTTGTGTTCGTTTCTGAAATTTGCTTGAATTTACTAGTTGCTTTTGTTGTGAATGGTGTTCAAGTGTTGCTTAAGATTGCATTTTTGAGTGAAGCATTTCATGCAAACCTCACAGCTGAACGGTTTTTCACCTGTGTGAACGCGCATGTGTTTTTCCATATTAGTTTTAACAGCAGTCACATATTTCTTGCAGATGTCACATTCGTAACGACGATATTGACAACTTTTTTCGTGTGCTTTTTTTTCACTTTCCTCCGGAAATCTACGCAAGCAGCCTTTACAATGAAACGGGAGATTTGTGTCGTTGTGAGTTAACATGTGCTGTTTGAGACTCCACAAAATTGTGAATCCTTTGGAGCATCGACTGCATCGATATGGCTTATTTCCGGTGTGCCTCCGCATGTGAACCACCAATTGTGATTTATAGGTGGTGACATATTTGCAAATGAAGCATTCATAGCGACGATGTTTGCACTTTTTTTCGTGAGCATCTTTTTCATTGTCTTGAAAGAAGCCACGAGAACAATTGGAGCAATGAAACGGAAATTCATTTTTATGCGTCGTCTCGTGTCTTTTGAGGCTCGACACCTGTGTAAAGCGTTTTGAACAACGGCAGCATCGAAAAGGTTTCTCATTGGTGTGCGTTCGCATATGCACATTGAGATTTTCTTTGTAATCAGTTCCATATTCACAATGTTTACACATGAATCGTTTTGCATCCTTTGAACATGACAGCTTCTCCTTGTCATCTTTCAGTTGTGAAGATGATCCAGCACATTTTCCATTTGTGATGTCGATTGGGTCTTCGTCGATCATTTCTAATTTGGGTTTGATATCGAACACCTCTTCATTTGAAACCTCATCACTGTTCTCTTCGTCATTGTTGTGATTCATTTCGTTGCCAATCGCATCGTTCATCCAATCAGTTTCCTCCCATTCAATTTTAGTTTCCAAGTGATAGTTTTGCGATTCATCGATGTCTGCTTCGTCACTCGAGCTGACTATTTCGACCACGTATTCCACGTATTCTAATTCATTTGCATTCTTTTCCGATTTCAAATTGTCATCATCATCGATTGAGTTGGTCTTTTTCTCTTTCACTGAGCTCCCTATAAATTGTGAAAAGATATGAAACAAATTGAGCAATTTTTGTCGGTTGTAAGGAATCAATTGATAAATTTACTCAAGAGTGAACTATTTGACTGATCATCATCAGACAGGCCATATCCAGCCTGAGCCCAAGGTTTGTTGATCAAGCCACCAGTTTCCGTTTGACCTCTTCTGGTTTCAATTTGGACTTTGGTGTAACTGGTTGACAATCTATCAAAGGAGGATATTAATCAAATTTAATGGAAAATAACCAAGTGAGCATATCATTTGTATGATATCAGAATCATGCAAGCGACACAAAACCATTTGTTCTTGTCAATAAATGAATACACAATTTCCGTACCTTTCAGTCGAAACTTGCAGAAAATATTTTTTGAACTCCTCGTTAAGTGAATGGCCCAACGATTCGAAGCGTCGATCAATTTTCTTCAACGAGAATGTTGCTTGGTGTTCAAATCCTGCAAGCATTTCGTCCACTTCACGCCACACATCGGTGAAACGTATTTGAAACTGTGAAAAAACAATGAGAAAAGTAAGCATATGTTAATATGTGTTATGTAATTCTTACCATTTTCCAATGAAAACCAATAAACAATCAATTTAAAA
This sequence comes from Aphidoletes aphidimyza, assembly GCA_030463065.1. Lineage (NCBI taxonomy): Eukaryota > Metazoa > Arthropoda > Insecta > Diptera > Cecidomyiidae > Aphidoletes > Aphidoletes aphidimyza. The sequence goes on from CM059999.1 coordinate 42,488,725, forward strand.
ATGTTGCAGCCGTTTGGAAAATAAAAAATAATATAAATCCAAACGTAAACAAAGCAAAATATGACAGGTGACAGGTGACAGATGACAGCTGCTGAGCTACTAAGTATTGCAGTACTTAGCTGCCTTAGACATTAACGTTCAACTATGGGCATCTACTTGAAATGAATAAATTAAAGTGGTGCAATAAAATCACGTAATTGTTTTTCAATCAAATATTTCTCAATCAATTTAATTTTTTTTCACAAATTTCGTTTTACATTGGCGACTTAATATTGACTTATTTTATTTTTATCTATTTTTCCCTCACGGAAACGTTCAAACATTCAAATTCAACCGTTCAACCGTCCCAAGTAAGGCTGTGAAAACATCAAGCATCAAAGCACCAAAGTTTAAACGTAGCATCAGTTGACGCCACTTTCTTATGAAGAAATTCGCGCTTGAATTTTGTATTAAGAAGTTTGATGTCGAAAAGTTTGTTCGACTGCGAGATAATAATTCAATAAATCGCAAAATAAAGTCCAAATATCAAGTTTAGATTGTTTTAATACGAATCTTTGGTGTGGAAAATAACAATAAGATTCGAGAATTGTTGGAGATGATCTTTCGCAATGAGAATCCAAACACAAATGTTCGTTCATTTTATTTTCCTCGGATTCTCTTAACTCTTCTTGTTCGCGAGGTGCACTTGAATTGAACAATAAATGGTGGTTTTGACCTCAGTTTTGATGTTGGCGTTCAGATTGAGTCGAAAGAAGCTCGTTCCCAATGTTTACAAGTTGCTTCTGTTGTGAACGCCGTTCAAGTGTCGCTTGAGATCAGCTTTTCTGGTGAAGCATTTCTTGCAAACTTCGCAGCCAAATGGTTTTTCACCCGTATGAGTTCGAATATGCATTTCCATTTGATTTTTATCAGCAGTCACATATTTCTTGCAGATTTCACATTCGTAACGACGATTGCGACAACTTTTTTCATGAGCTTCCTTTTCACTCTCTTCCGAAAATCTGTGGAAACATCCTCTGCAATGAAACGGCAGTTTTTTGTCCTTGTGAGTTGTCATGTGTCGTTTGAGAATCCACAATTGTGCGAATGCTTTGGAGCAACGACCGCATCGATGCGGCTTATTTCCCGTATGCGTCCACATGTGCATCACCAAATGTGTTTTATTGATGGTGACATACTTACAAACATAGCATTCATAGCGACGAAATGTACAGTTCTTTTCGTGAGTGACTTTTTCATTGTCTAGGAAGAATCCGTGAAGACATTTCGAACAATGAAACGGAAATTCATTTCTGTGAGTTACCATATGTGATTTGAAATGCAAGGAAGTTACAAATCCTTTTGGACAACGGCTGCACCGAAAGGGTTTTTCATTTGTGTGCGTTCGCATGTGTCTGCTGAGATGTCCATTGTAATTAGTTCCATATTCACAAAGCTCGCAATTGAATCGTTTCGAATCCTTTGAACATGATGGCTTCTGAGCATCTGATTCATCGTTTGCTCTTGCTTCATTTCCATTTGTGAAATCATCATTTGTTCTGCATCCGCCATTCGAAACAACGTCATTTGGGTTAAATATTCTAACTGGATCGTTGATCATTTCTGGTTCGATATCGAGCTCTTCTTTGATTGTCACCTCATCTCTGCTCTCTTCGTCATTGTTGTGACTCACTTCATTGCCAGTCGCATCGCTCATCCAATCAGTTTCCTCACATTCAATTTTGGTTTGTAATCGATAGTTTTGCGAATCAATGATGCCTTTGTCGTCACTCGAGCTAAGTTTTTCTACCATGGAGTCCAACTGAGTTTCAACCTCCTCCCATTTCACATTCACATTGTCATCGTCATCAACTGAGTTTGTCCTTTCCTCTTTCACTAAACTTCCTATAAATTGTGAAACGATATGAAACTAATTGAGTTATTTGTGTCGATTGTGAGAAATCAATTGAAAAATCTACCCAAAAGTGAATCAGTTGGCTGATCATCATCAGTCAAACCATATCCAGTCCGAGTTGAAGGTTCGTTGGTGAAGCCACCAGTTTCCGTTTGATTTCTGTAACTTTCAATTTGGACTTTGGTGTAACTGGTCGACAATCTATTAAAGGAGAATGAAAGGAGAGCAAAATATTGATCATATTTAATATTTGATGGAAAATAACCAAGCGAGCAGATCATAAGGACGATATCAGAATCATGCAAGCGATGCAAAACCATTTGTTGTTGTCAATAAGTGAATACACAATTTCCATACATTTCAATCGAAACTTGTAGAAAATATTGTCTGAACTCCTCGTCAAGTGACTGGCCCAACGATTCGAAGCGTCGATCAATTTTCTTCAACGAGAATGTTGCTTGGTGCTCAAATCCCTCGAGCATTTCGTCCACTTCCCGCCGCACATCGGTCAAACGCATTTGAAACTGTGAAAAAACATTGAGAAAAAGAAAGAATTATGTGCACTGTTTCCTACTGACTGCTTTGAATTAAGTGAATATTTGATGGGTGTAACACTGTACAGTGTACAGGCAGAATGTTCACGACAAAATCTTTTCAATGCATTGAAATCATAATCTAGTTTTGTTTTTTTCGATTCCATAATTGCACCACAAATATCACATTCATAAAACTAAAAGAGTGAAAATCGAAATTTAAACAAAATCGATAGGAGCTTAAAGAAGAGCACAAATGTAATTCTCACCATTTTCCAACAAAAAACAATAAACAATTAATTTGAAAATGTTGCAGACGTGTGGAAACTAAGAAATAATATAAATCCAAATGTAAACAAAGCAACATATGACAGATGACAGCTGACAGCTGTAGACCAACTAAGTATTGCAATACTTAGCAACCTTAGACATTAACATTCAAGTATGTGCTTCTATTCAAAATGTATATAAAGCTGCTCAGCAATAGTAGATTAGCAATGTTCGTTTTGGCTCACTCAACCATGACCTACACCACTCATTTCAAAATTGTCCCATCATATTTGCATTGCCATGACCTACACACATCACTCTATCTCTTTCACTCTCACTCTCCATGCATGACCATGGTTGAGTGAGCCAGAACGAACATTGCTAATCTACTAGCAATGACTGAATCATATTCACTTTTTACACATTGGGGGCCAAATTAGCGACGGGCAAATCACTATTGCAATTACACACTCTTTCGTTGTCAATTACTTTGTAATAAGAAAAAAACAATTTGTTTGCATAGATGAGTTCTTCAAAAAAGAAATAAACTCTGAGGTGATGATGATCGCAAATATGTTTACTTCGGTGTGATTGAATGCATCGTCAAGAGATCTCAAAATAAGGTCAAATTCTTAAGTTCAGATTGATTTATTACGTTCTTTTTGTGGTGTGAAAATTAACATTGTGAATTCTGTGTTCTTACATTTCTATGAGAATCCAATAAAATTTCATTTGTTGACTTAATTTTCCTCGACTACTCGTTTTTATGTCAATTGCTTATTGTTTAACTTTTTTTAATGAGCAAATATCTGAATTGATGAATGAATCGCACCAATGAACGATGACCAAACATTTACCAATTTCAAACGTTTACGAGTTTCATTGGTGACTTGTGTTCATTTGCGATATTTACAATTTGCGTCTGTTGTGAATGTTGTTCAAGTGTATTTTAAGTGAGCCTTTTTGAGTGAAGCGTTTCATGCACACCTCGCATTGAAACGGTTTCTCACCCGTGTGAACGCGCATGTGTTTTTCCATATTTGTTTTAACAGCAGTGACAAACTTCTTGCAAATATCACATTCGTAACGACGATGTCGACAGCTTTTTTCATGAGCTTTCTGTTCACTTTCCTTCGGAAATCTACGAAAACATCCTTTACAATGAAATGGCAATCTTTTGTCTTTGTGAATTGTCATGTGCTGTTTGAGACTCCACAATTGAGCGAATCCTTTGGAGCAACGACTGCATCGATATGGCTTATTTCCGGTGTGCGTCCGCATGTGTACTTTCAAATGTATCTTCTGAATGGTGACATATTTACAAACATAGCATTCATAGGGACGAAATGTACAGTTCTTTTCGTGCGCACCTTTTTCATTGTCTTGAAAGAATCCACGAAAACATTTGGAGCAATGGAACGGAAATTCATCCTTATGCATCGTCATATGTGCATTCAGATTGGATGACTGTGTAAAGCATTTAGCACAACGGCTGCATTGAAAGGGTTTCTCTTTGGTATGCGTTCGCATGTGCTTATTAAGATTGCCTTTGTAATCACTTCCATAATCACAATGTTTACACTTGTATCGTTTTGAATCCTTCGAACATGATGGCTTCTCCTTGCCATCTTTCAGTCGTGAAGACTGACGTGAAGTTCCAGCACGATTCCTATTTGTGATGCCATTATCTGTACTGTATCCACCATTCAAAGAGACGTCGATCACTTCTATTTTGGGTTCGATATAGAATTCTTCTTTGATTGTCACCTCATCACTGTTCTCTTCGTCATTGTTGTGATTCATTTCGTTGCCAGTCGCATCATTCATCCAATCAGTTTCTTCCCATTCAATTTTGGTTTGTAATCGATAGTTTTGCGATTCATCGCTGTCTTCTTTGTCACTCGAGCTGAGTATTTCTACCACGGAGTCCAACTGATTTGCGTCCTTTTCCGAAATCACATCCACATTTTCATCGTCAGAAATCGAGTGAATCCTTTCCTCTTTCACTAAACTACCTATAAATTGTGAAACGATATGTAACGAATTGAGTTCATTGATTGAGTTATTTGTGTCGATTGTGAGAAATCAATTGATAAATTTACCCAAAATCGGACTAGTTGACCGAGCATCGTCAGACAGATCATATCCAATCTGAGTTGAAGGTTCGTTGATGAAGCCAGCAGCTTCCGTTTGATTTCTGTTACTTTCAATTTGGACTTTGGTGTAACTGGTTGACAATCTATCAAAAGAGAATGAAAGGAAAACAGAACTTAACCAAGCGAGCATATCATGAGCATGATATCAGAATCATGCAAGCGATGCAAAACAATTTGTTGTCAATAAATGAATACACAATTTCCGTACCTTTCGATCGAAACTTGTAGAAAATATTGTTTGAACTCTTCGTCAAGTGACTGGCCCAACGATTCGAAGCGTCGATCAATTTTCTTCAACGAGAATGTTGCTTGGTGTTCAAATCCCTCGAGCATTTCGTCCACTTCCCGCCGCACATCGGTCAAACGCATTTGAAACTGTGGAAAAACAATGAGAAAAAGAAAGAATTATGTGCACTGTTTCCTACTGACTGTTTTGATTGGTGTCATTCATAAAACTAAAACAGTGAAAATTGAAATTTAAACAAAATTGACAAGAGCCTAAAGACGAGCATAAATGTAATTCTCACCATTTTCCAACCAAAACCAATAAACAATTAATTTGAAAATAATATAATAGCCGTGTGGTCATTAGAAACTAATATAAATCCAAATATAAACTAAGCAAGAAATGACAGACGACAGCTGATCGATGACAGATGACAGCTGCAGAGCTACTAAGTATTGCAGTACTTAGCAGCCTTAGACAAGTGTGCTTCTACTTGAAATGTATAAAATTGAGTGGTGTAATAAAATCCAGTAATTGTTTTTCATTCAAATATTTAACAATCAATTTAATTTTTTTTACACAAATTTTGGTGACTCAATATTGACCTGTTTTATTTTTATCTATTTTACCCTCACGGAAACGTTCAACCGTCCAAAGTGAAGCTGTGAAAACTTTAAAATCTCCAAATACAGTACTTTGTGTGAAAAAAGAACATTTGGCCCGTTTTCATGGCAGAACCAATACTTTCTCTCTTGACTGGTCGATGAATCAAATTGTTCAAGAGAAAAACCAAATTTCATATCAATGCGGAAAAGTCAGGATTACGAATGCAATTCAAGTATTTATTGAAATAATGAGATTCACAATTTAAACATTGGTTTCATTTTTTTGGGTGGAAAATTGAAAAGTATTTCGGCTGTTGTACATTTGTGTTTGGTGTTCAATATCGATTCATGGCGTACAATCAAACCAATATTCAATTCGGTCGTTATTTATTCAAGTTTAGTTTTGATTTCATTTCTGGTTCTTTTAGGTTTTAGTTTTGAATTTCGAAAGGGTCTCGTGTTCGTTTCCAATATTCACAAGAGGCTTTATCTATGAACGGCGTTCAAGTGTCGCTTAAGATTGCTCCTTTGATTGAAGCATTTCTTGCAAATATCGCATTGAAACGGTTTTTCACCCGTATGGCTTCGCATATGTCTTTCCATTTGAGTTTTATCGGAAGTGACATATTTCTTGCAGATTTCACATTCGTAACGACGATTGCGACAGCGTTTTTCATGAGCTTCCATTTCTCTCCTCGCCGGAAATCTATCAAAACATCCTTTACAATGAAACGGCAATCTTTTATCTTTGTGAGTTGTCATGTGTCGCTTGAGAATCCGTAATTCTGTAAATCCTTTGGAGCATCGACTGCATTGAAATGGCCTATTTCCAGAATGCATCCGCATGTGTATCACCAAATGTGTCTTCTGGGGGGTGACATATTTACAAACATAGCATTCATAGCGACGATGCTTGCACTTTTCTTCGTGAGCTAATTTTTCATTGTTGTGAAAAAATCCACGAAAACAATTCGAGCAATTGAATGGAAATTCATCCTTATGCGACACCATATGTGCGTTGAGGTGTGACGACAGTGTGAAGTCTTTTGAACAACGGCAACATTTGTATGGTTTCTCGTTAGTATGCGTTCGCACATGCATATTTAGATTACATTTGTAATCAGTACCATAATCACAATGTTTACACTTGAATCGTTTTGAATCATTTGAACACTGTGGTTTCTTATTGCCATCTTTCAGTCGTGACGACCGTCGTGAAGTTCCAGTACGATTTTCATTTATGACGTTATTGCTTGTACTGTATTCACTGTTCAAAAAGACGTCGTTTGGGTCTACGTCGATCACTTCTAATTTGGGTTCAATATAGAATTCTTCTTTGATTGTCACCTCATCAATGTTCCTTTCGTCATTGTTGTGACTCATGTCGCTGTCAATCGCATCATTCATCCAATCAGTTTCTTCCCATTCAATTTTGGTTTGTAATCGATAGTTTTGCGATTCGATATCTTCTTTGTCACTCGAGCTGAGTATTTCTACCACGGAGTCCAACTGATTTGCATCTTTTTCCGACTTCACATCCACATTGTCATCATCAAACTCATCAACTGAGTTTGTCCTTACCTTTTTCACTGAACTATCTATAAATTGTGAAAAGTTATGTTACGAATTGAGTTCATTGATTGAGTTATTTGTGTCGATTGTGAGAAATCAATTGACAAATTTACCCAAAAGTGAACTAGTTGACTGATCTTCGTCAGTCAAACCATATCCAGTCTGAATTGAAGTTTCGTTGATGAAGCCACCATTTTCCGTTTGATCTCTTCTGGTTTCAATTTGGACTTTGGTGTAACTGGTTGACAATCTATCAAAAGAGAATGAAAGGAAAACAAAACTTAACCAAGCGAGCATATCATTTGTATGATATCAGAATCATGGAAGCGATACAAAACCATTTGTTTTTGTCAATAAATAAATAAACAATTTCCTTACCTTCCAATCGAAACTTGCAGAAAATATTGTCTGAACTCCTCGTCAAGTGACTGGCCCAACGATTCGAAGCGTCGATTAATTTTCTTCAACGAGAATGTTGCTTGGTGCTCAAATCCCTCGAGCATTTCGTCCACTTCACGCCGCACATCGGTCAAACGCATTTGAAACTGTGAAAAAACAATAAGAAAAAGTAAGCATTATTCGTGCTGTTGCTTACCGACTGCTTTGAATTTAGTGAATATTTGATGGGTGTAACACTGAAACATTCAAAATATTCACGAAAACACCTTTTCAATGCATTGAAATCTAAATCTAGATTTGTTTTTTTCGATTTAATAGTTACACCACAAATATCACATTTATAAAACTAAAAGAGTGAAAATTGAAATGTAAACAAAATTGACAAGAGCCCAAAGACGAGCACAAATGTAATTCTCACCATTTTCCAACGAAAACCAATAAACAATTTGAAAATGTTACAGCCGTGTTGCTATTGAAAAAATAATATAAATCTAAACGCAAACAAAGCAGAATATCAAAGATGACAGATGACAGTCAACAGCTGACAGATGACAGCTGCAGATCAACTAAGTATTGCAGTTGCGCTTTTACTTAAAATATAATATCATGTAATTGTTTTTCATTCAAATATATTCGTCAATCAATAAAACAAATTGAAAAATGTGGTTTAACATTGGCAATTTTCCAGAATTTGAACTATCTGCAGAAGCTATACAAATATAAAGTGCTTGAACAAAATCAAAATCTGATGGCTTGCCTGGGAATGTATTTAAATCGCGTAATTGATCCGAGAACAGGCACTGGCTTCACTATCTGTAATATAATAGTACGTATCTCTACGAATGTATCTATTGAAACGGATTTAGAGTTTATAGTTCTGAAGCACCAGCACTGGTTTTCCGCGGAAAAATTGATATTTTCAAGATATACGGACTAGAAATATCTCTAAATCCGTTTCAGTAGATAAATTCATACAAATACGTACTACAGTTACACTTCTAATCCGCGGAATCTCAAGGTGCCATAATGTTTTCCGTTATCTAGTGTTTTTCGCTAAAAAGAGGTCATATTGTAGAAAAACTTCAATGGCAATCATTTTATTTTTCTGTTAATTAGAGGTTGTCCGCCAAATAGAGTTTCCGTTAATTACAGGTTTTACTTACTGCTTACTTTTACTACTGATTAAACAGTACAACCTCTCAACAGTGGAAACTCCCAACAGTGGAAATCTGCGGTTAATGGAAAAAAAATTGTTTACCGTTGTGATTTCAATAACGAGAGCTTTGACTGTATACGTATAGTAAACCCAGTGCCTGTTCTCGGATTGGTTACACGATTTGAATAAATCCCCAGCGTCTCAGTCAAGTCATCAGATTTTGATTTTATTCAAGCACTTTAATTTTGTATATCTTCAGCAGATAGTTTAATTTCCTTTTAGGATTTATTCGTTTATCAAATCGTGAACTGAGTTATTTTTCCTCAAATGAACTGACAAGTTTAGAGAATATATGTATTCTCTAAACTCCTATAGGATTCAGGCCCTAAACTCATATAGGCCTTTTATACCCTTGAAGCCAACTCAATTATAATTGAATTATAATTATTCACATCGATTGATTCGATGACTAATTGATGGTTACACAAATGCGTCTCAAATCGCCGCATGAATACAGGATATGAGTTTGTCTCGGTGCTTCATTTTATTTATTCAAGTCGAAGATGAAGAAGAAAGCGTAAAAATCGAATCTAGAACATTTTGCTTCACCTTTAATTGCTATCTGAAACAGAGTGATATTTAAAATGTGTATTGTGTAATTGTTAGTTCCAATATGGATTATACCTGAACTCGTCAAGATTAATGTGCTCAAGCATTGTTACCAACTAACAAGACTAGCAAATTATGGAATGTAATAACTAGAAGGAAAGGTCTTGAGATTTCTGGTCTCGATTGCATACCCATTTACATAAAGACTAATAGAATTAGCCCATTCGTATGGTTATTATCAAGCTCAAGTCCCAAAATTAATTTGGTTTTGCTAGGTCGGTGGGTCTTAATCTTATCTTTCGATTGAAAATTTGAAACCACATGATTCTATATATATTTAAGTTTCTTTTTGAATCATTACCCCAAGCTAGTTTGGATTGATGGGGCCTTGTTAGAACGTTTAACCGTGAACAAACATCTTCAAGAAATTGGAAATCAGTTGGAGTATGTCTTTCAGTTTGTTCGTGAGTAGCTTGAGAGCGTAAAATACTGAATTTTGCTCGACTACCGCATTTTAGTTTCAACTACCAAAAGTCCTTAAATGTGATAGTTTTGACACAACAAATTCAGAAAATTTGATTGTTGGCGTCAGCAAATCGGTACACAAACTTTGCTAATATTTTCGCCAAATCTGAGACATATTATACACACACAAAAATCTTCGATTTTGTGTGGAATTGTCGACTGTAATGAAAACACATATTTTCATGAGCTCATCATGATCCATTAGAAAATGATAAAATCAGAATCATTCTTTTCCATACTGATAAGAAATGCGATTTTTCTCATGAACAACTAATTCATCGACTTATAACAAATTACTGTCGTTCTCCGTGATCAGCGTGAGTTTAACAGAGCAATAACATTTATTCAACTAGAGAATTTGTCTTAATATTTTCTCTAGTACATGACAGTCTGTCAGCGAGTTCAAATAAAACAATAAAACATATCATTGAGTTCTTCAGAGTGCTATCTTGAGCAGCATTTTTATTCCACGACGCTATTAAACAAAATGGCCAGTCCTTTGAAATATTTGAACATTTATTTATTGTTGTTCAAATTTTTGGGTGCATTTGAAATTGAAGGTGAAACCGATTCACAAATTTTTGAGCATTCGATGACAATTTATAGAGTTGTCACTCAACTGTTGTTCACGTTTATGGCGTGTATACTTTTTGCAATGGCCGTTTTGGATTCACCATCCTTACAAGCAACACTCCGTATTATGTTCACGGTTAGTGCTTACATCAATACAGCTTGTAAATCGATGATCTTCTACTCGAAACGCAAACGTTTGGAAGCTTTGTGGAAGAAACTTGATGATCCTGACCTTGTAGCAAAGGATCATATAGAAGAAAAGTGAGTTTAAAAATGTGTTGGCCATTTATTTTGCAATAAAAGAGAAGAGTATTCTCTCAGTAGTTGAAAGCTCACTCAAATGAATTTGGTTGTAGATTTTTAGATGTGGCCAAATTTAACATCACTAAAATTGTCCACATTTGGGTACTTTTGGGTGCTGCAAACTTTTGGGTGCTATTTTTAATACCAGTGGTAATGTGGGAGAGACGTTTGCCATATTTTATGTACGTGCCATTCGAAATGGACAAGACAAATGTGGGATTCATCATTGCGTATTTGTATCAGATGTTGGACGTTATTTATGGCGGTTGCATTAACCTTGCGGCGAATGTGTATTTATTTGCAATGTTTGTGTGTTTAGCATTCTTCCTGGCACTATTAGGATCACGCATAAGGCGTATTGGCCATGATAATGGCATCGAAAACAACTTTACCAAAACGCCAATCGCCAGAACATCTTTTTATCGCGAAATGTGTGATTGTATTAAGTTGCACTTGAAAATTGATGAGTAATTCATTTTGATCATTTGTTCAAACGTATTCGTAAGTATTTCAATTTTCATTTCTATATTTTAGACTTAAGCGTGAGTTGATGGACTTGGTCAACGGGCTAATCTTTGTCCAAATTATTCAATCTGCTTTCACATTCGCTAATTCGGTGTATCTATTGATTGCGGTATTCAAATATCGATCGAAAAACTCATGGGCCACATAAATGTTGATCTAATTTTGATTGCAATTTTATTTGTTTAGTTTGAATTGACAATTGACCAATATATTATACCTGTGATTTGGTTAGGCGCATATTCCGCTGAAATGATGATTTATTGCTACTTTGGAAATAATATTGTTGTTATGGTAATTTTTTCTTTACATGATTTTTACTGTGATAATTGATAAACAACAGATTCTTCACAGCCAATGACAAATATTTTCTGTTTCATAGTTTGAAGGAATCCATTACAGCATATACTGCAGTAACTTTATTGCATTTGATCAAAAAACATCTCAAGCGATGCTAAAAATGATGACAATTGCTACTGGAAGACAAATGAAAATTACCGCTGCAGTATTTGAACGATTTGAGTTGAGCTTGCCAATGCTGTTGCAGGTAATTCAAGAAAAACGGCACTTACAAATTACAGTCTCTTTGAATTGAAACAATTCTTACGGTATATTTCTTTCCATTTTTTATTTGATAGATAATGAAAACAACTTATTCGATCGTCATGGTCTTTAAAACAGTCAACAGGAATTCAGGAGCAGGAGATTGAAACATGAAACAATCAATGTTAATATATGTAATGAATAGCACCAATTTGAGCAAAGTTCTCACTAGAGGTCCATGTTGTCCAATAATTTCTTTTGTTCGCATATGCACACTGAAGTGATTTCTAGTTTAGGTTTGATCACATTGTCATCAACCGAGTTTGTCCTTTCCTTTTTCACTAAACTCCCTATAAATTGAACATCAAACGTTTCATTTTGACAGGATATAGCTAATCGCATCGTATTCTTACCATTGTGATGATTCTAAGTGCTTTGTATCGAATTTTCAATTTATCATTCCTTGTTTCTAAGAGTATCCAATAAAAACCAAATTTATTTATTTATTCGAATTCACGACACTTTTACGTGAATTTCAGTGACTTTAATTGATTATTCAGAGTGAACAACACTGAACAATGAACACGTCCTATTTAAACTTGATAATAATCGAAGAGATCGTCAAGAAATCTGTCCAAAATAATCAAACAGCCACAAACTTTTGAAATAGAAGATTTTTATTCAATTTAAAAATGCAATCCTTTGAACAATTGTCTCCTATTCTAACCCGAATAATTTTTCTAGATGAAATGAAAATGAAATGAAATTGGCTCTTAGAAAATGCATTTGATGACTTAGCTTAACTTTTTTTGTCTCAATTTTGTAATTGGAAAATTTATTTAAGATAATTTTGATTTCGAAATAATCTCAAGAATGGAGAATTTTTTTATTCCAAATTCGTACTAGAGTTTGAACAAAATCCAATTCAAACACCACAAAGTAAGTTAGCTAACTCTCTTGTGAACGGTGTTCAAGTGTGTCTTAAGATTGCCTTTACGATTGAAGCATTTCATGCACACCTCGCAGCGAAACGGTTTTTCACCCGTATGGCTTCGCATGTGGCCTTCCATATTATTTTTAAAACGAGTGACATATTTCTTACAGATCTCACATTCGTAACGACGATTGCGACAGCCTTTTACATGAGCTTCCATTTCACTCTTCATTGGAAATCTGTGGAAACATCCACTGCAATGAAACGGCAGTTTTTTGTCCTTGTGAGTTACCATGTGCTGTTTGAGATCCCGCAACATTGTGAATCCTTTGGAGCAACGACTGCATTGAAATGGCTTATTTCCCGTGTGCATCCGCATGTGTCTGACCAAATCTGTTTTGTGGGTGGTGATATATTTACAAACATAGCATTCATAGTGACGTCTCTTGCACTTTTTTTCGTGAGCTAATTTTTCATTGTCTTGAATGAATCCACGAAAACACTTCGAGCAATGGAACGGAAATTCATCCTTGTGCGTTACCATGTGTCTTTTGAGAACCGATATATCTGCAAAGCGTTTAAAACAACGGCCGCACCGAAAGGGTTTCTCATTCGTATGCGTTCGCATATGCACATTGAGATGTCCTTTGTAAACACTTCCGTATTCACAAAGCTCACATTTGAATTGCTTTGCATTCTTTGAACATGATGGCTTCTCCTTATCACCTTTCAATTCTGAAGATGATCTAGTACGATTCCCATTTGTAACGTCATTGTTTGTACTGTATCCACCATTCGAAGAGGCATCTTTAATTGAAACCTCATCACTGTTCCCTTCGTCATTGTTATGACTCACTTCGTTGCCAATCGCATCGTTCATCCAATCAGTTTCCTCACATTCAATTTTGGTTTCTAAGTGATAGTTCTGCGATTCATCGATGTCTTCTTCGTAGCCCGAGTTGAGTTTTTCTACCACTGAGTCCACTCGAGTTTCAACCTCTTCCCATTTCACATCCGCGGTATCATCGATTGAGTTTATCCTTTCCCTTTTCACTAAATTCATGAAAAATGTGAAAAGATATGTAACGAATTGAGCTATTTGTGTGGATTGTGAGAAATCAATTGATGAATTTACCCAAAAGTGAACTAGTTGACTGATCATCGTTATACAAACCATATCCAGTCTGTGTTGAAGGTTCGTTGGTGGGGCCAGCAGTTTCCATTTGGCTTCTGTTACAATCAATTTGGACTTTGGTGTAACTGGTTGACAATCTATCAAAGGAAAATGAAATAAGAGCCAAAATATTAATCATATTTAATATTTGATGGAAAATAACCAAGAGATGACAATCATGCAAGCGATGCAGAACAATGTGCATACAGCAGACGCTCGGAAATTAGAACCAATTGGTTTTTCAGCTGGTTCTAATTTTCGAAAGGTTCTAATTTCGGAGCGTATTTTGAAAATCGATTTTTCATGTCAAAATGGAGAAAATCAACACATATATTGTCATATCAGTTGAAATATCTTTGGTTTTTATTGATATATGAATGGAATTTTATAATAGAATCAGTAATCAAATGAGTTATTTGTCAGGTGACTCATTTTTCCGTCATGAAATCAGTTATTGAGCTTTGTTTTTTCGTTTTATTCAAATGAGAAACAACTATATCAGAGCGAACAGCCAGTAAATTAGACATATGTTTGGTTGAGAGTAGACATGTTTGTCCGCACCATTTGAGCAAATTGTTAACACTTTCAATCGCTGATGAATATGAAATCCGTGGCTCGTTGATCTCACCATTCATTTCGACGTCATTGTCCGAATCATCGACATCAGTTTCAATACCCGTATCATCAGAATCTTCTTCGAATATGTCATCATTCCATTCATCTATATCACCTGCTGCTATACTGTTGTTTGGAGCAATTTTCGATAAAAGCATTTGAGTTTGTTGGAGAATTTCCATGTAATCGCAATCTTGCTGAACCAATTCAGATAACGGTAAATCGTCCTCCTCATCGAATTGACTTGAATCCCAATTCATTATTTTGTTCCACGATTTTGCAACGACACTTTGAGATAGTTCATCCCAAGCTTGTTTCAGCAATACAATAGCATCCGAAATTTTGTGTTGTTTTAGATATTCATGCACATCAACATCATCTTGTGCAACCAAATGACTCAATAATTTATTCCGATATATTAATTTGGTCATTTTTATTGGATTTTGATCCATTGGTTGGATTGCAGCGGTTACATTTGGTGGCAACAAGAATGCAACGATATTAACATCTTCACTGTGTAGTTCTTCAATCGGTGCATGTGCAGAACAATTGTCAATGACTAAGATAGCTTTCGGTGGCAAATTATTCTCTTTCGAAAAACGACAAACCTATACGAATAAAAAAGAATGAACATTGGTCGAAAAAGTTATTTTACTTTTGAGGATTTAATACTGCTTACTTCTTCGATAAATATTTTGTGAAACCAATTGTGGAATATTCGCGATGTCATGCATGCTGCTTTCGAGTTGTCATAGTGAAGTGGATTATGAAAATCTCGGAAGCACCTTGGGTTCTTTGCCTTGCCGATGACTAACGGTCTCAATTTATGTGTGCCATCACAATTCGTTCCGAGTAAGATTGAAATTCGCTCTTTCTGAATCTTCCGACCGGGTGCGTTTTTCTCACATGCGGCAACATATGTTTTGTCAGGCAAACAACGGAAAAACAATCCACTTTCGTCTGCATTATAAATTTGTGCATTGGTCAGCCCCATTTCGGCAATTTTGGCACGAAATCGATGTATGTATGGTGTAATCAACTCAATGTCACTTGAAAGTATTTCACCACATATCTTCAAGAAACGGATACCGAATCTGCGTTTGAATTTTCCAAACCAGCCATCACTTGCAACGAAATTATTTGATGTTTTTTCTGGGTACATCGATTCAAACAGTTGTTTAGCCTTCGCTTTCATTATTGGACCACTGATTGTACATTTTCTGTCGCGTTGCTTCAAAAACCATTCATATAATTGATTCTCCATCTCCGGATACTCGGACTTGTGCAATGTTTTTTTCTTGGCGAATTGGAATGTATTCGAAACTGCAGCCACAATGTCTTCTCTTTGTGATTTGATGTACGATATAGAAGATTTGGAGACACCATAATCAATAGCTAAACGATTCGCTTTCACACCTTTATCAAGTTTTCCTAAAATATCTGTTTTTTGTTCTAACGTCAACGTTGTTTTTTTACGTTTTTTGTCATTATTTGCCGACATTTTTTGATGATAATATTAAAAATAAACAAAAAAAAACGAAAAAATCAAAATATAGCGCATTGAAACCAATTCCGTGAAGCACTTGTTCGAATACTAGCGACATTCGATATGACTGAGATTTCAATGGATACTCAGTTTAGTTTCCATTTATGCACAGCAAATAGAATAACAATGCATGAACACTGCTTGTGTTGCAACGGTCTTTTAAATGTAAACAAATGAACTAGAATACTAAAAAATCGAATGCAAAACGGATTGTGGTGTTCTTTTTCGAGCGAATAAATGAAAGAAAAGAAGAAAAAAAAATCCGCTCGGAAATTCGAACTTTTTGGTTCTAATTTCAGAACGTACAATGTATCGACGAAGCTGGTTCTAATTTCTGGACGGTTCTAATTTGTGAACGTTCTAATTTCCGAGCGTCTGCTGTAAATGAATCCACAATTGCCTTACATTTCTGTCGAAACTTGCAAAAAATATTGTTTGAACTCTGAAACTGTGGAAAAATAACGAGATAAAGTAAGCAACATCACATTCATAAAATACAATAAAAATTGAAATTTAAACAAAATTGACAAGAGCCTAAAGACGAGTACAAATGTAATTCTCACCATTTTCCAACGAAAACCAATAAACAATTAATTTGAAAATGATGCAGCCGTGTGGTCATTAGAAAATCATATAAATCCAAATGTCAACAAAGCAATATATGACAGCTGATCGATGACAGATGACAGCTGCAGAGCTACTAAGTATTGCAGTACTTTGCAGTCTTAGACATTAATGTTCAACTATGTGCTTCTACTTAAAATGTATAAATTAAAGTGGTGTAATAAAATCATGAAATTGTTTTTAATTCAAATATTTTTCAATCAATATAATTATTTCAATAAAAAAAAAATTTTAACATTGGCGACTTAATATTCAATTATTAATTTATTTTTTATCTATTTTACCCTCACGGAAACGTTCAAAGCACCAAAGCTTAAACATCGTATCTGTAGATGGCATTTTCTCAGTTATCTCAGTTTTAATACGAATGTGAACAATAACAATTTAGTCTTGAGAGTTTTGTTTACAATTTTCAGATTTTTAATGAAATGATGAGATTGACCATTTGAACTTTGCCTCAATTGTTTGCAAAAGGCAATTGAATGGGACGATAAACTGTGAAAAACTCAAACCACAAATTCAATTATTATTCATGTGTGGTTTTGGCCTCAGTTTTAATGTTGGGATTGGGATCGGCATTCAGTCGACAAAAGCTTGTGGTCGTTTCCAATATCTACAAGTTGCGTCTGTTGTGAATGTTTTTCAAGTGTATCGTAAGAGAGCCTTTTTGAGTGAAGCATTTCATGCACACCTCGCACCTAAACGGTTTTTCACCCGTGTGAACTCGCATGTGTGCTTCCATTTTAGTTTTATTATTAGTGACAAATTTCTTGCAGATTTCACATTCATAACGACGATTCCAACAGCCTTTTACATGAGCTTCCATTTCACTCTTCACCGGAAATCTACGGAAACATCCTTTACAATGAAACGGCAGTTTTTTGTTCTTGTGAGTTGTTGCGTGTCGTTTGAGATCCCGCAATATTGTGAATCCTTTGGAGCATCGACTGCATCGATATGGCTTATTTCCCGTGTGCATCCGCATGTGTATAACCAAATCTGTCTTGCGATTGGTGAAATACTTACAAATAAAACATTCATAGCGACGTTTTGTGCAATTCTTCTCGTGAGCAACTTTTTCACCGCTTTGAAAGAATCCACGGAAACAATTCGAGCAATGAAACGGAAATTCATCCTTATGCGTCGCAATATGTCTGTCGAGACTCGTCACACCTGCAAAGCATCTAGAACAACAGCTGCATCGATAAGGTTTCTCATTTGTATGCGTTCGCATATGCACATTGAGGTGATCTCTGCGATCTGTTCCATATTGACAAAGGTCACAATTTAATCGTTTTGAATCCTTTGAACATGATGGCTTCTGAGCATCTGATTCATCGTTTGCTCTTGCCATTAATCGCAAAGATGATCCTGCACCATTTTCATTTGTGACTTCATTGCTTGTACTGTATCCACCATTCAAAGAGACGTCATTTGGGTCTACGTCGATCACTTTTATTTTGGGTTCAATATAGAATTCTTCTTTGATTGCAACCTCATCATTGTTCCCTTCTTCATTGTTGTGACTCATTTCGTTGCCAATCGCATCGTTCATCCAATCTGTTTCCTCACATTCAATTTTGGTTTGTAATTGATAGTTTTGCGATTCATCGATATCTTCTTTGTCACTTGATCTGACTTTTTCTACAACGTAGTCCACGTATTCCAATTGATTTCCATCCCTTTCTGATTTCACATTCGCGGTATCATCGATAGAGTTTGTCCTTTCCCTTTTCACTAAACTCCCTATAAATTGTGAAAAGATATGTAATGAATTGGGCTATTTGTGTCGATTGTGAGAAATCAATTGAAAAATTTACCCAAAAGTGAATCAGTTGACTGATCATCGTCAATCAAACCAAATCCAGTCTGAGTTAAAGGTTCGTTGATGAAGCCGCCAGTTTCCGTTCGATTTCTGTTACTTTCAATTTGGACTTTGGTGTAACTGGTCGACAATCTATTAAAGGAGAATGAAAGGAGAGCAAAATAATGAGTCATATTTGATGAAAAATAACCAAGCGAGCAGATCATAAGGATGATATCAGAATCATGCGAGCGATGCAAAACAATTTGTTGTTGTCAATAAATGAATACACAATTTCCGTACATTTCAGTCGAAACTTGTAGAAAATATTGTCTGAACTCCTCGTCAAGTGACTGGCCCAACGATTCGAAGCGTCGATCAATTTTCTTCAACGAGAATGTTGCTTGGTGCTCAAATCCCCCGAGCATTTCGTCCACTTCGCGCAGCACATCAGTGAAACGCATTCGAAACTGTTGAAAAATAATGAGAAAAATTAAGTATTATTCGTGCTGTTGCTTACCGAATGCTTTGAATTTAGTGAATATTTGATGGGTGTAACTCTGTAACAGTGAACATGTTTACGAAAACACCATTTCAATGCATTGAAATCATAATCTAGATTTGTCTCTATCGGTTTGAAAATTACACCACAAATATCACATTCATAAAAGTAAAAGAGTGAAAATTGAAACAAAAACAAAATTGATAAGAGCCTAAAGACGAGCACAAATGTAATTCTCACCATTTTCCAACAAAAACCAATAAACAATTTGAAAATGTTGAAGCGGTGTGTGGTCATTAGAAAATAATATAAATCCAAAGGTAAACATAGCAAACTATGACAGACAACAGATGACAGGTGACAGCTGTAGAGCAACAAAGTATTGCAGTACTTAGCAGCCTTAGACATTAACGTTCAACTATGTGCTTCTACTTAAAATGTATAAATTAACGTGGTGTAATAAAATCCAGTAAATGTTTTTCATTCAAATATTTATCAATCAGTATAATTAATTCAATACAATTTTTTTTTAACATTGGTGACTTAATATTCAACCATTTTTCCCAACACGGACACATTCAAACATTCAACCGTTCAAAGCACCAAAGCTTAAACATCGTATCTGTAGATGGCATTTTCTCAGTTATCTCAGTTTTAATACGAATGTGAGAAATAACAATTTAGTCTTGAGAGTTTTGTTTACAATTTTTGAATTTTTATTGAAATTATGAGATTGACCATCTGAACTTTGCCTCAATTGTTTGCAAAAGGTAATTGAATGGAACGATAAACTGTGAAAAATCAAAGCACAAATTCAATTCATGTGTGGTTTTGACCTCAGTTTTAATGTTGGGATTGGGATTTAGTCGTCAGAAGCTTTTACTCGTTCCCAATGTTCACAAGTTGCTGCTCTTATGAACGCTGTTCAAGTGTCGCTTGAGATCTTGTTTCCGGGTGAAGCATTTCGTGCACACCTCGCACCTAAAGGGTTTTTCACCCGTGTGAACTCGCATATGGTTTTCCATTTTAGTTTTATTATTAGTGACAAATTTCTTGCAGATTTCACATTCATAACGACGATTAAAACAGCCCTTCACATGAGCTTCCATTTCACTCTTCACCGGAAATCTACGAAGACATCCTTTACAATGAAACGGCAGTCTTTTATCCTTATGAGTTGTCATGTGGTATTTGAGATCCCGCAATACTGTGAACCTTTTGGAGCAACGACTGCATCGATATGGCTTATTTCCCGTATGCGTCCGCATGTGAATTACCAAATTTTTCTTATTGACGGTGACATATTTACAAACATAGCATTCATAGCGACGTTTTGTGCAATTCTTTTCGTGAGCAACTTTTTCACCGCTTTGAAAGAATCCACGGAAACAATTCGAGCAATGGAATGGAAATTCATCCTTATGCGTCGCAATATGTCTGTTGAGACTCGTCACACCTGCAAAGCATCTAAAACAACAGCTGCATCGATAAGGTTTCTCATTGGTGTGCGTTCGCAGATGCATATTTAGATTACATTTGTAATCGGTACCATAATCACAATGTTTACACTTGAATCGTTTTGAATCATTCGAACACGTTGGTTTCTCCTTGCCATCTTTCAGTTGTGAAGATAGCTGTGAAGTTCCAGTAGAATTTCCATTTATGACGTTATTGCTTGTACTGTATTCACTGTTCAAAAACACGTCGTTTGGGTCTTCGTCGATCACTTCTAGTTTGGGTTCAATATAGAATTCTTCTTTGATTGTCACCTCATCAATGTTCCCTTCGTCATTGTTGTGACTCACTTCATTGTCAGTCGCATCATTCATCCAATCAGTTTCCTCACATTCAATTTTGGTTTGTAATCGATAGTTTTGCGATTCATCGCTGTCTTCTTTGTCACTCGAGCTGAGTATTTCTACCACGGAGTCCAACTGATTTGCATCTTTTTCCGACTTCACATCCACATTGTCATCGTCATCAACTGAGTTTGTCCTTTCCTCTTTCACTAAACTCCCTATAAATCGTGAAAAGATATGAAACAAATTGAGTTATTTGTGTCGATTGTGAGAAATCAATTGATGAATTTACCCAAAAGCGAACTAGTTGACTGATCTTCGTCAGTCAAACCATATCCAGTCTGAGTTGAAGGTTCGTTGATCAAGCCGTCAGTATCCATTTGATTTCTGTTACTTTCTATTTGGACTTTGGTGTAACTGGTTGACAATCTATCAAAGGAGAATGGAAGGAGAACAAAAATAATGAATCATATTTGATATTTGATGGAAAATAACCAAGCGAGCATATCATTTGTATGATATCAGAATCATGCAAGCGATGCAAAACCATTTGTTGTTGTCAATAAATAAATAAACGATTTCCATACATTTCAATCGAAACTTGTAGAAAATATTGTCTGAACTCCTCGTCAAGTGACTGGCCCAACGATTCGAAGCGTCGATCAATTTTCTTCAACGAGAATGTTACTTGGTGCTCAAATCCCTCGAGCATTTCGTCCACTTCACGCCGCACATTGGTCAAACGCATTTGAAACTATGGAAGAGCAATGAGAAAAAGTAAGCATTATTCGTCCTTTTGCTTATCGACTGCCTTGACTTTAGTTAATATTTAATGGATGTAACTCCGTAACAGTGAAAATGTTCACGAAAACACCTTTTCAATGCATTGAAATAATAATAATCTAGATTTGTCTTTTTCGATTTGATAGTTACACCACAAATATCACATTTATAAAACTAAAAGAGTGAAAATTGAAATGAAAACAAAATTGACAAGAGCCCAAAGACGAGCACAAATGTAATTCTCACCATTTTCCAACGAAAACCAATAAACAATTTGAAAATGTTACAGCCGTGTTGCTATTGAAAAAATAATACAAATCTAAACGTAAACAAAGCAGAATATGAAAGATGACAGATGACAGACAACAGCTGACAGGTGACAGCTGCAGATCAACTAAGTACTGCAGTTGTGCTTTTACTTAAAATATAATATCATGTAATTGTTTTTCATTCAAATATATTCGTCAATCAATAAAACAAATTGAAAAATTTGGTTTAACATTGGTGATTTTCCGAAATTTGAACTACTCACCGTTGACTCAGCTCGGCTGAACGGCCACAATTGTGGCGGACTGCTATCTCTATTGCTAGGTCGGTGGGTCTTAATCTTATATTTCGATTGAACATTTAAAACCACATAATTCTATATATATAAATCTCAATGGTGACATCAATACAAACCTAAAGAATCGCAACGTTTCAGTTAGCGAACATCAACGAATCCACCAAAACCAGATGATTTTCTATTTTCTTTGAAAAAACCCAGAAATTTCAGTTAGTTTCAGGTGGCTTTTCTACAATTTCATCATTTCATGAATTTTCAAACGACAACTGTGCAATTTTATGTTTATTACGAATTATTTTGTTTATAATAATTTGTACCATTCAAAACAAATATTTACAAACGATCAGGCGTTAAAGCGGGCTAAATATTCAATTTCACTGAGAACTGACTGCTTGCAGCTATCGAACGCAAACACAAAACTTCGTGAGCTATGGAAGTGTAAGACCACCGATTCCATTTTCCAAGAAGTTAAAATCCAATCGTTGACTAAATGTGTATCATTGATACGGAATGGAAACTATGAAACTTAACCAAATCAAAAGGGGCGGAGACAAATTTGTTCCCAATGGTGAACTGAGATTCTGGTCAACATTTGAGCCCGATCGGTAATCAGTTACTCGAGCTATGTGGAGTTGCATTTTTGATGCAAAACCAATACTTTTCCAAAGCACATTTCATGTGTGGAAAAGTAATATAATCGACGTTACTGAAAATTTGTATTGAAGTAATTATATTGATTGATAAATATTTGAATGAAAAACATTTACTGGATTTTATTACACCACGTTAATTTATACATTTTAAGTAGAAGCACATAGAACGTTAATGTCTAAGGCTGCTAAGTACTGCAATACTTAGTTGCTCTACAGCTGTCATCTGTCATCTGTTGTCTGTCATAGTTTGCTATGTTTACCTTTGGATTTATATTATTTGCTAATGACCACACACCGCTTCAACATTTTCAAATTGTTTATTGGTTTTCGTTGGAAAATGGTGAGAACTACATTTGTGCTCGTCTTTAGGCTCTTATCAATTTTGTTTTTGTTTCAATTTTCACTCTTTTAGTTTAATGAATGTGATATTTGTGATGTAATTATCAAATCGAAAAAGAAAAAACATTGTTTTTCTACAGTTTCAAATACGTTTCACCGATGTGCGGCGGGAAGTGGACGAAATGCTCGAGGGATTTGAGCACCAAGCAACATTCTCGTTGAAGAAAATTGATCGACGCTTCGAATCGTCGGGCCAGTCACTTGACGAGGAGTTCAGACAATATTTTCTACAAGTTTCGACTGAAAGGTACAGAAATGGTGTATTCATTTATTGACAACAAATGGTTTTGTGTCGTTTGCATGATTCTTGTATGAGCTCATGACTCATGATATGATCGTTTGGTTATTTTTCATCAAATATCAAATATGATTCATTATTTTGCTCTCCTTTCATTCTCCTTTAATAGATTGTCAACCTGTTACACCAAAGTCCAAATTGGAAGTAACAGAAATCAAACGGAAACTGGTGGCTTCACCAACGAACCTTCAACTCGGACTGGATATGGTTTGACTGACGATAATCAGTCAACTGATTCACTTTTGGGTAAATTTTTCAATTGATTTCTCACAATCGACACAAATAACTCGATTTGTTCCATATCTTTTCACAATTTATAGGAAGTTTAGTGAAAGAGGAAAGGACAAACTCAGTTGATGACGATGACAATGTGAATGTGAAATGGGAGGAGGTTGAAACTCAGTTGGACTCCATGGTAGAAAAACTTAGCTCGAGTGACGACAAAGGCATCATTGATTCGCAAAACTATCGATTGCAAACCAAAATTGAATGGGAAGAAACTGATTGGATGAATGATGCGAGTGGCAACGAAGTGAGCCACAACAATGACGAAGAGAGCAGAGATGAGGTTGCAATCAAAGAAGAATTCTATATTGAACCCAAAATAGAAGTGATCGACAAAGACCCAAACGACGTCTTTTTGAACGGTGAATACAGTGCAATCAATAATGTCATAAATGGAAATCGTACTGGAACTTCACAGCTGTCTTCACAACTGAAAGATGGCAAGGAGAAGCCATCATGTTCAAAGGATGCAAAACGATTCAAGTGTAAACATTGTGAATATGGAACTTATTACAAAGAAAATCTCAATGTACATCTGCGAACGCACACCAATGAGAAACCTTATCGATGCAGCCGTTGTTCTAAACGCTTTACACAGTCGTCGACGCTCAGAAAACACATGGTGACGCATAAAAGCGAATTTCCGTTCCATTGCTCGAATTGTTTCCGTGGCTTCTTTCACAACCATGAAAAAGAAACTCACGAAGAAAAGTGCAAGCATCATCGCTATGAATGCTATGTTTGTAAGTATGTCACCACTCTGAAGGTAAATTTGGTGATACACATGCGGACGCACACGGGAAATAAGCCATATCGATGCAGTCGTTGCTCCAAAGGATTCACAATACTACGGAATCTCAAAGAGCACATGACAACTCACAAAGACAAAAGACTACCGTTTCATTGTAAAGGCTGTTTTCGTAGATTTCCGGCGGAGGGTGAAATGAAAGCCCATGAAAAAAACTGTAGGAATCGTCGTTACGAATGTGAAATCTGCAAGAAATTTGTCACTAATAATAAAACTAAAATGGAAATTCATAGGCGAGTTCACACGGGTGAAAAACCGTTTCGCTGCGAGGTGTGCACGAAATGCTTCACTCGAAAAGGCTCTCTTAAGACACACTCGAACACCATTCACAACAAACGCAACTTGTAATCCGATATTGGAAACGAACACGAGCCCATCTTGTTATCCTACGCTGAAACTTGAACGCATTGAATTCGATTTTTGAATTTGAATAGACCTCAGCTCATCTCTCAGTTTTTCGTTTCGTGTGAATAATAAATATGAAAATCGAATACAAATGAACATTTTACAACAGTCAAACTGCTATGCAATTATTCGGCCAAAAAACTGGTGGCAAAGTTTGAATGTAATCTTTTGAATAAATTAACGTCTTGAATTCTTACATTTCTCAACACTTGAGAAGATATTTTTTCATTGTGGATATTTTATTGCTTTGAATGAATTCAGCGTGATTATGTGATCACAAAAACTGATTTAAATATTTGAAACGACTCGGAATATTTATTTACAGACAAACGGTTCATCCAAATCTACATTTAAATTTAAATTAACACTAGGTCATTTACATTTATCACCATATTTTTTAAATCATGTGCAAACCTGGACTGTCGAATACATACTGATGAAGTGATTGAAACCAACTCTCTACTCTTCACTTTGCTGTGTTCACTGTGGGTTGTGTGTGTATGTGTGCTGAATACTGGAAGTCTTTTTCATTGGAAGGCGCCAATTTGACAGAATACAAATTGTTCCAGTGGAATGTGAAACAGCGACATATTATCAGATTGTTTAGAAATGTCATTTCATTTTGACTGCAGGCAATGAATGTGAAAGTGCCTTCAATGAATAGAATCTGTGTAAACAAAATCAATTAACACAACAATTGAGCAATGAAAATGTTGAAATGAATAATATTTCAACCAATAAACGGCGTTCAAAATCGACCAAATTAATTAATTTTATATTTCGCATTCAACGCCACATTCAAATGGCAATGTGTTTAACAGTTGCATCAATATGATTGTATTGGTCCAAGAAATCATTTGACGTTTGCGTGTGTGCGTGTATTGGTTTCGTTGTCGAAAGCCCACAGTGAACACAGCGAAGTGAAGAAAAGAGAATTGTTTTCTATAACTTCATCAGTATGTATTCGACAGTCAAGGTTTGCGCATAGAGTTTCATAGTAAATTTTTTTTTTATTGTTGTTGTGTGTTTAGTGCAAATAAATATCGTGCATGTGATTGAAATATCCAAAGAATCCGGTTGAAAAAAGAAAAAAAGTGTAAAAATTCCGCAATTAGAAAATTAAGGAAATTTCAACCCAAACCAAAACCCAAGAAAAAAAATCAATGTGAAAAATGAATGAATTGAAATTTTCCGTGTGCAAACGAATATAGTGATGTGATGTGTAAACGAAATTGTGCAAAAAAATGCCCGATATTCCGTGGAATTTGGCAAATCGAATCGCTATTATTCAGCCAAACCATAGACAAATTTAAACGACGAACATTTATCGGTGCACAAAATTGATTGTTTTGTTGCAACTGCACAAAAAAAAAGGTTGCGCACCATTGGAAGGAATTATCGGATAATTTTTTGTCGAAAATCATGGCTCATTATTTCATCGATATGCCATGGATGTATCGTGCCATTTTAACAACCATTGGCAATGTTATGGTTGTATTGGTTTTAATTACATTTGGTATGGTTGCTGGACATTCACCGAATTACATCGAACACCATCATAATAATCATGTTTGCAATCATCAGCATCCAAAAGTGCACGATGTAAGTTGCTCTACACACCGATAGAAATGATTGTGGTGTAAACAACAGCGCTTAATATGTGTTGTTGTTGTTTTTTTTTCTCGGAATGTTGACGGCTATTGTGTGTTAGCTCTTACTCACTGCTTCATTCCTCTTGTATTTTTTTCTCGTCTCGTTTCGTTTTCTCTACGATTGGTTCCACTCTAAATTGAATTTGATTGAACCACTTCGGTTGGCAATCATTTGTGCCGCAGCCAATAGTTGTAGCTCGATAGATCTGGGTTTTTTTTTGTGAAAAGTGAATGCGTTATTTATGATTATTGCGATTGTGGTCGTGGCATTAGACAGTGTTAATGATAAATTGAATGTGTAAAAGACAAACCGAAAGACAAGCGCGTTAATTTTAATTGATTCACACTCCAGCCCGTTCAGCGAAAGCGTAAAATACTTTCGCAATTTTCGCAATCCCACAACAACATTTCAAATGGTTCATAATTATCGTCGTCATTTTGAACTTCCGAATCACATTTGTTTTTGGTCCATATGTAGCTGGACAATTGCTAGCTCATTTTGATAAATCATAATTTTGAAATGAAATCTGTTACCGAATCACACTCACACACACACGAACACCGAACACACATCCAGAGGTGATTCACGCATTTGCTAAGTGGAAAAATCGTTTTTGTTGACGTAATTTCATGATAATTCTCTCTTGCTCTCTGCAAGAGTCGGTTGTTTAAGGTCATTCAAGGACCTTCAAACCCGTTCCATACACCAAGCATGCACATTTGTGTTTGACATTTTTGGCCCTCCAAAAAAAAAACGAATTTGGTCGCCAACCTATGCTCGTCCATGCGACACTGTGTCAACCTTTTTACACACATAGATGCAATTTTTTTGCGTCATTGTTCATTGTTCCAAATGGTGTAATTTGTGTGTCAACCAAACGTTGACAATCACATATTTGCGCACAATATTTGAACGCAATTTATCAGTTACGGTGTGTGTGTGTGTGTGTGTGTGTGTGTGTGTGTATGTCGTTTCTCTTTCATTTTATGTTATAAATATAATTTGTCAATTGAATTGTTGTTTCGCAACAGCAATAAATTTTCATTCGCAAATCGATTTTAGATTGTAATTTCATTTTTAAAATGCAGAATTGTTGACATGCAATCCATTTGGATGGTAATTTAAATTCAATGACAAATCATTTTATCGATTGCATTTTGCTGCGTTTGTCACTTCGTTTGAATATCGTTGAAAGTGTTTCGACGAACTTTTTCTCTCTCTCTCTCTGTGTGTGTGTGTGTGTGAAACGTGTTTCACTCGATCTGAATTATCATTCGTTAACTCACTTGAAGATAGCTCATGTATAACGTTGCTTGAATGATAACATTTTATGAATAAGATACGGCTAATTAACAAACCCATTGAAGCATGAATAATGCGCGTGATTCGTTTAGATGCTCATTTCCCGCATTCAATTGGATGAAACAGGGCTGCGAGTAATCGAAAACTGCAGTTCCTCACATGTGAGGAACAAACATAGCTTCTGACCAGGTGCCCGGAGGATTGTTACCTTGGATTATTCTTACCTTGAGCAAATGTTACCTCGTTGGCCATTTCTGGAAAAAGAACGATCCAATTCCTATTGGAACCCGATAGGACGTCATTGAAATTCTTAAAATCCTCCTCCTTCCCCTTCCACCAGATAGAATTGACTTTTATTTCGATATTCCAAAACAATTCGGAACTTGGATACACAGAACCCCTTCCGTCCTTCTGGACCATCTACTCAAAAGCCTTTGTTCAAGTATCAGAGAACAAAAATATCAATTGTAAAGCAAAATCCTCACTTAAGCCCTGGAATGAATAGCAACAAATTGTTGCTTTGTTTCGCCAACGCAAATGCTTTGCACTTCAAAATGAAAACAAAGCAAAACTGAATTAAATCTTTTCCACATGCTACACGCTACACAATATCTTCGGCATCATCATTTTTGTTGTTTGTGTTGTTATTGGTTATGGAATTTTATCTCAGGCGCGGTGAATAACAAAAGCAATCAACATCAAAAATGAAATCATTTTTATGCCGATAGCAATTTTGTGGATTGAATTGTACAAATCCATATAGTTTATGATACTACTGCTCTAGTTTTAAAATGCTGGATTTTTATTACGAATTTCCACTGAACCAAATGCGAGTTGAATTGCGAGTGTTCAGTGAGATTCAGGTGAAAGCGAATCAGAGCGCATTTTACAAACAGATATGCATGATTCATGATATTGCAAAGTTAAATCGAATGAGAAATAATATATTTCAGTTGTTATTGCTTGTTATTCTCTCATTCAATTTGAATTTTCATGTAATGAAACCGAATCGAAACCGTTATTTAATATTATATCCATTGAAATTAATCATTTCAATTTCGAGGCAATTTGAAAAAAGAAAAATCTTCAAAAACAACTGTTTAAAACGAATATCACGAAAAAAAATCGAGGAAAATGAAAAAATTGAAGCAAAGCAAAGTATGAAAAAGTGATTTCGCAATATTATAGCGGCTTATCCGATTTAAATGAGAAAAACAAAGAAAAAAAAACAAAAAACAAAACAAAAACATTCACGTGCGCGCCATGAATGACTAATTATTGCATTTGATTAAATGTTTCACAGGTAATTTATGGTGTTCACGTGGAACCAGCACATGTTGTGCATAAACGCAGCATCGATACTCCCGTTAGAATCCTACTCTATTACGATGAATCTGTTTATAGGTAAAAACACAAACTTTTTTTTACAATGGCCAACTTTTATTGGCACTTTTTTCTACTCACAACCGGTAATGAAACGGAAATATTGATTTTTTTTTTCAATTATTCAAAAGGTTAAGTGCGGATAAATTCGAATTAATTAATGTAAGTGCATAATTTTGATATTATTCAGGCTTCACCTGACCGGATATCCTTAATTGAATTCGCTCTCTCTCTCTCCCTTTCTCTCAACTGTTCTCAACTTTATTTGCATTTTATAGAAAACAATTCTTCCTCAAGCGGTTCAATTTTGGGAACAAACACTAATGGTTCGGCAAACAAAGGAGGTCATCCGATTGAACAGGTGCATATGAATATTCATGTTTTCAATCATCATTAATTCCCCTTTTTGGTTTATTTTATGCATTTGATGTATGCATGAACACGTGATGAATTCGTTGCATTAATAAAAAAAAAATAATGACAAAAATTGTTGCGTTGCTAGAATGCATGTTACATAAACGTTTTCACCCATCGACAGAGTAAAATTGGTAGAGTGATTGAAATATTTAAGCTCCACAGAGCTCCGATACCCCCCCGCGAATATGATGGGTTTGAGTTTTGCTTTTGATATCCGTTCCTTTGACTGCAAAAACTCCAGCGCATTTTTGGCATATTCTCGGAATTGTGAAATATTTTCAACATTTTCAGAAGTTTGGATCTGAAATTGGTGCGGATATTTAACTTCAAAGGTTGACATTTTATCCAAACTCTTTCTAAAGTTTCATTCCAATTTTCTGACAATCGCATTGAAAATGTTCCGAAATTCCAAACATTTTGCCAAGCCCGTAATTGACAAAGTCATTAAAATTAAATAAGTTGGCATTCTTTGAGCTGCGAAGTGTTAATTTTGTACATGCAATGCGAAGCATAGCAACAAAGTAATTTAGTTGGTGTTCCGGTTCTACTTGTTTGCATGTGATGTCTTCACTATTGCGCGTCATTGCGTGTATCACAGTCCAAGTATAGTTACTTTAGCTTTGGATGTCATAGCCGCATAATAACTTTAAAAAGTTATTTGTTTGTTTTGAACTGATGCTGACTTTACAATATTTGAACGGTCGGGTTGGGGGGTTTGCCTTGAAACTAACGACTTTAGTCTAACGTGATATAGGTTTGCATTTTTGCGGTCAGAAGACCACCGACACCGACACGCTCTTGAAATCTGTTAATTTTTTTTAAATATTCACATCTAAATCTGTTAATGTTGAGCTCAAAATCGTAAATTAAAAATTCTACGTAAAAATGACGTTATAAACTAGGAGCTACACTGTATCAATTACGGAAATCAGCGGGATGTAGTGGAAATGCTCCAAAAAGAGTCAAAATATTGGTTTGAATCTTTAGCATCGCTTGAACCTCCGGTTAAAGTCCTTAATCAAAAATGTTAATGCAAAAGAATCCTTCAAAGTTCTTTACAAATACGAAGAACTTTCTCCATTCACCTCCGGAGGGTCAAATGCTCTCATTGTTGATGTTAACATTTAAAATTTAAATTTTTTTTTTGTTCAAATCTGTTTTGTGAATACATACCTAATCAACCCAAAAATCATTCAATTTAATTTTTCCAGAAAATGTGAAAGTAGCCAAATATTTGTAAAAAATGGTATAACACATTGTATCGATTCGTGTAAAACGGTGACAATGTGCGGTGAAGTTGAAGTACCTGAAAAGCATTTGGATGTGTGTCGTACGTGCAATGCGACTGGTCACGAGTGCCGTGAAAATCCGATAGCCGGTGAAGTGGGCGATGGCATTCACAATGCAGATTTTATATTTTATGTATCAGCCCGTCAAACGGAACGATGTCACAAAGGATTGACGGTTGCATATGCGGCACACTGTCAACAAGAGTCCGCATTAGATCGGCCAATAGCTGGCCATGCAAATCTATGTCCGGATTCAATAAGTACAAAACCACAAGAGTTGGACACTCTTTTGTCAACGGTAAAACATGAAATTCTTCATGCGCTCGGTTTCAGTGTGTCGTTGTACGCATTTTTCCGTGATGAACATGGAAAACCACGAACAGCCCGTAAACCAGACACTGGTAAACCGTATCTCGATGAGAAATTACAGATTCACAAATGGGGCGAAAGTACAATACGAAAGGTGACTCGACAGCAATGGGCTGTTAAATGTGGAATAATCAATCGAACGGTGGACATGATGGTTACGCCGCGAGTGGTTCAAGAAGTACGTGATCATTTTGCATGCGAAGAACTTGAAGGTGCTGAACTAGAAGACCAAGGTGGAGAAGGAACCGCATTAACTCATTGGGAAAAACGAATTTTAGAGGTAACGGTTTTGGATTTGATGTGGATTTTTATCATTTAACTAGCTAATTTCGATATTCCATTGCACAGAACGAAGCAATGACTGGAACACACACACAAAGCCCTGTTTTCTCTCGAATTACGTTAGCTCTGATGGAAGATTCTGGATGGTACAAAGCCAACTACTCAATGGCATCACCATTAAGCTGGGGTAAAGGTCTTGGATGCACATTTGTTATGAAAAGCTGCAAAGATTGGATTTATACACAAACAGCGAGGTAAAATTTGCCATATTCGGCCACATTCAGCCGAAAACGATTTACAAAAATTCAATGTTTTTCCATTTCAGAGGTCGTTCAATTCATCCATTTTGCTCAAAAGTCAAACGAGATCCATTGCAAACGGAATGCACTGATGATCGAAATTCCGTGGCATTGTGTAATCTCATCCGGCATGATTATCCATTGCCAAAAATGTATCAAAATTTCGATTACATCAACAATGTGCAAGAGGGTGAAGAAGAGTTTTACGGTGGATCGGTGACATTGGCTGATTTTTGTCCATTCATTCAAGAATTCACATGGCGAAGTAAAAATGTGATTGTTCGCGGATCTCAGTGCCAATTTGAGGATAACAATCCAAGTAAGAATTTTTTAGCTCATACAAAATGTCAAGTTCGAAAATATCTACTCAAATATTCACGAATTCAATTGATTCGTTTATTTCGAAACAGAGCCCGAAAAGAATTTTGCCCTTGAATCGTATGGAAATCATTCAAAATGTTTCGATCACACGGATGCAATGTGGGAAGAAAGATCGTGCCGTCAAACACGTGAATGGCAACATTGGGGCTCTGGCTGTTATAAATACCGTTGTGATAACGGTCGCTTACATATTTTGGTAAGTTGGTCACACAGCTGGCGCTGCGGCCTGTGAATGTGTCAATTAAATTTGTTCGTTGCAAATGTTTCATGTTTTAGGTCACCAACTATTCGTATGAATGCTTTCATCCGGGTCAAGAGATTATTGTTCGTGTAAAATCTGGTGGTTGGTTACATCGTGGTGCAATTCGTTGTCCGCCATGCCATGAAATTTGTGGCAATGAATTTGCATTGAAAAATCAAACATGTCGATTGAGCGAAGAAGCACCCCCGTCAAATGTTTTCCACAAAGACGATCTGGCCTGTGGCATTGCACCGTATACCCGACCATCCATTCCAAATCAACTACTGTGTACATTCCTTTCGGTTTTAACTCTTACTATGTTCATTTAATAATAACAATAATACACCATATAAATTTAGATTGAGCTTAGCTATATGGTGGATAAACCGTGTTCTTTTATGTGATTTCAAACTACACCAACTTCCCGTGTACGATATTCTATTGATGACATTCAGTAATTAAGCGCTAGTTAAATTTTAAATTTAAAAACAAAATAAAAACTTAAATTATAGAAAAAAAAACTTGATGTAATTCCATGAATTAAATGAAATATTAGAATACAGTATTGAAAATATTGAATTGATTGTTGTTTTTTTTAAACATTTAGATGCAATATGTTAGATTGGGAAGCACTTTGCCTCCGGGGCCAAGCCTCAAGGTCGAATTGATCAATTTTTCGGATTTTTTTTCCAGATGCGAAGGTTTTGAAACGAGATTTTTGACGATTTCTCGCCAATTTTGTCATCTGATCAGTTTACCTCGTACCTACCTAATCCTACGTTCAACGGTATCACAGTATAAATCAACCAACAAGATGATTTCAGGCAAGTCTTCAATATAGGTCAACATTTCAATTTGTCGTGATCTTCATCAAGTCTTGAAAACTCTTCAATTCAACGAAATTCGATGTGAAAATTGTGAACTTACGTTCAGTTACTGACCAGATCTTTGGGTAAGTTGTCAGATTTCCCAGTTTTGGTTAATTTCAGCCACATTTTAATGGGCCATTACATCACTTGATTACAAATTTTAATTTAAAAAATACGATAAACAGAGAAAATATGAAAATCAGAGGAAAAATCACGAAAAATCTGCGAAAATCATTTTCTCTAGAGTAAAATGCTCTTAGTTTATTTGTTTACTTTCGTCCAATATAAAATAATTGTGTCAACATTTTGTACACTGTACAAAGACCATTGCTGAATTCCATACGATACCATTTTTAGGGCCATGTAATTTTCTTTCGTTTGCTTTCCACTGATGGAACTTGACTATTGGTGTCACTTTCCTGGATAAAGAGACAGAAAAAACACAACTATTAACATAACTCAAAATGCATATGTAAAAGATAGCTCTGAAAAGCTGAAATAGAATAAACCTAACCATTGGAATCGGTTCACAGGGTCGTTTCTGTGTGGTCAATCGTTCCGTATTAATAAGTCGTATTTTTTTACATGCATTTGTAACAGTCTCAACAGTTGGTGCAGTAATGATTTGATGTCTGCTCCGCTTCTGCCCATTATCACGTTTCACATTTGTTTCAACCGGATTCATATCAACATCTGAATTTGTGGTAGTTCTGCGTGCTTTTGGCACAGCATACATGGAATATAATTTGAGCAATTCGTCCCGTTGCAGCAGAGACACATTTTGATTGGGAAATCTCTGAAAAATCACCAAATTTTTTGAAGAGTGGAAATTCAGACACATTTCATCTAAATGAAAAAAAAAAACAACAAAACCAAATGCATACCATTTTTAAGTGTGTGCGAAGTTGATCGGTGGTCATCAAATTCGGCTGAACAATTGCAAACGAACTCATTTCTTGTTCGGTTTTACTTACATTTAAAACTAATGCTATGATGAGTATCTTGGTTAAGCTGCTGTGTTGTTTACATCGTAACTAAAACACAGTTCAGAAGTGACAGTTTGATTTATACGACATTTGGCTGTGGTGGTGATGAGTGCTAAATGTTGGCATTTCTTCCAATGGAAGTACCAAATGTTCAATACATTGTGCTGAATTTGCTGAAATAACTTATAAATAAAATGTCAAATTCCATTGGTTCCAATCATTGGATCGCCAAATCAATGATTCACATCTAAACAAAAATAGTTTGGTTTTGTTTTTGTTGTGAGAATTGTCGAATTTTCGGATTTTTCCATTGCTCAATTGCTCATTTCCAAATTTTCATGAAAAAAGTCAAAAAAAAACTCCTCAACTGCCTGAAACTGAATCAAAATGCGCTCATTTTAACGATTATTTATGTTTATTTCCACACACAAAAAACACTCTGAAAACACATTAAGTGGTTGATGTTGCTTCGGTGGCTTTCTCTTTTTGTTGTTTGGCAACAGCCTGTTGTGCTTTGCTCAGATTAATGTGTCCTTCTTTAGCACGACCGCGAATTTCCTCTTCAACCACTCGATTTACATTCTTTGACACTATTTGCTTGAGCTTCTGTTGTTCGGTATACTGGTGTTTCTTCGATTGAATTGGCGCATCTAAAACATCACATTCAAATTGAATTATTAAAAAAAATGTCAAAAAAATTGGGAAAAAGAGTTCGTTGTGTGCTTACTTGAACGCCGTGTAAATGCTTTGCCTTTTGGTTTCTGTTTTTGGTTTGGCACCTTTGATTTCACTTTGAATTTCCCTTGAGCCATTTTTATCTGGAAAAATTTACCAGCAAATTCGATATTTTTCTTATGAAAATGATGTAATTTATTGTTTCGATTGAGTTCTAAGCTCATGTTTTGTCCATCGAATGAAATGAACAATTGAAATCAAACAAACCTGTTTCACTAGATGATTCTGTATCAATTGGTGCTTATTGCGCTTCTTCTTGTGGTTCTATTTTTGATGGAATGCAATTTCTATTGTTTAGAAAACATGTGCCCGTTTGACAGTGACAATATCTGTCAAACGTTGCGCTGGAAAGCAACGAAACACAGTTTACTAAACAGCTGAACATCATAAATATTTGTCAAGCGATCAACAGATGGCGCTTCACACCGGCCGAATATTGATTCTTCATTAAATTTTTTTTTACAAAAATCATCATTATTATAATAAAACTCAGGATAAAACTACAATCGAAATATTTTGAAGTAAAAAATTGGAAATTGGACATTTCAGCTGATTTCAGCCGAAAAAAGTCAGAGAAAATCCGGGAAAAAGGTGGTCAGCAATAGCATTTATACCGTGTGTTGTCTATTTCAATTCGATCATATAAATCATCAATTTGATGATTGCTTGATGTTGACGTCTTTTCATTCCCCTACTCTTGTTTCCCCACACGGAGCAATTCACAACACACAGCAATCACTGTTTTTTTTTTCTCTCGTTCGTGTGGTTCCATATCGTTGCACCGTACTCCGTACACAGCCGATTGGACTGTCAAGTGTTTATATTAATCAGTTGAGAGTGAGTTTCGCAAACACAATGACCGTATATTTATTCCGTATTGTGCCAAAAACCCAAAATGTTTAAATAAATCTCCATATTGAACGGGAGAGATAGGAAAAAACAAACAAGCAACAAAAAGTTGAATCTTAAGAGTTTGATGAGTTTTCTAGATTTAATCAAAACGAAAACAAATGTGTTTTTGTCAAGTGTATTTGTTGCAATGAAATTTCTATGATTTAGTGAGTGTATGTGTGTGTTTCGTCTACTCCGAATTGTTGGGGTGAAGTTTAATATTTTATTGATGTAATTTTGTGTGTGTCCAAAAATAGAAAAAAAATTGATTTTTGTGAAGCAGTAAAACCAGAAATTCTTATCATCATTAACTGGATGCATTTCACTGTGAAAACAACCAAATTGATACGCAACATCAAGTGACAATTTCACTGCGAAACAAAACAAAAACAATAAATTCCAGAAGTGTTTTTCTTTTGCGTGGGATTTCAATTTCCAAAGTAGCATTGTTCAATTACTCATCACTCTCTCTCTCTCTTTCTCGGTGTGTGTTGTGCCGATGAATTGTTGTAATTTAAGTGCCATCCATCAGTGAAATCAAATCTGTGTGTAAATACGAAAAACAACCAAAAATCTTCCAAATAAAATCTCCCAAAAATAAAATGGATGAAAAAGGTCTAAGTTCCATGTCTAGCGACATTTCAGTGGTTGATGTTTATGATTTAGCATCGGATATTGGTAAAGAATGTGAAAAAATCATTGACTGTTATGGAGCGGAGGCGGTGACAGCATTAATGCCAAAGGTTGTTAATTCATTGGAATTGCTTGAGGCATTGGCGAGCCGCAATGAAAATGAAAATACCACCATTCAAGTGCTTAGCGATCGTGTTGCTTTGTTAGAAAGTGAAAAAATTGAACGGGCCGTTTATCGGGAGAAACTTCAACGGGTGAGACGATTCATCAAATAATATATTTGTTTGATTTGTGTTCCATTCATTCCACTGTGTGTAGTGCAGTCAGACTATCTGTGCAGTCCGTGGCATTGCTTTCTTTAATCTCACATCACCAAACACCGTTGTAATTGCAAACAGTTCAAATGTATCT
This sequence comes from Aphidoletes aphidimyza, assembly GCA_030463065.1. Taxonomy (NCBI): domain Eukaryota; kingdom Metazoa; phylum Arthropoda; class Insecta; order Diptera; family Cecidomyiidae; genus Aphidoletes; species Aphidoletes aphidimyza. The sequence goes on from CM059999.1 coordinate 42,525,946, forward strand.
CATTCCATCGGTTTGATTCCATCATAAATCGTTTTGAATAGCAACATGTTTGCTAATCATCCATGTGACCTTCACGAATATTACTTTCGATTTTATTTTTTTCTTTCATTCGTTATTTTGTGTACGCGGACAATCTTTAATCGCCTTCATATGAACGTCGATTCGTTGTTTAAATAAATGTTGTTATTCTCAAACAACCATTCCAACCAACTGAGCAGCAGATTTGTGTTTGTCGTTGTTTACACTTCTCCTTCGATGTTGTACATCATTTGTGTGTGCGGTTTGTTTTTTTGAATGTTGGGCGATTCGAAGTAATTTGCTTGAAGCAATCAAGATTATTGCCGCATCCATACACAATTTGGAACGCAATTTTGCTCCGCACATCACACTTTATGGCTATTGTTACGTTGATGTTAAGGAATATTTGTTGATGTAGCTGTTTACGCTCTACTATGATACTAAAATGGATTTTGTGTACGAGATCCCGGAGACTTCGTATGAAAGAATATGAGAGTTAGCAACGGAATATGATAAGCTTCGGGTATTACATGGAGATTGAGAATGTGACGCAATGTGAAAATCATTCAAATCATACTAAAGTTTGATATGTTTCTACCTAAAATGAATGACGGACAACATCATTTTCCTTTCGGGGTTTCTTTGAAATAAAATCTTCTTCTCGATTTCCGTTTGTCTTGAATAACAAGCATTAATTATTTCATCAGTTTCATTAAATACATTTTATTAATAAAATGGACAGAGTATCACGCATCGTACAATTAGTCCGCTAGAATATCGGATCACGGCTTGATTTCGATAGTAACCATTACTAGCGGGATATTTATAGATTTATAGCCCTAGATAGACCATGCATATTGCATATATGATTGAAAATGTTTGAACAAAACAAGCGACGTTGTCTTTGAATATGACCGATAAACTGTCTTTCAATTGATTTTCTGAGGTCTTCTTTTTCCTTGCAAGACATTTGTTTGTTTCCAACGCAATTTATATTCATAAGGACGTTAGCCTGTAGCTGCGTGATAGTTCACAATGATAAAGAAACACTTCATCTCATTGGATATGATGATTCATTTGTTGTTATTCAACGTCGCAAAATGATGTTGGTTTTTTTTAAAACTTGAGCTGAATTGTTGATTCTTTGTTATTAAACCAGAGACTAACATCAATTTCGCGAAAAGTCACAGTCAAGCAATAAAAAAAGGTGTTAATCAAAATCTACGACCGTCCATATCCAATATCATCGACAGTTGAACCTTTTGTTTGTTATTTGGTTTTTTGCTCATTTTAAAGCTCAATTCCCTTGTGAAAAAAAGACTACCAGCCAGACGACTGTTAGGCGACTATAGTCGTTTGATTTGGGACAAAAGACGTCTCAAAACAATTTTCATGTATTTTAGACTGTTTCAGAAGATTACCAATCGATTGCCATTCGTTTTTTGTCCAAATTTAATCGTTTTGCAATCGTTCACCAAACAACTGTCTGTTCAATCGTTTTATTTTCACAAGGGAAGCGTTTATCTTTCCTGTTTCACATTATCATTAATCTTGGATTTTGTACCAAATTTGATCTTAGGAACTGGAAACAATTGAAGAGCAATGGCATACTGAAACCAAAGAGCTAATGGATTTAGTGAATCGATTGCAAGAAGAGAATCGACGCATTATCAAACAAACGGATGGTTACAAGCAAAACCAGGACAACGTGGATCCAGCAAAAACGGTGCCAAAAACTCAACCAGACGTATCAAATCTCTTGAATGAATCGGATTTCCAAAAATTGAAACGATTACGTGGTCAAATGGAGAAGCAACGTGATGAGCTCATGTGTCGTGATCAAGAAATTGAAGAGAAAAATACGGAAATTGAGAATGTAAGCGTTGAAATTCGGTCATATATGAATTTCACATTGTGCTATCTAGCTCACTTTATTTGGTTTTGTTCTGGTTTTTCTTCATCCCCCGCACAGTTTTCCATTCAATTGGAACGATTGAGAAGTTCTGGCCGTGAATCACGAAAACGTCAAAAATTATTACAAACCCAAGTGCGTTCATTGCTTGACGAACGAGCTGAATTATTGGTACAAATTCAAGATCAAAACCGTGAAATCACGGTGCTACGTCGAAGTTTAGGTTTTGGTGGTAAAGAGCAAGTGGATTTGATGAAAGCAAGCAGTGCTGGATGCACTCAACTGTCAAGCGATGATTTAAAACCATTGTTAATGGAACGTGATAGTTTGAGGGAAAAAGTTAAAAAATTGGAATGTGATTTAAAACAAATGAAAATTGATGCAAAAAGTGAAGGTGAATCGGAAACACCGATTGAGGAAAAGACGCCCGAAAAAAGCATGTAAGTCTTACATCGTGAAAATGTCTTGAATTTTGAGTTTACTGAAAATTGATTTGATTTTAGGATGGAAGAATTGGAAGAAGATCCACCGGTGCAAGGGCCTCTACCCTACGAACCCGATGACGCTCCGTGGAAAAGGGAGCATGACACATCTGGCGTCAGGAAGTTGTATGTTCATTAAATTATTTGCCGATTTTTGTCAATTTTTGTCATGTTTTCCATTTTTTCCATTTTTCTAATTCATTTCATTTGTCTAATGGCCATTTATCCTCGTTCAATTGCAGTTTTCGTAAGCTTTTTGCCGACCAAAGCAAGTCAAGTATTCAACGTAGTACGCTGTCGACCATCTCTAAGATGGCTCTATCTGCTAGTCCTAGTCGCAGCGTTACCAACTAAACAAACACCATCAATTCTACGCAATTGGGTCATTCAATTTACAATTTCACAGTATTTCAATCGGCCAAAACATTCGACAGCTGTTTGGTTTATAAAATGATAATCGAATTTTCATCGAAATGATTTCGAAAAAATTCCACGATTTTGAAGATGAACATAAAATTCCACATTATTTAACCATCAATAAGATACATATTATAGCGATAGCCAATGTTAGCTATCAATAGATACATACAATAATCAAATTCTAATGAACTGTAGTGATATTGATAGAGAAACTCTTTTTTCCATTTCTAGTACAAGAATTTATATATAAAAAAAAAAAAATGAAACACGTGAGCATATCTTCCTAAAGATAAACTGAATATTGGACCATTCCAATTTGTTTTTGTTATTTTTTTGAAAAAAAAAGTTTTATTTTCTATTTTACATACGTGTCCTGATGATGACTTGAACTATTTTCGAGTGTTATTTTTTTAGTTTTGAAATTTTGGAGAGTGAAAATGATCGGAACTGTTAAAAGAAGAAACTGAGAGGTTAAATTACAAGTTTTTCAACGATACCTCCGTTTGTACACTTCGATATCAATTTATATTAAATGAGTAATGGGCGAAAAAAAAAAACATTTTTCAATGTATTTTGTTTAGACAAATGAAAATCAGACTGTGAATTACTAAGACGAACAAAAAAAAAACTATGAACAAACATCAGAAATTCATTGTTATTTAGAACAATTTCCACTTTCATCCATGACGATATATATTATGAAGAAATTAACAGGTTGGACTAAAAAGCTGTTTATTTAGCGAAACAAATTTTAACCATTAGAAATAAATTTATCACCAGTGACATTTTTTTTTTTTCAAAATCAAAATCGTCACCCAAATTATATAAATACCATTTACCATATATCAACTAAATATTTTAAAGGCTATGAATAAATTCTGGATACATCTGAATCATAACTGACTCATTGTCATATGATGCACATTTTTAATGCATCCTCGATTTTTTTTTTTTTTTTTTGAAACATTCCAATTTACAAATCATTAAGAGAATGATAGAAATCAATAATAAATTAATGGACAAAAATCGTTTGCAGCTTGAGTCACAGGCACATTTGTTGAAGACTTTGTTGCTTTACCAATTTTTTTTTTGTTTTTGCGTGAAAAATCAAAACATTTTTGTTTGGCAAATCTCACATTTTTTCATGAAGTTTTTTTTTATTGGAAGACGTAGTGCAACCAGAGCTTGAAATAACTTGGATTTATCATCAATAATGAATTTATGTGATGAATTTATGTCACAAATTTGGGGAAACGTAGGCACAAGCACGAGAAGCAACGAGAAAGAGGAGAATCGACTGTTGTGTTCACACACACAACTGACATCGCTATAACACAGCGCAAAGCAACCGTCTACAGCATGTTCGAAGACAGTGGTGTGTAAATGTACGTGAATCGTTCCTGTTTCGAATGTGCTGTCTTCGAACAGTCGATTCTCCTCTTTCTCGTTGCTTCTCGTGCTTGTGCCTACGTTTCCCCAAATTTATGACAAAAATTCATCACGTAATTCATTATTGATGATAAATCCAAGTTATTTCAAGCTCTGAGTGCAACAAAACCACACTGTATCAGAATTTGCAATTGCGGTATTTTCGGGCCATTTTTGGGTCAAGTCTGGATCGAGTCCGGACCTAGTCTGGACCAAGTCCAGACCTAGTCCGAGCCTTTGAGAAACGGGACGAAACTTTGGATCAAGGTATTTCAGACCAAAGGGAAGGAAACAGCATGTTGAGGCTACTCGAACTTCTGAGGACCGAAGGTCAATTGTCTTCCTCCTGACCAAAATTGTAGCCCGATTCTCGACAAAAATCGCACGTGTGCCGGAGAATGAGAAAATCTAATTTTAATGGAATTCCACTTATTCCTTAAGGAATGTGTGAATTCGGCAAGTTAATAAGTTTCATCGAAACAAAGTGATGGACGATTCAACAATTGAAAAAACTAAGAACATTGTGAAAATTGGTCATCTATCATTTTGGTAAAAAAAAACAATTTTCTAACTTGCATGCGTAAGAGTTCAAAAAATGAGATTTAAATTTTTTTTTTGAGCTAAAAAGTCTTTGAATGGCGTTGTTTTGATGAATTTTGGTTCAAGCAAAATTTGTTTTAAAAATCACCTTCAACCTTGGAATTTCTCAATTGCCGTTGATGTTGTAGCTAACTCATTGCACATTTGTTGTACTTCATTTTATATTCTAAGAAATTTGGTAATTGATAAAAACAATTGTTCATTTGTAATTGAAAGATCAAAATTAATTCAATTTCCTATGTTTTGAACGTTCGTCAAATCAATCGCAACTAGTCAATTAAAACTCCAACAAATTGTATTGCACTGTGACTGTAGCTTGTAAGCTCGAGTGTTGCAAGTACTTAGCCTTAGTATAAGTCCCGCAGAGGTGTGTAAATTATAAAAAAAAAATGTGGGGGCGGACAAATAATTCCATATATATACATAAAGAAAATGCAACGAATAAAAATTGTGTTTTTATTTCAATTGGATTTGAATCTATATTATGATTTTTTTGATTTGCCAAATTTAATAATTGTTTGCGAAATGTGTATGATCGAAATTGTGATCATTAAAGCCTATCTAATGTGGATGTGAATCATTGGCGAGATAATGCCATTGATCATGATAACAGTCAGGTAATCGGATGCAATCCTTCCATTGCTTCAGGCGCTTGCCTTTGCTAGCATGCCCAATGACTAGTGAACCTAAGAAATCATTACTTTTACCCAAATCCTTATCCCAAACGGTAATTATAAGCGATTGTTTGTCCAATTCGTTGGGACGCGTCTCGAAAAAAAACTCTTCATTAAATATTGGATTCAAATTACGCCATTTTACGCTGGTTTTGTATTTTTTATTCCGATGAGAGTCCGGCTTTAGTTGCCTATTGCAATGAAACATTTTACAATCAACAAATCATTTCAACAATTGTGTAATAGAGTATTGTTGAGCTTGGTTAAAGTCCAAGAAATTACTTACAGTTTAACAAATGGATCGGAGAAGCCGTTATTATCCATCGGTAGCAGTCCAATGCATCGTTTAACTTGAACGGCAAGTGAACGTCTCTTCGTATTGTAGCACAGAGCGATCAAAATTGAGCCACGGGTGTGATTTATTGAGCTCGCTTCCATACAAAATTTGTCTTGCATGCACAATGGAAGTGACATTCGATGCGATCCAGCTTCCGAAGTCTAAAAAGTGAAAAAAAAAACGCGAAAAATTCTCTTAAATGTTCACAGTTCAGTCGCAAACCCACATATGTGACATTTAACATACCGTTGCGAGTTGAATTTTAGCTGTACCCAAAAAATCACTCCCATATTTATCTTCATCCAGAATGACAACATACAAAACCGATGTGGCCAATTCATCTGGTTCAACGCCAAAAAATCGAACCGTTTCATTGAATTCGGGGCATCGTGTTTTGTGTATGGTGCGTGTTTGAAGCCATTTTTTCTGTTTAACTCTATCACATTGCGTAACGATATTTAATCTAGCATATGGATCGGGCGGGCACGTAATGTCTATCGCTGGTAAATCACGTGCTCGCAACAAAAAACAATCCAAAGTATGTTCCATTTCGCTGTACGTCAATGAAACATCAAGCCATCCCATTGGTTGTTCACGGCATATTTGATTCGAAATTGAATTCAATGTCACCGTTGGCACATTTATTTCATTAATCGATGATGTTTCGGATACCGATACAGAGCATGTACTTGGTTCAGAATCACGACGTCCCAATAAACCATTACATGTTGACGCATCATTTACCGGTGACGAACTACCATCCGCATACATGCCATTCGTATCGGTATCACATTTTAAGGAGGATGGTGAACGACCAAATAAATTTAACGATGATAATTTTCGATAGAAAAATCCATCTTCATTTAAGCTTGATGTGGAATTTGATGGTCTTGAACGAAGGCTATTCATGCGTTCAAGGAAATATGAACTACTGCGTTTCGTACTAATCGAACTCGATCGAATCGGTGCACATGCTTCACCATCCATTTGTGTATCCTCATCATACTCATCATCCGAACTGCTATCTTGCACTTTAATTCCACGATTTCGTGTTCGGCTTGGACGTACCGATGATGACAAACTTGTTGATCGCATTGTTGCCACACGTTGCGGCTTTTCATAGCTTGGTAAACTTTTGTAAAACCAGGCACCCGTTTTTTTCCACATTTCACGCGTTTCCGAACATATCTGACACAACCATATGTCACGCAAGCTAAGAAATGAGTGATTTCAATTTTGAAAATTAAGCTTTTAATGAAATTTGATAAATATTGAATTTTCTTTTTTGGTTTGAAAAAATGTTGCAGAAAAATGCCAATTTAATTAGATTTGGCTACAATTTGGCATAATTCCATGCTCGCCGAACAAAATCAACCAAATGCATATAAATGTAATCGATTTAATTTGAAATAAGACACCAAAAAGCTCCAATTTCAGTATTCCATTGCGATTTGGTGTTCGTTTTTAATGATTTGTTTGCAAATTTGTTGCATTGGCAACGTAGCGTGGATACTGCATAGGAGTAGGCAGCTAGGTACTCTTGGGGTTTGGCCATTGATGGAAATTTGGTCACGCTATAACGCCATAACTATACTCACTAGGGTGGAGTCAATTGCCAATTGACAAATGCAAGGATGCGAACAATTTTTTGAAAGACTCCTGAAAATCATAATATTGTCACATCAGCGGCATTTCTAAGCGTTTTCCAGAGGATACCACCCTAACACGCACAGTGTTCCAATACGCACACACATCCAGTGAATATGATTGACATAAGAATCTCATTTGCAAATAAAACTGATTGCATTCTGATATAACTAGAGGTGGCTACAGAGTGCTAGGCGAATCGATATGTGGGTTGAATTCTCAATGAATTGCACCCGAGGCTGATTCAATTCCGCTTAAATATGAAACTCATCGAAAAACCAACTATATCGTCGATTTTATTGTTTTATTCATTGTCCGATTGCACCCGAGATAAAATTTCATTTTACACCGGCCATTTACATTGATTGGTGACATAAAAGCAATTTATGGATTTTTTTTTTATTTTCTGCAACATTTTTTGTTGTTGTTGTTATTCTGATGGTGAAATGTAATGAAACTTACTTTGTGCCATGTTTAACATGTAGTTCAATGGAGCACTTTGAACAAACGGGTTTCCGACAATCCTGGCAGATAATCTTCGATGGGCTCAAGAGACCAAATCCTTGACCACATAACCTGAAATCAAAATGTAAAATGTTTCACTTTTTTATCGACAAATCTTTAAACAAAACAGATTAAACGAATGTCTCACGAAACAAGAGAGATTATTCCATTGTCAACATTGTCAACAGCATATTGTCATTATATTTTCAGCATATTGTCGCTGCCAAGAACAAAAAATTAGCTTCCAACGCACAAAATCATACGAACCAAAGTGCTGTGACACTTTCAATCAACAAAAAAAGCACCAGGTGCCCTTTTCTTCAGCTTGCCACAGTGCAAAAAAGGTGTCGATATAAAAAAATTCGGTAAAAAATGAAACAAACACCTCCACTTCGTTAGTACAATAACCACCACAAAAAGACACTCTGCTGAGACGTTTCGCCAAGAGGCGAATAGTCATTCGTACACTGTCCGCATCCATATCAGTGGCCATGTGCCCACCTGCCCACACAATGTATACACACTTTTTAAGCGATTTTTGTTTGTTTGTTTGTTCAATGCATAACAATTGATCCAAAAAAAAAGTTGAACATTAAATCCGTCATCAAACTCTAGACGCACTTTCAAACACAGAACAGCGTCTTAACGCTATACCGCTGTGTCGGTGTGTGAGTAGAGACAACGTTTGAATGTTCGTTATGGGCTCCCAATGGAGTTGTTGTCGTCGTAACATTAAATACCCAATTCAAACAAAACATCACATGTACAAATGTCGACTCACTCAAAAAGTGCTTCGCACGTTCATTTTTGTTGTTGTTGTTGTTGTTGTTGATTCCAGCTGCACAGAGCTCTACCCAAATGCAATGGATATTATTTTTTAAGCCATGTATACATAACAAATGAAATTTTTCTTTCGGAACGCAGGACGTTGAAAATGAAATTTATTATTTATTCGTTTGTATTATGTCCATGTGGAATTGTATGATTTGTCGTAATAAATGTAATAAAATTAATATTCTACTCAGGAAACAGGTAATTTGGAATTTACATGAAGATTTTGTGCTACAAAAGAAAACAGTCGCATGTTTCTAGAGAATTAAACAAAAAAAAAAAAAAACGAAATAAAAATGCCGAAAAATATGAAAACACCTTTGTTCGGCACAAAGAAAACAACAAAACAACGACCAACGACTCAAGCATTTGGTAAGTACACATAAAATGTCATTTACCTACAGTTTTTCGGCCCAAAATCGGTAGCTCTTTGTTTAATTTTTTCAACACGTTCAATAATCTTTCCGACGCGTTCACGTTCAGCATTTTCGAGCAATTCATTACGTTGTATAACTTCAATAATCGCATCACGCTCAGCTGGATCCAATGAAGTAGCCGTTGTTTTTCCCGTACTCCATCCAGTTCGCAGTCTATTGTGTGTGTGTGTGCGTGTATATTTGTTTTATTTTGTTTGTTGTTGTTTATTTCGGGGAAGAAACAGCAGCATGCAAATAGAAGGTCAACACAGTACAATATTTGGCAATTAAATGTCATTGAGTGTATAAAAATGGGATGATGATGGAAAGTAGTACACAGTCCAGAGAAATGAACTAAACATGAACATGAACACGATCAACCATTGTGTTCCTTGAAATACATGGATTTGCTTAAATAAACAGTTCATGTGAACCCAAGGCAGGGGGGCAGAGGAGGAGGAGGAGGTGGAAATGCGATTCGAAACCAAATGGCTTCTGTATTTTGTTGACCTCGTTCATTACATTCAATTTCGGTGAATCAATTTACCCAAATTGAATATGAAATAAACCTCCCCAGAAAAACGATGAACGAGAACAAAAAAACAAAGACCAATTTAATTTGAAAATTCAATGTCATTGAAGTGACTGAAAGAAAAAGAAGAAGAAAAAAAAAACAATTGAAATTTTATCATGAAATGAAAAGCTTTTCTTGAGCACACTCCACTTGAACACAAAAATTCATTTCAATTGAAAATGTCTTCTTCGACGAAATCAGAAAACAACAATGGCAATTGGGCTTTTTATTTGAATTTTTTGCAAAAAGGGAAGAAAAACAATTTTTTCTCGTTAGAAAAAAACGATGCACAATTTTCGTCATGATCCAGAGTATTAAAATTTAAATGGAATCTTGAGACTGTTCTCGACTTGGAAAGCATCAACAACATCAACATATTTTTGTCTCACCCCTTTTACGGTTTTATATTTTATGTTGTTGTTTACATCGTTCGGTTGAAGCCCATTAACTTTCATAGTCATAACAAATGAATGCATAATTAATTGAAAACTACTTAATAAGAAGCACATGAATAAATATTGAAATGTGGAATATATTCCATAAAGAGGCCAAAGGGAGACGATGTCATGGTGATGAATTAAATAGACATTAATTGAATTAAAATCGACAACGAAACGCATTTCAACCGCCATCCAATATATACGACCCGTTGGTCCAATGGCGTTGGAAAATTGCAATGGAACAACATTTAGTTGTTGTTGCATTTTTTTTGCTTGCTGAAATGTAATTTAACAATATAAAATCGTACTCACTTGGCTCTCAGTGCTAGCTGTCTATCGCTTGGGCATACGTTGAATTTCATATCATTGTCTCGCCCTTGGAAATTCATTATTTTATCAATTGAACAATTTTGCAACCACCAACAACAACCAAAGCAACCGTAACAATAACTTTATACGGATCGCAGCCACACCACAATCATCGATTACATCAACTCAAATAATTCACTTTTCGATATATTAATTGGTTGAGTAAAATGTTATGTTTTGCCATGCACACAATTCGATTTTCAACTTATTTGGGTACGTTTTTTTCCGCAATCACACTTTTTTGCTTCGCTGCACAATGCTAAGCAGTGCTCATCACACTTCCTCTGCCTTAACGCTTCGTTGGCGTCGGCCAATTTTTTTTTCCCTTCTGAATTTCAATTTCGCATTTTTTTTTTCTTCAACAAATCAAAACATATGGCATATTGAAAGTTTTCCAGATAAGGTTAGTCTTTATCAATAGTCCAATCAATTAGTTTGACTTACAAACGCACAAACACACACAAAAAACACCTTAATTGATTTTTATGCGACGGAAATTTCCATTAAATTTCCAAACAACAACAAAAAACCACCAATCAAATTGTGTAAAAAAAAAATCGAAGATTGATTGCATTTTGATGGCAAATTAGCCACATTTAATGCGTTAAATCGGCCGTTGAACTTGCGGAACGAGAGTTCTTTGCTGCACTGTATCCGAATCACAAGAATTTTTCTCACGATTCCCTCATTTCACCTTGAGTAAATGAACTGCATCAATCTTAAAACTTCAACAAATCGGCGATGATTTTGTTATTTTATTTTCACATTCATTTGAATTCGACGAAAATAGACTTAAAAAAAAAACGTTTTTCTAGCAAATTTGATATCATCAAATGCTGATTGTACACCTTGAATTGAGCTGATTTCACTTGTGTGATGCGTAAATATAAACAAACAACCGAATCAAGGCATTTCAATGTAAAATTGCAAATGCCGATATTCGATATGGAACATTTGGTTTGTGTTGGTGTTTGATGGTGTGTTTTTTTTTGTTGGCGGACGATGATATTCACGTTTGACGCCTGTTGCACGACTGATGTGATAAGCCAAAAGTAGTTGTCTTTTTAAGTATTCACTTGATGAATTGCGTGTGTTCGCAGTCAGTATTTTCCATCATCAAGTCATATTTTTGTTGTTGTTGCTGCTGTGTGTATTGCGCGCGCCGCACTCTTTCAATGTGTTTTTCACGTCTTCATAAACGGCATCAAACGAAATTCCATCGGACTTCTATCGACAAACACTTTTTTTCCCCATTGGCAACGAGTGGCAACGATGGCATTTATGTGTAACGAGTGTATATAATATAGAGAGAGAGCGAGAGAGTTTACATTTTAAACAACGGTTAAAGGTTCAGGCCCAATCAAAATTCACTCAGAGGTGCTATTGTTGTTGTTGTTGTTGTTCATTTTCTTCAGTTCAATACATTTTATTTACATTTGTTAGGAGTTTTATATTACATTCTAATGCAAACATATGGATATTTGTTTATCGATATATCGCATGGATGACAAATAAAAACAATGAATACTTTGTCAGTCAGCTGTCAACCAGCAAAATCAAGCAACAATTTCCATTTAATCATAGCAACGAATATATGCGAAGAGTGTGTGTATTAACATATAGTACCGAGTACAGAGTACGCACTACACACATATGGATTCACACGCAACGTTATTCCAGTGTCAATGTATCGCTTTCATGGATAATGAAGTCAAACACACCAAAAAAAAAAACAGCACAAAACGAAATTTAATCGAAATTTGCTGATATATTTATACATATACTTTATTGAGTTGAGCTCAGTACAATAGAATATTCCAGCGATGATATCATACATTTTTCCATGGAAAAACATTTTTGTTTGGTTGGCCTATTCATTTGTAGTCAACAGACTTCTTGTGGTGTGTTCATTTGAAAAATGTGGTTTTATTTTTGTCATTTTCGAGCATGGGACTTTTTGACCAAATAATTAATTGGGCGTGTACAGTACACTGTATACTGTCACTGTACACTGTACAATATAAAGTACACGCCGAGCACACGGGATATTGATCCGTATTAGTATTTATGGAAGCTACCGATTCCTTGTTCTTGTTGCTTCTGGATGAAAAAAAAATTACTATGACGGCCATTATAAGTGCTTATTTAAGCGCTACTTAAATCCAACGAATTAATCTGGATTTACTTGTCATACATCTGGAGAGTATCCATTGAACGGATTCCCTTCTAAGTGTGTCTTGATTTTGGATTAAGGCACTTACGTTGGCCGCTGCCAAGCTTAAAAACACAATATTTTTTTCTTTTTTTTCCTTTTCACATGAATTTATTGCTAAACCAAAATCAATGGTTCAAAATGTTTAAATCCCCAAGATACGCTATGGATCATAGCCTATGATACGCAATTAATTTCTAATTGATAGCATGTCTTGTCATCGATGCCGTTTAATGATTGCGATGTTTGTTTTTTGTGTGTGTGTGTGTGTCTTGGATGAAATGATGTTAAATTGAAGTTATTGTTGAGCCGCAAGGTTGAAAACATAAGCATTGACAAATATATTTGTTATGGTTTGACAACATTGATATGGTTTCGATTGGTTTCCGTGGGCTTTTGCTCGGTATCGATGAGCTGATACCATATATTTGTTGTATTTATATAACCCAATTTCGTACAAATGTCCCATCAATGCTCCTTGTGTTGGCTTCTGTGGTTTCTTGAAGCACATTGTTTACCAGTCTTCAGTTGTACGCTCATTTCCACGATATTCGTACCTGTAGATACACAAAAAAAGCATATAATTTTATGTAAAAAGACTGAAATATAAATTCCAATGTGAAACATCGTGAACGCGCTGAGATTTTGACATCGATGATTGATGATTATAATTTGGCATCTTTTAAGTGTGAATTAAAATTTCACCGGTCCATTTGTCTGTTAAACATCGTCTAGCCAATGCTTTGAAACAAGAAGACCTAAGAAAAAAAAAAAGAGATTTTCATAATTTCTTTCATATTTTCAGTGAAAAGAACTTCACGTCTCCAATGGAGTTTGATCGGTTTCGTAACATATCTGCTCATCTTCACCCAAACCGCAATCTACTTGACCATCGCACACAAATTGTATTGGAATACACATTTCCTCTCTTTCCATGCATGGAAGAGCACATGTGCTAAACAATATGGTTAAATGAGTTCAATTTTGTGAATGAGAATAGTTTGCTTCAATTGCACAAAAAACTAATGCTCAACTTACTTAGTGCACTTGAAACTGATGAATCAGCATGGACAACCCAGTACATCAGTTTTGTCAGTGACACTTTGGCATTCCATTGCAAATTTGCACGTTATGTCTGTTAAACTGAGCATCGAAAATAGTGAAAAATCATGTCAATTCGTACAAAATAATGCCTTACAAAATAATTCTCTCAATTGAAGTCGAAGGAATATTTCGAATGGTTTTGACATTGAAACTTACGCTAAATAGTCTCGACGCGTGCATTTCAGTGGTTCGCCCGTAGTGTCCTCGGTCATTTCAGTCAAAATTTGGCTTTCGTCACACACGTACCGTTACCACATCAGAATTCATCTCATGCACATTCACCTGTTTATTCGATACATGGAAACATGATTAAAATATAAGCCGATAGATAGCCGACGTCCAAACAATTGATAAAATTTATCTTTTGCCTTTTAAATTGAATGTTAAGTAAATTTGTTAACAAACTTCAATGTTCTACTCCCACACATTTTCAGTGAATCAACACGCCTACTTGCTTTGTCTATGGGCCTTATCTACCTATATCGATTTATAATCAATGGATTATCGGTATATATTTACGGCAAAGCCGTTACTGGCTTAATAGTAAAGACCGTGTCTAGTCTAAAAGTGTTCCTTTATAGAGGAATATATATTCAAAAAAAAGGTTCAATGCATCGATTGGGCTTACATTTACCCGGCAATTCATCGTTGCCATTATGACAATCGGGTTTTTTTTTTGATCGCATATCCGTTCTTTGGGAATAAATGTGCCTAAGGGATACTTATGACCATCACACTTTGCCTCCTTTGCGTAACCGCAATGTGGAAAGACTGAAATGAACCAAACAAACTCAATTTTAAACTGTATTTTATGATTTGATTCGTTCATTCAACTCAATATAAATCATTTGAAGGTGATTGTTACTCTGTTCAAGGGTTTCAAACTCTATAATTTTGTTAAATGGACTGTGCTGCTTGGTGTGGTTACAATGCTTTCAATATTCAAAGTTTTATTCCGTCGATCATTTTCTTTTCCTGGTCGAAAATCAGCCTGTGACACACTAACGGTGTCCACCTGAATCACCAGGAATGTTTAATCAAATCGATTTCAATGTAAACAATTACAAAACATTTATGCATTTAAGCATTTTAATGAAGTGATTCTAATTTTAAACGCTACCTTGACACGTCTCATGTCCACCGTCTTTTTCACCCGCACAAATTTCATTGCCATTGATATCGACTACGGCTTTACATGTTTTCAATGAAAACTTTTCATTATGGGCACATTCACCTCGTCTAAATTGTCAGCCATTGAATAAATCAACGGCTAAATTTTCAATCAAATTACGAATTCCATTACAATTTTTTTTTTTTCAAAGTTCTAAATTTATAAATAGATTTAGAGGATAAACCATAAACTTTTTAAATCGTATAAATAAAGTTTTCAGTGAAACAAGTTTAAATTGTTGAATGTTCATTCATAAGCTTCAACCAAGGCACCAACGGTTGAATGTGAAACGTGTTCTTTCTGCTTTATCTAAGAATTATTTGTCTTTGAAAAGTAATATCAATGCTGAAGGAGGCGTACGTTTATTATTATATTCTGATATTTGAACTTTACAAACAGGATTGTTTGGAATACAATGTTCAATAGCAGCCAAAATGCTCGAAAAACAAACTTTTTCATCGATCATAAAAAGTTGAAATCCATGAATATTTTAAAGAAATGACATTGAAATATATTTCAGGCAAATAAATGAATGCTACTTACGGCTGGATCCACCTAAACGAAGTTTCGAATAGATGTTGAAATTTGTATCAAACAAATTGTTGTGGCCAAACGAATCATTTGAAGTGATTTTTATATAAATCATTTTAAGGCGTCCCAATTTAATTAACGCAATCATTTGAGATCACTAAAGAATTACAACGAATAAATTAGCTCGAGTCAACGAAAGCTAATTTAAAGTGTCTTTTGCCAGGGGGAAAAGAGGTAATAATTCAATATTAATATTAACTTTCAAATTACACATTTTGAGTGAGTATAGAGACTTAATTAAAGACGATTCAAAGTAATTTCATTTCAGCTCACTCCGACCTTCAGCTCACTCCGGAACCACTCACTCACTCCAAACTCAACTCAACTCGTAATCGTTCACGATTCTTTCGTAATCTTAGACGATTATTTTCAATCGTGGAAGATCTCGTTTATTTGTACTGAAATGTTTTGACTACACTGCCGAAACTTGAGTGGAGTCGAGTTGAGTTTTCACTCGACTCTACTCAACTTTTCCGAATCGACTCACGAGCAGCAGTCGACCACCAAAGAAATTCTCTTGACGAGTGGAGTCGACTCACTCTGCTTACACCCACTGAACACAGGGCTTCGACAAAATTATTATTATTGTGAACTAAAATTCGTTATTGTGAACTATTGAACTAAAAATATGGTCACCGAATTGAATGGAGTTATTCTCAATTAACTTGAAGTTGAGAATTCCAACGGATTTGGAAGCAGAAGGTCAAATTTCGAACTAAAACCGAATGACATTGAATTATAACTGTTTTCCTCTGTAGGAATTTTATTAGAAGTCTTCCTTGATGACTTGACAAAAGCGATTTCTTTTTTTCATCTCAAATAATTTAAACGATATCAAATGTTTTCACACACACACAAAATCACTTCAAATGATTCGTTGTGGGCAAACATGTCACATGTTGGTCACCAACAGACTGTAGGCAAGGTCTGCCATCTAGGTCTCTACATCAATCATACGTGGATGATTTCTCACAAAAGAGCTTATATCGTTTTTTTTTTTTGGAACTCTAAATGTTTTCTTTTGCGAATTCATTTGTTGAATTTTAGCGTAGTTTTGTAAAAGATTCAATATTGAAGTTCATTAATGAACTTACACAACGATGATTTGATCAAAAGCTATACCGCATGCAAATTCACCCCCACCCCAAATCCATATCATCACTTTTAGTCATGGACCCAGCGAATCTTCAAAATTCGAATAATTTTTCTTACCTAACAACAAAAGCTGACACTGTAAAGATCGTCAATTGAAGAATAAGGTAACCACCGTTTAGAAAAGTCCAATTAAGTTATGTTTGATGTAAAACAAGTGGCCAAATCAACGTTAAGAAAGTAGTAGAAAGATTACATTAAATTTATTAGAAGTACAGCAATAGAACGATTTTTATTTAAAGTAAAATAAGTGAATTTTGTGGCAAACGAATACAATAGACTCAGTCGATTGGGTTCGATTTCGGTTCGGCTCGTTTAAAGTATCGTAAGATCGATCGGTTCGTTCGTTGAAGTTTCTTGGCATCTCGTTTTCGCTACGCTCATGTCCCCGTTCAGATTGTATATTTCCCAATCACGGAGTGTAGCCAGATCTATTTCCATGGCTCCATGTTTAACTATACCGCATGCTCCATTACGAAGAAGTAAGTCAAAGACCTCTTTGTGTCCTAAAAACGATTTGATTTACAATAATCTTCTTTTGATTGACTGTGAACTTGCAAAGTTACCTCCCCAAGCAGCCATTGTTAATGGCGTTTGTCCCATTTCATTTGCATGGTTGATATTTGCCCCATTGCGAAGAAGTGACTTGACGATCTCCTCGTGCCCTAAAAGCGATTTGATTTACATTAATCTTCTTTTGATTGATAGCATAGGATCTGACAAAGCCTCCAAGGTCACGATGACCGCCCCGCCCCTTTAGTTTTTAGACCCCCTGTATATTCTTGGACAAATAATGTGTATTAATATTTTCATTTCTTGTAGAAATAGCGAAAAAACACCTGAGACTTAAAATGGGTTTATTAGATTTGGGATGAATGATCTCTAACAGACTCATTCAAATAAAAACACAAATAACATTCGATTTTCATCTTTTCTTTTTTTTGAAAAACGGCTCTTATTCCTGATATCTCTAAAAATAATCCAATAAAATCACGAAAAATCAATCATTTTTCATACTAACTAGCTTCTTGTAGAAAAAAATCAGTTGATCACTTCAAACTCTAATTGCAGAGCGCTAACGATTTTTTTTTTCAACTAATCATGATTAGTGACGTGCACGTCAGAAGTTCACAGCCAACTGCTCGTAAGAACTAAACTAATGTACATTTGTACATATGTTATTGCAAAATAAAACAAAAGAGCTACATACAGCTACATAAAATGAGGCCATTAGTCAATTTATGGCAAAGGGCGGAAATTGTGACAGCTCGGCAACAGAAACAGTAACAATAACATAGATAATTTAGTTCTGTTGGCAACCGCTATATTGAATTTGGGGGCGCGTCGATCAATGCATTTCACTTTTGCGCAGCTTTGATTTATGGGAGACATTTAGTTACCTTTCGAGAGCATAAAAATACAACAAAAACACGTCAACGTACGTTGTATAGAGCAAAAATTAGCTTCACTTGAATTCAGAAAAACCCTATGCAGACGATTTACCTGAACGAAGTAAATCGATTTACTACCTATTATTGATGTATGTAAATATGCGGGAGGGAATTAACCACTTGGAAGCGAGAGCCTGGCCTGATGCATTTTCTATGGAGGTTGAGTAAAAAAATGATCCCTGCAAATTTTTAGCTCGATCGGTAGACGTTTAGTAGCGCCGACTGAGCCCCAGGATTTTCTAGTTCGGAAATCAACGATTTTGAGGGAAAATTCACATTTTTTGCCGATCTGTGTGCATGTAATAATAGTCCGATTGTATTCAAACTTTATAAGAGTTATTTTTGTACTCTAATTATGGGCTATGCATAGTTTGAGAGATTGGTACACATTTTCGTGTACTTTTAGTACAAAAAATCTCAAAAATCGGCGCTCTGAGGCGAAAATTCCCGTTTTTTGACTGAAAGTGTAAACACAAATTATATTTTACATCTTTTGATGGTATTTCCAGTAAACTTGGTTCAAATGAATCCGATTTGATGTGCATATGATATGCATTACATTCTACGATGAATATTTCGGCAGTTATAGGCGCCCAAAGTTGTGTATTTTTCGAATACACGCGAATGGTCGACTTAATGTCACAACAAGAGTCGCTAAATCAACATAGAAAGTCTTGCGTTTGACCTTATCTGACCAATTTTTGATAAGGAATCGATGTAAATTTTCAGGCTGATCGATGTTTAATTCCACGTTTGATGGATGTTTTGAAATTTGTATTCCGGCTCAAAATTTAATGGATTTTTGATTTAAGAAATAATAAAAAGGGGGTCTTCTACGACACTTTTTCGAGAAAAATCGCCCCAAAAATGGCGGTGGAACCGTTTATAACTCATGTGGGGCTGTGGCACGTTGTCCGCCGTCCGCCGTCCGTTGTCCGATGTCACGTTTTTTGTTACCACGATAGCTCAAATTTCAAATTTTCACCATTGTTTGGAAATTATTAGACTTAGATCCCATTAAATTTTGAGCAATATTGGTATAGCCGTTTTAGCGTAAACTGCCCCTTTCATGGCAAAACCAATACTTCCTCTCTTGACTAGCTGACGAATTAAATTGTTCAAGAGAAAAACGAAATTCCATATCAATGCGGAAAAGTCAGGATTATGAATGTAATTCAATTTATTTAATGTTGTTTCCACTTGTTTCCACTTGTTTCAGTTAAAAATTTCAATATCAAATGCGTGTTGTTGACATGAGATACCACAGTTGCATTACACACTTTGACACTCACATCAAAATGATACAATCAGTCATGGAATGACAGTACTGAGAACAAAGACACGTGATGTTTGTCACATTAATTGTACCACATAAAATACAGTGTCGCTGAGCACGAATAAGTTTGTGTCCACAGCATGCGAAGCTCGCAGGAACACGCGAATTCGAATGGAATTGTGTATGTGCAATGTTATATATGTTATGTGTGGTATTGTGTTTGCTGGGCCAGTTGCTGTAGGATCTTTAAGGCAGTCACACTTGGCATTTATCATTTAATTTGGTTTTTTAACTGAATATTTCCAAGGTCATTTGATCATAATGAATCTGTTGAGTAGCTTGAATCTCTTCAAACAGTTAAAACGCTTTAAAGAAGAGTGGCACGAAAAAACGCCAAAACAAAAGTGGCAAGTAGTTTACGATATCGGGGAAATATTGGCTGATATAAATGGTGTAAGGATCTACAGTGACATGAAAGTCTATTGGTATTCTCATGCGAGCAATGTTTTCGCATTGATCTATTTTTCATTGGTATTCTACACACTTTGGTTCAATTTCGAACGTGGTGATCCTTTGAGAGGCTTGCAATGTACTTGCACTAGTGGAATCGTAATGACAGTGGGTTATATTCTGTTCGCATTTGTGGATTACAGGAAAAAATAGTTGCATATATCTAAATCAAAGACCCATTTAGATTCTTTTAGTGTACTGGAAAGACATTGGAACAGACCGCTTCATCGTCAATAACCTAATAAACTTCTCAGGAAGATATATTCATACGGATGATGCAAGTCCATCGAAATACAATTCGCTTTGCGAAAAAATGATTGGAAAACTTGTAAAAACTAACATAATCATCGTGATTTTGATCATAATTTCGTGTCTAATATTTGGAATTGGTCCATTTTATGAGCTCATTTTCAAAGGTGCTCGTATAAATTTACTGAGCTTGGAAATACCATTTTTCACAATGGATTCTCATATTGGCTATACGGCAAATCTAATTGTACAATTCACACTCGCTCTCGTTGCTCTAACGGGAAGTATAAGCATTGAAATCGCAATATGTTTGATAAATAATACGATTGAATCGATGCCAGAATTGATTAAACTCGAATTAGAATACTTGGAAGATGATTTACACACGAATGGAATGAATTTGAGTGCAAAAGTTCGTTTACGCAATATTTTTATGAAAATCAATGACTTTAATGGGTAAAGCGTATTTTGTGGAGGGATTACTATGGGCTGACAATAGCAGCCTATCTGAAAATAGCAACTGAAAATGGCTGATATTGCAAAATTTCGAATGAAAATAGCTGTACAGTGTACACAGCTAAATTTTTGACAGTTGACGTACTGATTCCATACGAAATACGGGAACGATTGATTTCAGTGCAATATCTATACTCAAATCGGCTGATTTGTGTGCAAATACACACAAAAATATAGCAGCCGCTGAGCTCGGTGCTTATGTGTGTATTCACAATCGTTACTATGCGTTTGTGTGTGTATTTGCACACAAATCAGCCGATTTGAGTATAGATGTTGCACTGAAATTAATCGTTCCCGTATTTCGTATGGAATCAGTACATCAACTGACAAAAATTCAGCAGTGTGTGACAACTCAAAATAGCCACAAATTTTAAGATGGCTCCGAAAAAGATTCGGTGTGACTATCAATGGAATCGATTGTTTTATTTGGAAAATATCTGCTATTTTCAAGTTTTCAGCAATTTTCGGTCGAAATTTTGCAATATCAGCCATTTCCAGCTGCTATTTTCAGATAAGCTGCTATTGTCAGCCCATAGTAATCCATGATTTTGTGAAATATCCAATGACCTGATGACATAACATGACATAACATCGTTTATTCCCCTTTTCAGATTCGTAAATGAATTTATTGCTTTTTATTACACTAGACTTTTCGTGGGCCCATTTGTATACACATATTCGATAAGTTTATCGATTTTTAGCCAAATGATTGTAAATATAAAACTTCTTCTGTTTGCAATGACACTGGTTATCTTTCATGCATGTGTGAGTAAAATTGAGATTGTTTTCTTTCAGCTTGGCAATCTTTCTGGATATGGATTTGCAATGGCCAATTATATTCTCTTGATTATTCTTTGCAATTTGGGTGAATGTGTTAAGAAAACAGTAAATGTTAAACTTTAATTCGAAATTATTTTGATAATTTTTGATTATTTGACTGACAAAATGGATTTTGATCATTTGTTCGGAATCAACAGCAAAAAAAAACCCAAACAAATGCTCAAAAATGTCCATTTCATTGTCAGCTCAGTCTGGTGTTCAAAAGACTGATTAAACAAATTTCCAATAGAATGAACAAATGTCAACCGAACTGTTTCGCATTCCATGGTATTTGCTGTCACCTTCATGTCAACGGGAAATGTGTTTGGCAATTCACTCAGCTCAAAATGCTAAACTCTTAACGATTGGACCACTTGGACTGTTGAACTTTGAAACTGCAGCCAATGTGAGTATATTATTTTGAATTGTTCAAATGTAGAATCGGATTTTATTTTTAGTAAATTCGGAATCTGAATTTGTTTCAGTTAACAAGATCCATTTACCGTTATACCATGGTGCTCTTTAATATTTTTAAGTAAATGGAAACACATTCGGGAGCATCTTTGAACTACTTGCCTTGTGGTGTTACAAATCACATCAACTCATAATTCTTAATTTAATACAGTATTGAGTTACAGAATATGGATTAACCAAAGTTGAATTTAGTGTATGTTGTAGGGATTATTATGGCCTGAAAATTCAGTGTGATTATCAATGGAATCAGAGACAAAATATCGCACACTCAGTTCTATGACCAAAGCTGTTTACGAACAGAAAAAATACGAATGTTCGTTCGGAGAAAATGCCCAACGAACGAACGAACGAACAAATATGATAGTTTTCTATGAACGAACGAACGAACAAAAATTATAATATTCTACCACACATTCACCTTTTCTAAATTGTCAGCCATTGAATAAATCAACGGCTAAATTTCCAATCAAATTACGAATTCCATTTAATTTTTTTTTTTCAAAGTTCTAAATTTACAAATAGATTTAAAGAATAAACCATAAACTTTTTAAATCGTATAAATAAAGTTTTCAATCAAACAAGTTTAAATTGTTGAATGTTCATTCATAAGCTTCAACCAAAGCACCAACGGTTGAATGTGAAACGTGTTCTTTCTGCTTAGAATGATTTCTCTTTAAAAAGTGATATCATTGAAGAGGGAGGCGTATTGATGACAGCGTACGTTTATTATATTCTGATATTTGAACGTTACAAACCGGATTGTTTGGAACAGAATGTTAAATAGGAGCCAAATTGCTCGAAAAATAAACTTTTTCTGCGACCATAAAAAGTTGAAATCCACGAATATTTTAAAGAAATGACATTGAAATATATTTCAGGCAAATAAATGAATGCTACTTACGGCTGGATCCACCTAAACGAAGTTTCGAATAGATGTTGAAATTTGTATCAAACAAATTGTTGTGGCCAAACGAATCATTTGAAGTGATTTTTATATAAATCATTTTAAGGCGTCCCAATTTAATTAACGCAATCATTTGAGATCACTAAAGAATTACAACGAATAAATTAGCTCGAGTCATCGAAAGCTAATTTAAAGTGTCTTTTGCCAGGGGGAAAAGAGGTAATAATTCAATATTAATATTAACTTTCAAATTACACATTTTGAGTGAGTTTAGAGACTTAATTAAATCGATTCAAAGTAATTTCATTAAATTCTAAGACAATAACATCTATTTCATAAGTTCACGATTTTGAGTTCTGTTCGTATGTAGTTCTGCGAACCAATGCCTGAGTGAATGAACGAATATTCATGTGTAAATTGTTTTAAAATGCTTCAATTTGAATGTGAATGCTATGCATTGTACAGAACTCGCTTCCTGCGCCACACATAGACACAAGTGAGAAATTAATATATGATCGAAAGTTGTTCAGTTGCTTTGACTAATTTCGCTCAGCAAAAGATCAAATTTCGAACTAAAACCGAATGAAATTGAATTATAACTGTTTTCCTCTGTAGGAATTTTATTGGAAGTCTTCCTTCACGACTTGACAGAATCGATTTCTTTTTTCATCTCAAACCATTTTGATGCTATCATCGAATAATTTGAACGATATCAAATGTTTTTATACACAAAATCCCTTTCAAATGATTCATTGTGAATAAACTAGTTTCCATAGAAGTAATTGCAATTCAATCATAGTATCCTGTGATATTTACATTGTCAAATATTTATAAATAATAAATCATTGATTCGATCATAAGCTTTTATACAAGTCAAGTGTTTTACTCATTCTCGATTCCAAACATGAATTTCAAATGTAATTTAAGATTACTGGTGAAATCAGCCATTATACCGCATCTATTTTTAACGCGCCATCAAACAAATGATTATTTCAATATTTTATGACATGTTAATCAATTTAAAATATCAAATTGTCCACTCAATAATATCAACGAATACTCATTTTGAATGTCAATCAATAATTCCAATTAAATATTGTAATTAAAATGGTGGACTCACCTAAAGTCTGCATCGATTACGAAAATTCACCTTTATATCTCCGTGTAGGACACTTATTGAAGGTGTTTTTTGAGTTATGAATTGTTTGCTTATAGCCTGCATGATGTCTGTAAAATAATATACATATGAAGGGATAATAAGACTCCTTACGCATGTAAGCCCAATGATAATTGATTATGGAAACATATTGCAGAGGTTTATCGAGATATCAAAGACATAGCTGCATAATTTGTTATAAAGATTGTATGCAGTTCTTTTAAAGGGATTTAAATGCCTGTATAAAATTTCGAAATTTTTGTCGGACGCGTGCTATTGACATGAGATAGCACAGTTGCATTACACACTTTGACACTCGCATCAAAATGATACAATAAGTCATGGAATGACAGTACTGAGAACAAAAACACGTGATGTTTGCCACATTAATTGTACCACATTAAATACAGTGTCTGAGCACGATTAAGTTTGTGTCCATAGCATGCAAAGCTCACTGAGAGAGATATATACGTTATGTGTGGTATTGTGTTTGCTGGGCCAGTTGCTGTTGGATCTTTAAGGCAGTCACACTTGGCATTTATCATTTAATTTGGTTTTTTAACTGAATATTTCCAAGGTCATTTGATCATAATGAATCTGTTGAGTAGCTTGAATCTCTTCAAACAATTAAAACACTTTAAAGAAGAGTGGCACGAAAAAACGCCAAAACAAAAGTGGCAAGTAGTTTACGATATCGGGGAAATATTGGCTGATATAAATGGTGTAAGGATCTACAGTGACATGAAAGTCTATTGGTATTCTCATGCGAGCAATGTTTTCGCATTGATCTATTTTTCATTGGTATTCTACACACTTTGGTTCAATTTCGAACGTGGTGATCCTTTGAGAGGCTTGCAATGTACTTGCACTTGTGGAATCGTAATGACAGTGGGTTATATTCTGTTCGCATTTGTGAATTACAGGAAAAAATAGTTGCATATATCTAAATCAAAGACCCATTTAGATTCTTTTAGTGTACTGGAAAGACATTGGAACAGACCGCTTCATCGTCAATAACCTAATAAACTTCTCAGGAAGATATATTCATACGGATGATGCAAGTCCATCGAAATACAATTCGCTTTGCGAAAAAATGATTGGAAAACTTGTAAAAACTAACATAATCATTGTGATTTTGATTATAATTTCGTGTCTAATATTTGGAATTGGTCCATTTTATGAGCTCATTTTCAAAGGTGCTCGTATAAATTTACTGAGCTTGGAAATACCATTTTTCACGATGGATTCTCATATTGGCTATACGGCAAATCTAATTGTACAGCTCACACTCGCCATCGTTGCTCTAACGGGAATGATAAGCATTGAAATCGCAATATGTTTGATAAATAATACGATTGAATCGATGCCAGAATTGATTAAACTCGAATTAGAATACTTGGAAGATGATTTACACACGAATGGAATGAATTTGAGTGCAAAAGTTCGTTTACGCAATATTTTTATGAAAATCAATGACTTTAATGGGTAAAGCGTATTTTGTGCAGGGATTACTATGGGCTGACAATAGCAGCCTATCTGAAAATAGCAACTGAAAATGGCTGATATTGCAAAATTTCGAATGAAAATAGCTGTACACAGCTAAATTTTTGACAGTTGACGTACTGATTCCATACGAAATACGGGAACGATTGATTTCAGTGCAATATCTATACTCAAATCGGCTGATTTGTGTGCAAATACACACAAAAACATAGCAGCCGCTGAGCTCGGTGCTTATGTGTGTATTCACAATCGTTACTATGCGTTTGTGTGTGTATTTGCACACAAATCAGCCGATTTGAGTATAGATGTTGCACTGAAATTAATCGTTCCCGTATTTCGTATGGAATCAGTACGTCAACTGACAAAAATTCAGCAGTGTGTGACAACTCAATATAGCCACAAATTTTAAGATGGCTCCGAAAAAGATTCGGTGTGACTATCAATGGAATCGATTGTTTTATTTGGAAAATATCTGCTATTTTCAAGTTTTCAGCAATTTTCGGTCGAAATTTTGCAATATCAGCCATTTCCAGCTGCTATTTTCAGATAAGCTGCTATTGTCAGCCCATAGTAATCCATGATTCTGTGAAATATCCAATGACCTGATGACATAACATGACATAACATCGTTTATTCCCCTTTTCAGATTCGTAAATGAATTTATTGCTTTTTATTACACTAGACTTTTCGTGGGCCCATTTGTATACACATATTCGATAAGTTTATCGATTTTTAGCCAAATGATTGTAAATATAAAACTTCTTCTGTTTGCAATGACACTGGTTATCTTTCATGCATGTGTGAGTAAAATTGAGATTGTTTTCTTTCAGCTTGGCAATCTTTCTGGATATGGATTTGCAATGGCCAATTATATTCTCTTGATTATTCTTTGCAATTTGGGTGAATGTGTTAAGAAAACAGTAAATGTTAAACTTTAATTCGAAATTATTTTGATAATTTTTGATTATTTGACTGACAAAATGGATTTTGATCATTTGTTCGGGATCAACAGCAAAAAAACCCCAAACAAATGCTCAAAAATATCCATTTCATTGTCAGCTCAGTCTGGTGTTCAAAAGACTGATTAATCAAATTTCCAATAGAATGAACAAATGTCAACCGAACTGTTTCGCATTCCATGGTATTTGCTGTCACCTTCATGTCAACGGGAAATGTGTTTGGCAATTCACTCAGCTCAAAATGCTAAACTCCTAACGATTGGACCACTTGGACTGTTGAACTTTGAAACTGCAGCCAATGTGAGTATATTATTTTGAATTGTTCAAATGTAGAATCGGATTTTATTTTTAGTAAATTCGGAATCTGAATTTGTTTCAGTTAACAAGATCCATTTACCGTTATACCATGGTGCTCTTTAACATTTTTAAGTAAATGGAAACACATTCGGGAGCATCTTTGAACTATCAGAAAGAGAGAGCGGGAGAGAGAGACATTTATATCTATATACCGTATATGAACCGTATATTAACCTATGCTTATTAACACTTAAACAATTAACACGAAAACATTTGACCAAATCCCACAATTGTTAACATTCATTTTTCTGTTTGATGAACGACTAAAATGATTGAAAAATTACATGACCTGCTAAAGGCTTCAATTATTCGCTAATTAGAGGGTTCATGAGAATCGGACATAAAATGTATTGTGTTGGGTCATATTCAGGTTCGTTTCACCACGCACCAAAACTGTGCGGCTGAAATCCAATTGCAATTCAATCGATACTTTGCCAGTCTGCGTCATTTAGAATTGATTGAGCACGTTATCAACTGCGATACCACGGTGCATTTTCCATGTTTGGAACAGTTGTACATTGATGCATCATATAAAAAAAAATAATTATAATTTAACAATTTATTTAACCAAACAAATCGCGAATTTGTTAAGACAGACATAGATTCTGAAGCAAAAACGTGAATTTTTCCAAAATTATAATTTTTATTCAAATTTCAAGCAAATCACGGAGTAGCGGATATGTCTCAATTTCCCTTGAAGAGTTGTTGCAGTGTATCCCTTTATGGGGGCCATTTTGACCCCGGAGGTACCCAAAATGGGGAAAATACAAAAAATTGCCTTCCCAACGTTATAACTTTTTCAATATGCTTTTCAGTGAGTTATAACGTTGGGAAGGCAATTTTTTTTATTTTCCCCATTTTGGGTACCCCCGGGGTCAAAATAGCCCCCATGAAGGGACACACCGAAACAACTCTTCAAGGGAAATTGAGACATACCCCCAACTCTGCGATTCGTTCAAAATTTGAATAAAAATTATAATTTGGGAAAAATGTCTATTTTTGCGTCAGAATCTATGAAGACAGAG
Organism: Aphidoletes aphidimyza; assembly: GCA_030463065.1. Classification (NCBI taxonomy): domain Eukaryota; kingdom Metazoa; phylum Arthropoda; class Insecta; order Diptera; family Cecidomyiidae; genus Aphidoletes; species Aphidoletes aphidimyza. The sequence continues at coordinate 42,554,027 of CM059999.1, forward strand.
CTAAAAAGCTTCGAAATTGAAATTAGCTGGTATGAAATGTCATTGGTGGAGTTGGAGTCCATCGTTGTAGTGTTGATTTCGTCCGCGCTGATTGGAATGAACTGGCAACAGCACTACCGACGCTAACTAAACTAAGTTTACCAAATTTCCAAGTTTCAGCCGATGTCATTATTTCTTGTATTTCAGCAATTTAAGTCACTGAATGTGTTCGAGTTTGAAATGGCTGATGATTCACAATTTGATTATTTACGCACCCGATTGCATGATGAATTTCAAGCGTAAGAAGGAATGGGGAGTTTATGTCATCACATTGAAACGATGAACGAAACTAGAAAATAAACTGCTTCGATTTGAAATGAAATTGTTCTGATGATTTATGTCGAATACAAAAGACAAAAGAATAAAATGATATTTTGAATAAAACTCTTGAAAGTTCTTCACACCTATGTGGAAATTGTTGGTTGACTAAGTAGCCGGTTGGTTTTGAAAATTTGTATGAAAAATAAACAAATTTAATTGAATTTGACCAGCTATAAACAGTTAAAATCGTTTATTTTTGAATGACTCTCTGCCATTCACCAACTCAAATAGGTGCTATTCATTACATATTATTTAAATTGATTGTTTCATGTTTCATGTTTCAAGCTCCTTCTCCTACACCCCAGATAATCTTAGGAATAGTTCAAGTGACTGTTTTAAAGACCATAACGATCGAATATGTTGTTTTCATTATCTATCAAATAAAAAATTGAAATAAATATACCGTACGAAGTGTTTCAATTCAAAGAGACTGTAATTTGTAAGCGCCGTTGTTCTTAAATTACCTGCAACAGCATTGGCAAGCTCAACTCAAATCGTTCAAATACTGCAGCGGTAATTTTCATTTGTCTTCCAGTAGCAATTGTCATCATTTTTAGCATCGCTTGAGATGTTTTTTGATCAAATGCAACAAAGTTACTGCAGTATATGCTGTAATGGATTCCTTCAAACTATGAAACAGAAAATATTTGTCATTGGCTGTGAAGAATCTGTTGTTTATCAATTATCACAGTAAAAATCATGTAAAGAAAAAATTACCATAACAACAATATTATTTCCAAAGTAGCAATAAATCATCATTTCAGCGGAATATGCGCCTAACCAAATCACAGGTATAATATATTGGTCAATTGTCAATTCAAACTAAACAAATAAAATAAAATTGCAATTGAAATTAGAACATAGAATGTGGCCCATGAGTTTTTCGATCGATATTTGAATACCGCAATCAATAGATACACCGAATTAGCGAATGTGAAAGCAGATTGAATAATTTGGACAAAGATTAGCCCGTTGACCAAGTCCATCAACTCACGCTTAAGTCTAAAATATAGAAATGAAAATTGAAATACTTACGAATACGTTTGAACAAATGATCAAAATGAATTACTCATCAATTTTCAAGTGCAACTTAATACAATCACACATTTCGCGATAAAAAGATGTTCTGGCGATTGGCGTTTTGGTAAAGTTGTTTTCGATGCCATTATCATGGCCAATACGCCTTATGCGTGATCCTAATAGTGCCAGGAAGAATGCTAAACACACAAACATTGCAAATAAATACACATTCGCCGCAAGGTTAATGCCACCGCCATAAATAACGTCCAACATCTGATACAAATACGCAATGATGAATCCCACATTTGTCTTGTCCATTTCGAATGGCACGTACATAAAATATGGCAAACGCCTCTCCCACATTACCACTGGTATTAAAAATAGCACCCAAAAGTTTGCAGCACCCAAAAGTACCCAAATGTGGACAATTTTAGTGATGTTAAATTTGGCCACATCTAAAAATCTACAACCAAATTCATTTGAGTGAGCTTTCAACTGAGAGAATACTCTTCTCTTTTATTGCAAAATAAATGGCCAACACATTTTTAAACTCACTTTTCTTCTATATGATCCTTTGCTACAAGGTCAGGATCATCAAGTTTCTTCCACAAAGCTTCCAAACGTTTGCGTTTCGAGTAGAATATCAGCGATTTACAAGCTGTATTGATGTAAGCACTAACCGTGAACATAATACGGAGTGTTGCTTGTAAATACGGTGAATCCAAAACGGCCATTGCAAAAAGTATACACGCCATAAACGTGAATAACAGTTGAGTGACAACTCTATAAATTGTCATCGAATGCTCAAACAATTTTGAATCAGTTTCGCCTTCAATTTCAAATGCACCCAAAAATTTGAACAACAATAAATAAATGTTCAAATATTTCAAAGGACTGGCCATTTTGTTTAATAGCGTCGTGGAAAAGTGTTGCTCGTTTTAAAAATGTTGCTATAAGTTTGACCCTCAACGGGTTGAGATTGACAATATCACTCTGAAGAGCTCGATGATATATTGTGTTGTTTTCACTCGCTGATAGACTGTCATATACTAGAATGGATAATGGGAAAAATTCTCTATTTAAATAAATGTTATTGCTTTGTTAAGAAATTCCTCTCCGCGCAAAGTTTGGGTGGAAATAGAAAATTTGTCTATATACACCCAGGGTGGATGTAACGATTTCTTTCTGTGTACACCCTGCCAATTGTCGCATTGGGTATGCCTCCCGTATGGGGAGCTTTCCAAAGCATGAACAATTCAGTCACCGAGACGAGTCAACTCCACTCACTTGACTGATGTCGATTTCAGATTTTTTGCAAATAAAAACTTAAAGGGACTCAACTACTCGTGAGTATTAACTCGCACAAAATCACTACATTTAATAAACAAACAAATACAAACTCGCAGATTATGCTTTACTGCATAAATTTTTTCGTGAATGCGGCAAATAACACATGCAAACTCGTGTATTCGAGTACGAATGTGAATGCAAATTTGTAAACGAAGTGAACTTGCACAGCCAGAACTCGCGTTTTGGTTACCCCTAGATAAAAACTGTAAATTAATTAATATTACTTCTGTAGGAAAAAAAAATTCAGCAGATTTTTTTTTCATCCGAAACTGTCGACTAGACATTAACTGGAGCACTTGGAATGAGTAAAAGCAACTTTATGAAATTTAGTGAAATGCCATCTCAATGTTAAGATTTTGGAAATAGGAGAGCTTCCAAAGCTCAAGATGAGATTGTTGCTTTTTTTTGTCAGCCGATGTTGAATTGTCCAAAAATGTGTTTATCACTCAAAACTGTAGAATATTCGCTTATGTGACACCTTTTATACCTGCGAAATAAGTTTAAATATTTAGATCGAACAATTTACAATGAAGTGCTTGAATAATAACAAACCAATTACGAAGCATATGGAAATTTCCATCAATTTTTTTTTCAACAACATATTTAATGTGATATAAATTAATATATCAGAATAAATAATTTATTGATTTTACAATGCACTCAGGAAAAGTATTGGTTTTGCATCGAAAATATTTCATTTGATTGTGGAAATGTACGAAATTCTTCGAAAATCAAATTTCGATATAAATATAATCTCAATAGCTATGTTCGAAAGAGATGCTTTCGTTTCGAGTTAGGTAAGATAAGGTTCTTTTGATTTCTAAAAAAAAAAAATCCTGGGTGTGATAAGATGCTGGTATTGTACCTGAACTGGACGTAAAGCAGTACCTGGTATGTACCTTAGGTTCAGGTACTTAAGTCTGTTCGAAAATTCAACTTGATGATTTTTCTTTGAAATTGTATGCACTTCAATTTAAACAATTAAAAAGTATCTGTGGCTTGTTATACCACGATTCTTTCGTGTGTGACTAGGTGAGGTGAGGTAAGGTCGTTTAACCTTTTGTATAAGATGAGGTAACGTTTGGTATCTTACCTGCATCTTAGTTGATTTTACATGAAAATTTTACATTTTTTCACGATTTTATGGCAAAAACCAATACTTTATCAATAGTTAGAGTAAAAAATAGATGAATCAGTAGTCAAAATCAAGAGTAAAATTTAATTTCTCATCTGTGTGGATTACGAATGTAATGCGATTGATTTTGATCATACATGCGCGAGATACCAACAACAGTTCTAAGCAAGCTGTGACTAAGCAAAACAAAAGTGGTGTACTCTACATTTCAATTCACCTTCAATCTCAAAACACCTTAAGTTACCATTGCGTTCCACAGGGGCTTATTCCCTCCTTTTGAACTCCAAGACCCCCGAAAGTGGGTATAACCTTCCAAAAAGAGAGGATTATTTAATAATGTTCGCGGCTGGCATATTTTTCAATTGTATCATAAATCAAAAAAGGTCAATTTGCAATGATTATTTCGAAAAGTTACCCTCCCCTCTGCTTTGTTATTTTTCACCCTCCCCTCATGGGTTTGTCATTTTTGTATGATTCCAATTATCATGTTCCAAATTTTCATGGTCATGAAAATATGTGTTTTCAATGAAAAACACATTAAACATTCCATTACCGTGTTTATTCCTCCAATCACTTTAAATTTTACCCAATAGTTTTGCTTCACCTTACTATATGCAAGCGATTATGCACGAAGCTATGAATGTCCATTGTAAATAATGGGTCAAACTTGAATTAAGTTGTACAATAGCCTCGAGTATACTTGCAAATTCATATCAATTACGTATCCTCACCTCCAAATTATTCGATTATTTAGAATTGATTTTGCCTTGTGTAGAAAGTACACACAAAAATTGGCCAATAAAATGAGAATGTTCAAAAATGTATGGATTTTATAAAAAAAAGTTCGAACATTTTAAATGGGATTCTGGTGAAAATGAGAACATGAATTCAATGTAATATGAATCAAAACATGGATATGAAATTCTTATTAAGAATCAGGTCACTAAAATTTAATACAAGTGTATTCTTAATTCATTATTCAAACGTTACCGTCAATTCTACATTGTTCAACGTAATCAGGCTTTTTGAAGGAGTTCTGTCTCCTCTAATAGTCAATAGTTTTCGAAAAGTGAGCATTTGCATGTGCAAAACTAACTTTTCCTCAATGTTCATTAGGATATGAAACGTTTTGATCAATTTTCGACGGAATGACCTGAACATGAAATAAACAAAAATATTCTCAATTATTTGCATTCCTATCATTTGTAGATAAATTTATTACATCATAAATGGAAATAATCTGAAATAAATGCATATTTTCTTCACTTTTCATGCAAAATAAGCTGTGAAATGGTGAATTTTCTTTTGTGGTGGCGAGTTTGGAAGCATGTTCAGAACTAGTGCGTTTTTCGACTACAAAACGGACTTGTATCGTTCCAAATCGCTTGGTAATCGATTTCTAAGCTAAAATTGGTCAGGTAAGGTCAAATGCAAGTCATTCTAGGTTGATTTAGTCACTCTTACTGCGGACTATATGACATTAAGTCATTCGCGCATGTTCGAAAGAAACACTAGTTTGGGCGCCCATTACTGCCGAACTATTCATTGGAAAAATATGATATGCACATCAAATTGAACAAATTTGAACTAAATTAACTGGAAATGCCATCGAAAGATAAAAAATCTACTTTGTTTCTGCACTTCCAGCCAAAAAACGAGACATTTCGCCTCAGAGTGCCAATTTTTGAGGTTTGATGCACTAAAAGTACACGAAAAAGTCTACCAATTGCTTCCTAACTCTGCATAACCCATAAGTAAAGTACAAATGTAACTTTGACAAAGTTTTAACACAATCGGACTATAATTACATGTCCAGATTGGCTAACAAGTGGAGTTTTCCCTCAAATTAGTCGATTTTCGACCTTCGAAACCGACGGTTGCGCGTTACAACAACAATAACACGTAAATTTCTTTTTGTATATCAACGTGTGGCGCCCCCTTGGGAATTAAACGCACTCTATGCACGTGAACGTGCGATAGAAAGAGAAGAAATGAATATTTGCTGTTCAATCTTCCTTATGTTATGGTGTACAATTGTTTAGTACCATGGGGGCGCTGTCGTATTGCTGTCAAAGTGTGAAGCGCAATCGTCGTTCGAAACACGGGGGCCGCTGAGCCGTCACTTAGACACCTTGGTCATATTTTAGGTGGGCTAATTTATTTACCCAACCTCCTATGAAAATACATCGAAACAGTCAAAATTCGAAAAAGTCAGTTTTTTGAATCACCCTAGTGAATGTGTTCGAACGCTTTGTTTTCATTTTGTTGATTCTAGAATGTGTTTTGACGAATCCGAACATCGCTATATGTTGTTTTCATATGCAACACAGTGTTATTTTAAATTCCGAATAAAAACAGCAAAACCAATACTTTATATGTAACCAAATTCTATGTGTGGAAAAGTAAAATTCACACGTCATTTCTGGTTTAGATTGTACAATCCGCGTGAAACTTATAAATGCAAAGATAATTTCCACCACCAACACACAACGTCCTACGTCCTATTGAATGCAATTTCACTGAATGAACCAGTTTATCCAATCTTTATTATGAATTCATATCGTATTTATAGGTAATCGTGTGAATATAACAAGTGATGATTGCATGGCATTTCATGTTGAGTAACTGTTTCACACATAACCACTTAGTCATGTTTACAGTTTTTTTTTTTTTTTGGTCGCGGCCAGTTGACGTGGAATGAACAAGAAACATGAATTCGAACTGGGGCGACTAGTAGCGAGTCAGAGCTTTTACCATAAATAAGTGAAATTGGCGACAAGAGCGGAATTTTAACGCTTTTCAGTCAAAAGAATCAGGTTGAAATAATCGAACATATTCTAGACGCTGGCAGAATTTCATCAGAAGATGGTGTGAAACAATAATAGTGAAAATGATTCAAAAATCATCAAAAATTGAATTTCGTGTTCAAAAGAAGCAAATCAATTCTTACGTTCAACAAATCTCCAAAAAGCAAAACCAGAAATTTCAAATCAATTTCGTCGTCCTGAAACTTCAAGTCAACATTCCATTCAACTGTTTTACTCGATGGGTCAATGGATTTCTAATCACAATTCAAATGGAAAATTTATCGAATGATGTAAAGAATCGGAACGTGATTTTCTTAACACAAGTATCAATATTACTATAACATATTCCTCAGGTCATGATGAGTAAAAAAAAAGTCTATGACCAATAAATTGTTACTTTTCCGCACATGAAATGTGCTTTGGTTTTGCCTCAAAAATTCAACTCCACATTGCTTGAGTAAATGAACTCCGATCGGGCTCAAATTTTGACCAGAGTCTCAGTTCACCATGGGAACAAATCTTGATTTGCACTTTTTTTATTTGGATACTCGGTTCGGGTAGCTCCGGTGCAAAATGGCGTCGTCGTCGTCGTCGTCGTCGTCGTCGTAGTCTGTACGTTAACACGATAACTCTCGAACCGAGTCTCAAATCCCAAAGTGACAAAAGCAAATTTGTTCAGTATTATTACCGGATGTTTCCTATTGAATTTGAGCCATATCGGTGTAGCCGTTCCAGAGATATGTGCATTCAAGTGCACGTGAGTCGGGTTTTCAGTACATTTTTACACAAAAACTGATTTTCACATTTTTGACTCTCCTGACCGTATTCTCCAATGAAAATTCATACAGTTTGCATAATTTGAAAGGTATTTAAGTCCGCTTGAAGTTTTACATATTCATACAATGCACAAAATGTATCTTCATGCCGAAAAATCATGGAATATGAATGCGTGTGAAAATGTACGAAATTCTTAGAAAATGGAAGTTTGATATGAATATATCTCAAGAAAGGAGTCTCAAATCGCAAAGTGAAGATGGCCAATTTGTTTTATTGTGTCAAAGAATGTTTTGTGTTTTGAACATTTTGCCCATTTTGCCGATTTTCATGGCAGAACCAATACTTTCTCTCCTGACTGGTCGATGAATGAAATTGTTCAAGAGAAAAATCAAATTCCATATCAATGCGGAAAAGTCAGGATTACGAATGTAATTCAATTTATTTGGAGTTGCGAGCGAGGCGTTTTCCTATCAATTCGATTAGAGTTAGGCTACGATTTACACACTCACGGTGAGCCTGCAATCCAAAATGCGGTTGTAAATCATTTGTATTCCAGTTTTGATTGTAGCCAGTGTTATTCAAAGATAATGAAAGTGAAAACGTTCGGGACTCGCACTGGCGCACTCTAGTTCACATTGATTGTAATATGGCATGGACAAATTGTTGAATTATTTGAGGACTGTAGAACGACTATATATATTTCACAAGCGCCACGTACAATTTTATATCAGTCATTTTGTGGGCAGGATATTTGGGTGCGCCACTCTGTTTATACCTCGTTCAGAGGTTTTTCATCTTATATCAGTAGTTTTGTAAGGTCAATTTGTAAAAAACACTTAAAAATAACAACTTTTTGAGATATATAATCAAATTCTGTTCAACTCCATCGACCGAAGTGTAAATTTTTCTAGGGGGTTTTAACTTAAAATATAAATACATATAAACGCCTATAAACGTCTATAAATGTGTATAAAGCGTAAATATTGTATATATTTTTTTAAAAATATAAATATATAAACATCTATAAACGTCTATAAACCGAAAATATGACGTATATTTTCCAAAATCAACCACGAATATAGTGCATATATTTAAATATGCGGCAGCCATTTTGAAAAAATAAAAAAATATAATCGTGTATATTGACAAATAATGCGTATAAACACTCAAAATACGTGAATATTATACAAAGCTCTTGAATATCGCATATTTTTCCCTCGATAAATATACATAAATGCCCCTAGAAATTTTTAGTACCTTTAAAGTAAATACGGCGAAGATATGACAAAATAAGCCAAAATTTAAATTTTGAAACTTTGGTCTGTTGAATATTCAATCTTGGAAAATTAATGGCTCGAAAATTGCATGTTCGAAAATTCGAACTTCGAAAATTACATCTTCAAAAATTTAATGTTCGAAATTTCCGGCGTTCGAAAATTCAATGTTCGAAAATTTCATCTCCGAAAATTACATGTTCGAAAATTCCACCTTCGAAAATTAAAACTTCGAAAATTCCAACTTCGAAATTACATGTTCGAAAATTAATAGTTCGAAAGTTACATAAAATATCCATCTTCGAAAATTACATCTTCGAAAATTACATGTTCGAACGATTAATTTTCGAAAATTCCATCTTCGAAATTGAAACTTCGAAAATTCCATCTTCGAAAATTGCCATCATGGTCGATCATGGTCCATTGAGGTCTACCACGGTAGCCAAAACATTACCGGCATGATTTGATAGTGTCAACCTGTCAACTCTGACACATATAGCCGAAACTGAATTTTTGGGAAAAATGATGATTGAAATTCCATAACTTAGGAACGGTTGATCCGAGTTTGATGGTTGAACCCTCGTTGGATAGGTATTGATGTGCACTACCAAAGTGTAATTTTTCAGAATTTACGGTAATGGGTACGGGGGTCAAAATGACGAAAAACGAAAAAAATTGATTTTCGATTTTTCAGTTTTTTCAATGTGGTGACCAAACCTGATTACAGATTTTTTTTCATACTGAGAACATATTTGTAGCTTAGCTCAATACCTTTCATTTGCGGTACCTGCGGAAAATCGACACCCTGACACTCTCCCCCTGCCTAATTTCTTATGAGTAAGGGAATTCGGCCATTTTCGACAGTTTTGAACTGCCCCCTAGACCCCCTAAAAATAATGTCATACATCACAGAGATCGAGAGAAGGTACGTCACACACACACACATACCAACGCTATTTTCAGGGGAAAACTCCCTTTTCGGGAAAACGTACACAACTTTTGAACGGATCAACCGATTTTGATGGTTGAGGACTCGTTGGAAAGGTATTGAGGAGTACTATCGATTGATCACGACAGTGGTAAAGATTACCCCCTAGGAGGTATGCTTCATAATCTGAAAAAAACATTCCCATACGTCCCCCAAGCAAAAAAAAATTTGGTTCCTCAAAAATTCATTTTTACAACGGCTTTCGTCAAGTGTGGTCCTAAGCTACACGCCAATGCCTATTTCATAAATTACATCGGTCGGCAACACATAGTCCAAAAATTCGCGTATATATAGTGTTGCACTCAAAAGTGTATTTTTTGGTGCGCCACTGGGAGAACTGCCGTTCTCCGTGATTAGATCAATCGTTTTACATTGTTGCATTAGGTTCCTTGTCTCCCGCTTCTTTCAAACACAATGCTCTCTTGTCATTAGCAAGTTTCACTTCATTTTGGAGTTCTTTTAGCTCGGTTTTGAAACCATCGCCAACTAGTTTTACGATAGCGTCTAATGCACATTGAACCTCGGATGGTTCAGACAAGTATGTTTCTGGTTTTGCCAACACAACCTATCAACGATCATCAAATATTCAGTAAGTTATTAAATTGTTGTTCATTTGCCCAGTAAAATCTGTTAAACACAATACTTGTATATTTACCGTTGCGCACAAAAATGCTGCCACAAATACCACCGAAAAGAGTTTCATTTTGAATTGTCTTCTGAAATGATTGAACACAAACTGTTTACATTTCAAAACATATTTTTGGGTATTTATATGCGGCTCAAGTGGAATTGATTCGAATTTGTGATATCTTATCACTGGTAAGTAGCCAGATAGTCTGACCAACAAATGCTGTACATGTACTGCAGTACTTTGTATGAAGAATGGTACTTTTCCACGTGTTTTTTGGCAAAACCAATGTTTTTTTTTCGTTTGATTAGTCGATGAATTGATGGTTCAAGTGTAAAATTTCACATTTGTGCGAACAATTCAGGATTACGAATGTAATCAGTTTATATCACACTGGTCGACAAGGTTTCTGACCCAGAGCAACGACATATATGGTGTTTTAGTACTTAGTGGTGTGAGTCAGAACCCCAAAGGATTTGGTCGGGTCGGTTCGATTTGTCGCAACCAAACTACAAACCCTACAGATTCCATTTTTATATCAAACTCGACTAATTCGAACCTGGGGAATCCGAAAATGACCATGAAAATTCTCTAATATGCTCTCTTTGAGACATATCCCTACGCCCATGAAAATTTCCACTTCGCACTCGACTTTTGATGAGTTTACAAAAATGTTCATACAACTATCATTTTTAGCTCAAGCTTCGTTTTAAAACACTCAATATGTTTGTAATAGATAGAGCTCGGATCCTGAAAAAAGAAATATGGACTTTGAAAAAGATTTCTGGGTGAAATGAAGTCTCAAAGTCGAAATTTTGTGACAAAACGTCAATTTTCCGGTAGACACCCATCCACTCTTTCGTCAATAACGTTGGAACGGCTCAATCAATTTGGACGTATTATGCACGAAAATTGATTATAATCTAAATACCTTTCCAACGCGTATTCATGAACATGATGTGATACGTGGTTTTGGAGATACATGCGAAAAGGTTCGACTTTTCGGGCCAAAAAACGGTGAACATCGATTTTGGTCGATTTCTCGACAAATCGAACCGAACCGACCAAATCCTTTGGGGTTCTGACTCACACCACTAAGTACTAAAACACCATATATGTCGTTGCTCTGGGTCACACAAAAAGTTGAAATTTGTCGAACAGTGTTATAGGACATTTTGATTCATTGTCTTTTTTCATACTGGATGTGCTATTGTTTCAAAAAACAATAATAACCGGACGAAAAAATAAATCGAAATTTCATTGATAGTCGTTGATTGGTTTAAACGATTGATCAGCCATGTGAACGATGAAGTCATTTAGGAAATGGCAGACCACAGTCGATATGAAATGACCATCAAAAGTATAAAAACCGATTCCAGAGAACGAGGTGGATTAACTTTACAGCTGAACTGAGAGCAAAAAGCTAGCCATCGAACGTACACACATAAAGTGGATCACCGCTAGCTAGTTGCACACAAAAATACTGCCACAAACACCACCGAAAAGAGTTTCATTTTTAATCGTCGTTAGAAATAATTGAACACAAACTGTTTTTTTTTTACATTTTAAACATATTACTGCGTATTTATATGAGATTTAGAGATAAAATACAATTTATAGCTCTAGTGATAAGGTTCTTTCAAATTATAGATAAATAGTTTTATTTAACATCTAAATCGTACCTATTGCTAAAAATTGATCACGCAGATGTGTTTGTTTAAGTGTGCTCCAATTTGAGATTGCTTTTATATAACCTGTTGTGGAACCCATCAAAAATATAAACACTCTTCAAAATTGGATGACATAAAATAAAGTAAAAGTCAACGCGCATTTTGACAAGATTACCATACGATTTATATTGGTGGCGTCAAACTGGTCCTGTTTAACATGAACTGACAAGCATGGTTCTTTCCACACAAAAAAAGACTCCACCACATTTAAGCAAATGTTCACTGACCAGAATCTCATATCAGCATGAGAACAAACATGTCTTAGCAGTTTTTGATTTGGCAAATCGGTAGCGCCGGTGCAAAATGGCGTCGTCGATGTCGTAGTCTATACGTTAATACGATAACTCTCGCAAAGTGAAACACGCCAATTAGTTTTATTGTGCCACAGGATGTTTTGTGTTTGACTAATTGATTTAATCCCCCTATTTTTCTATTAAATTTCCCCTCTTCACCTCAAGCGCTATGAAGCAGCTAATCAATCATATATTTTATGAACAAAATTCCTACACATGGCGTGCAATAAAAGTTAGTTGTTTTGAAAAAAAAAATCACAATAGAATTTAAACAATAAATGATGTTTTTTGGGCAATAATTTTGGACATTACGTGTAGTACTAAAAGGTTTGTTGCATCAACAAACTAAAAGAATGATAGAGAGTATACTTTTCTAGCGAAGCGAGCCATATATTTGTAGCCATGGCTACTTACCAGTGATAAGATATCACAAATTCGAATCAATTCCACTTGAGCCGCATAAAAATATCTAGAAAAATGTTTTAAAAGTGTAAACAATTTGTGTTCAATCATTTCAGAAGACAATTCAAAATGAAACTCTTTTCGGTGGTATTTGTGGCAGCATTTTTGTGCGCAACGGTAAATATACACGTATTGTGTTTAACAGATTTTACTGGGCAAATGAACAACAATTTAATATCTTACTGAATATTTGATGATCGTTGATAGGTTGTGTTGGCAAAACCATCAACTTTCTTATCTGAACCATCCGAGGTTCAATGTGCATTAGATGCTATCGTACAACTGGTTGGCGATGGTTTCCAAACCGAGCTAAAAGAACTCCAAAATGAAGTGACACTTGCTATTGATGAGAGAGCGTTGTGTTTGAAAAAAGCAGGAGACGATCGCCGCGCTCTTGCAAAGTAAACCGATTTCTTTTAAATTCCTGTAAAAAAATCCTGTATAACTTCAAATATTTCACAACTTTTGTTTCAGATGCAAAGTAAACTATACGCGATCAAATACAAAATCCTTTAACACCTTCATCATCCATCTGGCCTATGTAAGTAATTTTTTTTTTTACTGCAGACATTCTTTTCTGTACATTTTTCGAGCCTTTTTTGTAATCAGTATAATTCGTTAATTGATAGGAAAACCAAAAGTTGACCAAAGAAATCATCAGCGCAAGACAGAAATGTTCCGGAAAAAATGTGTCCTATTAAAATAATAATTGAATGTAAATCTATTGAGTGCGTTCATTCATGTGCTAATCGAAATATTATGAAATTGCTAAAATATTTCTGTTCATTTATTCAATAAAAATACAATTGCATGACATTCGTTGTCTTCACTACCGTATTACAGTGTATGTTAACCCAATTGGGTAATTAGTTAGAGAAAGTTAGTGTCACGCTCATTGGTGACGCTATCGCTCGAAATGAAGAGGTTTATAGAGAATTTTTTGGTTCAAAATCCCTGAAAACTTCATCAAAATGTAAAGCACATCTAGTGCTGGCTGCAAACATGTTCGCGGACATTGTCTCAGAAAGCTCAAAATTGGAGCAAACTGATTAGTTTTACTCAATAATTGATCTTATTAGCAAAACCACCTCATTTGGCAAAAATTGGAGTAAATTGTTTTTTGGTTTTTTGAAGTGAATTGAGGTGGTTTTGCTAATAAGATCAATTATTGAGTAAAACTAATCAATTTGCTCCAATTTTGAGCATTCTAAGACAATGTTCGAAATGTTCGCGAACATATTCGCAGCCAGCACTAAGCACATCTAGAGATGCTCTAAATTTTAGTGGAAAAAACAATACTTTGCCTTATCACATTCCATATGCGAGAAAGTGAAGTACAAAAGTTACTTTCGATAGAATCGTCATTCGCACGAATTAAATCCTCCTCGGGCTGAAAACAATTAAGTTCATTTCCATAGCACGCAAAGTTAACATAGATATTCCAATACGAATTGTCTTTACGTGTGTCATACGTATATGCATTACATAATTAATAAACATTTAATATATCACATAAGCATTGATTATGTTCTACAGATCATTAAAATAATTTAAAAATAAGTTTGTGTTTTGCTGGGCTAGTTGCTGTTGGATCTTTGAGGCAGTCACACTTGGCATTTATCATTTAATTTTGATTTCAACTGAATAGTTCCAAGGTGATTTGATCATAATGAATCTATTGAATTGCTTGAATCTCTTCAAACAATTAAAACGCTTTAAACAAAATTGGCATCGAAAAACCCCAAAACAAAAGTGGCAAGTAGTTTATGATATTGTGAGAATGTTGGCTGATATAAATGGTGTGCGGGTTTGCAGTGACATGAAAATCTATTGGTATTCCTATGCTGCTAATGTGTTTGCAATCATCTATTTTTCGTTGGTATTTTATACGATTTGGTTCTATTCCGAACGCGGTGATCCTATAAGAGGCTTGCAATGCACTTGCCCATGTGGAATGATATTTTCAGTGGGTTGAAATCAGTTCGAATTAGCGTATCAATGACAATAAATATCAATAAAGTTGCATAACTAAATTCAAACATTCATTTAGCTTCTTTTGGTGTACTGGAAGGAAATTGGATCAGATCGTTTCATCATAAATAACATAATAAACTTCCCAGGACGATATATTTATGTGAATGATGCGCGCCCATCGAAATACAATACGCTTTGCGAGAAAATGATTGAAAA
Organism: Aphidoletes aphidimyza; assembly: GCA_030463065.1. NCBI lineage: Eukaryota > Metazoa > Arthropoda > Insecta > Diptera > Cecidomyiidae > Aphidoletes > Aphidoletes aphidimyza. The sequence goes on from CM059999.1 coordinate 42,569,041, forward strand.
GCTCGTACAAAATTCAATAATAACCGTGATTTTGATCATTATTTCGTATTTTATGGCTGGAGTTGGCTCAGTTTATGCGAACATTTTCAATGGTGATCGTATAAATTTACTGAGCTTGGAAATACCATTTTTCACGACAGATTCTGATTTTGAATACACGGCAAATTTAATTATACAATCCATACTGGTCCTCGTTACACTAACAGGAAGCATAAGTATTGAACTTGGAACTGGTTTGGTATACAATACGATTGAATCGATGCCGGAATTAATTAAACACGAATTAGAATATCTGGAAGATGATTTACATTCGAATGGCATGAGTTTGAGTGCAAAAGTTCGCTTACGTAATATTTTGATGAAAATCAATGACTTCAAAGGGTAAAGCGTACTTAGTGTAGTTTGTCAGAGATTTAATGAAAATAACATGTGGTTTAATTCCATTTCAGATTCATGAATGAATGTCTTGATATCTATTATATGAGATTGTTTCTTGGGCCATTTTTGTTCACATATTCGATAAGTTTTTCGATTTTCAGCCAAATGATTGTAAATCGAATGTAAACCCATCAAATTTTATCATACACTCGAATAAAATTAAAATGTTCACTTTCAGTTTGGATATCCATCTGGATACGGATTCGCAATGTGCAACTATATCCTTCTTATTATCCTTTGCCATTTGGGTGAATGTCTCACGCAAACCGTAAAATTAACATTATTCGAACTTTTATTAATTGAGCTGTTCACGAAGGGGTTTTGAATCAACACTTTTGATCAATTGTTTGCGATGAAGAAAAAAAAATTCGAACAATTGTTCAAAATAGTGTTCGTTGGCAGCTCATACAGAAATTTAACAAATTTTCTGTACAAAGAAATAATTGAAACGAATTTCCATTAGAACGAACATTTTACCATCGAAATATTTCATATGCCGTGGTATTTGCTTTCCACATCTTGTCAAAAAGAAGTGAGTTTTGTAATTCATTCGGTTCAAAATGCTAAACTGTTAACGATTGGTCCACTTGGGATATTAAATTTTGACGCCGCAACCAATGTGAGCATTATTTCCGATTGTTGCTAATTGTATTTATTTTATCTATGAATGTAATTGGTTTCAGCTAACCGTTTCAGCTAAATTTACCGTTTTACCATGATGCTCTTTAAACTTTTCAAGTGAATGGAAATTTTCCATTGGAAAATATACGACACTATCATGGGAACATTCATTCTATCTAGCCTTTCATAGCTTTTGCTAGCCTCGCTAGCCTACGATTGTATTTAAAATGATACTCGTGAGTCTTATTTTAAAAATCTTTTATGATATTTTCAATTGGAATATTGAACAAATTGTTTTAAAGTCATTTGTAATTGATATTCGAGAAAAAAAATTGTTCGAATAAATATGGAGAAGTATCGTTTTTGACATGTCATCATTTCGATAGCCATTGGCCTTTGCTAGCTTCTGCTAACTTTCATAGTATGACTGTCCCCATGTACACTATAGTAGTATACTTGAAACTATATCATAGCGTGGTAGGGAATACCATCGTTGCCGAATTTTATCTCGCCCGATGCGATTTTGATGGTGGTTGAATGTGAAAATGGTGCTCTGAAATTTTTTGCTCAATCGGAACACGGGAAATGAGTCCGTTGCACGTGAAATTTGGCCCAAATTAATTTTGTCACCAATGAAACGCTATTGGTGTCAACTTAAATGGTCCAATCGACATCTAGATCGCTCAAAAGTATTCGGATTATAGTAAATATAGATCTTGGAGAGCGCGATTTAAGACCTCAAAACGGAAATGTACCACTATAAATCATTCAGTTAGCGATTGCTGGGGAAAAATCATATTTTGCTTTATAATGATGTCCAATCTGTTGAGATTTTTGAGAGATTTTTGAGAGAATGAGAATTTGCATAACAGTAAATCATGCACCAAGGTAGAAACGTATTGTGAAAGAATGTTCTTGAATGATCTTGACATTGAAAAGAGAGAGATATTAAAATAGGAAGATTATTGCCTACTTTGGCTGATATAACGTCCCAACCACTTTTTGGTCAAAGTAGTTGAGTTATTTTCTCTCATTTTTGGAGTCATCCTCCACTTAGCATTGGAATTGCATTATTGGGCATTCGTGCTTTATCGTCGTCACTGTAATGGAAACTTAATGCGAGTGGGGACGCCTTGAAAAATAATGACGCCAAGCTAACTCAGCTACTTTTCCATATATTCTGAAATTTATTGGCTACTTTTTGGGACAATTATTAATGGAAAATTCCATATAAATCCTTTATTGGCCCAAAAGTAGGCAATAATCTTCCCATTTTTGTATCTGTATTTAAGGACCAATTGAAATTTAGTTGTTGATCGGAAATTCCAACAAAAATTGATTTCAATTTGCTCATAAAAAAATAGAGATATTGACTCATAAAAAATTCCCCAATTTATCAAGGGCGGACAATAAACAAAAAAAATGGGCTTACATGCGTGAGGCTTACTTTTTTGCACTTTTAACCATCAAGTGATTTGTAAAATTTGTTTTAATGTGAAAGTAAACATAGTGAAATTACAAGAAAACGTCATCCAATCGACTTCAAATTCTGTTTAGACCCTTTTTTCTACAAACTGAGAAACTTTTTACTATCTAAATTTGTAGCCATGTTTACTTACCAGTGATAAGATATCACTAATTTGAATCAATTCCACTTGAACCGCATATAAATACCCAAAAATATGTTTACAAATGTAAACAGTTTGTGTTCAATCATTTCAGAAGACAATTCAAAATGAAACTCTTTTCGGTGGTATTTGTGGCAGCATTTTTGTGCGCAACGGTAAATATACACGTATTGTGTTTAACAGATTTTACTGGGGAAATGAACAACAATTTAATAACTTACTGAATATTTGATGATCGTTGATAGGTTGTGTTGGCAAAACCAGCAACTCACATACCTGAACCATCCGAAGTTCAATGTGCATTAGATGCTATCGTAAAACTGGTTGGCGATGGTTTCCAAACTCGGCTAAAATTACTCCAAAATCAAGTGAAACTTGCTAATGACAAGAGAGCATTGTGTTTGAAAGAAGCGGGAGACAAGGAACCTAATGCAACAATGTAAACCGATTGATCTAATTCATATTCCTTCTAAATTCCTGTAAAAAAATGTGTAATTTCAAATTTGTCGCCACTTTTGTTTGCAGATGCAAATTTAACTATATGGGATCAACTCTACCACCCATGACCAACTTCATGTTGCATGTGATCTCTGTAAGTAATTTTTTTACTGCAAATATTATTTCCTTTCAATTTTTGGAACTTTTTTTTTGTAATTGATATAATTCGTAAATTAATAGGAAAATCAAAAATTGGGCGAAGAAATCAACAGAGAAGTACAGAAATGTTTCGGAATAAACGTGCCCATGTAAATCTATTGAGCGTATTCATTCATGTGCTAAACGAAATATTATGAAATTGCTAAAATATTGTTGTTCATTGATTCAATAAAAATAAATTGCATTACGTAACATTCGTTGTCTTCACTACCGTATTACCGTGTATGTTAGGTATTTATTACACTTGTGAAATTGATTTTGCTAAATTTTAGCTAAATTTTTCGGACGTTTTTGCTCTGAAATCTACTGAATTTTTCGATGAAAATATATATTGAATTGCTCGAAAATCGTCTGAAACTGGCCATTGTTTAGCAAAGAAAAGAAATGATGAAATGCATGTAAATGGACTGAAACGGATTTAAAAATACCACTTTTTAGACGATCTGTACATAAAATGCAAGTTCGATTGTGTTCTAACTTTCTCAGGGTTATGCAGAGTTTGGGAATAATTGGTATGTTTTGTCGTGTACTTCTATCAACAACAAATCTTCAAAATCGGCGCTTTGAGACGAAAATTCTCGTCTTTTGACTGAAATGTGCAGAAACAAAACACATTTTACATCTTTCGATGGAATTTCTAGTTGACTTGGTTCAAATTAGTTCGATTTGATGTGCATATGATAATTCTACGATGAATATTCTGGAAATTATAGGCGTCCGAAGTTGTGTTTCTTCTGAATATGCGCGAATGGTCGACTTAATGTCATACAGCCCACAGCAAGAGATGCAAAACCAATCTAAAAAGGCTTACGTTTGACCTTACCTAACCAATTTTTGTCTCTGTTGCACGCACACACGAACATAAAACTGTATCGTATATACAGTGACCGTCTGTACAGCTTCGATGCTGCTTATCCACTATCCACTATCAAAATCAATACGATAATTCGGTGTATGCAAGGTATTAGTCAAAGAAAGCGTCACTAACACATAACAAGCCGACCATCAATACACGTTAGCTAATGTCAAATGCATGTATTGACTTTTGAATGTATTGACTTTGCCTTTGCCATTGAATTTGTTGTTGCTTTCAGTGGCGCCGCCGTGGTGTAGTTTTTGGGCAAAACTACAAATTTGGACTAATTCCAATACATGCAATGGTATTGGCCATATTATCATATTGATCAAAATGGCTTAAAATGTCCGAGATTTTAGTTCATACAAAGGCGGTGACTTTATTTCATATTTTTTCATTTGCAAGCGACATTAGTTCATGCGACCTTAGTTCAGTTATCCGAAAATTTCAGCAAATGTTAATTAATTTCTTATCAGTTTATCAATTGGCTATTATTTGCAGCAAAGCAATTTGTTTTCGTGAATTGCTGAAAAAATCATTGCTTTTTTTATGGATGACTCAAATCAATTTATTTGACTTTTTTTTATTGACAAAACAGGATGGAGGTGGCCACGGATTATTCGAAGGCCAGATCTATCCAAATTTGAGTCCGAAATTCGCGGATTCTAAATACGATTCGATCAGAGATTAAAAATTCGCATTAAGGCGAAATTTACTTGAATTCTCAGATGAAGACACATTTCAAGCCATAACTTCTGCAATTTTTCAACAAATCACTTAAGCTATCAAAACCTGTTGGATAGATGAGACTTTGAAGTAAAATAAAAGAACATTGCGGAATATTTTACTTTTCCGCACATGAAAGCCCAAAAAAGCGATGATTTTATCAGCAATTGTCGAAAACAAATTGCTTTACATTTTTATGATGAGTCATCATTGATGACCAACTGGCACCGATAAGAAATTGATTAATACAATTTGTTGAAATTTTCCACTTAAATTTTGCACTTCAACAAAATACCACAATACACTCCGCCAAGAAGATTTGCCAAATTTTCGTTCGGAAAGTTGTCTATACCAAAGCTACACATATAAAGAGGAGTTGAATTTTTGAGACAAAATTAATACATTTCCTAAGCACATTTCATGTAAAATTACTTTTACCAAAAAAACACGAGGAAAGGGGCCATTCTTCAAGCGAAGTACTGTAGAGCATGCTCAGACTGGTTTCGAAATGGCTACTTACCAGTGATAAGATATCACTAATTCAAATCGAGTCCAATTGAACCGCATATAAATACCCAAAAATTTGTTTAAAAATGTAAACAGTTTGTGTTCAATCATCATCAATCTATAATAATAATGATAGTATTTATTTAGCTTTTCGCTACTTTTGTTTGTGTACAATATTTTCTATTTACATTTCTGTGTTAATTTTTATCCATTCGGCTAGTTTTCTTTTAAATATATTTAATTTTGTTTCATTTTTCATTTCATTATTTAGTTCGTTGTATTGTTTTACCCCTTTGTAGAATATGTTATTTTGTGTTTTTGTTTTTTTGTACATGGGCAACCTAAAATTATTTTTATTTCTTGTGTTGTATTGATTTGTCTCGTTTACTTTTTTTAAATTTTTCTTCAAATATTCTGGCATCATGTTATTGTTTATTTTGTGTATTAAAATTAATGAGTTGTATGTCAATCTTTGTCTCACTGATTGCCATTTTAACATGTCTAGCATTAATTTTATATTTGTATATTTGTTCATTCTTAAGATTATCCTCATTGCTTTGTTTTGTATTTTTTGTAAGTTATTCATTTGTTCTTCATTGCTTAGGTATAATATGCTTGCACAGTAGTCTAAGTGGGGTGCTATTATTGTTTTGTATATTGTTATTTTGGTTTCTATATTTAATTTGTTACTTATTCGTCCCAATAGACCAACTTTTTTAGCCATTTTTTTACATATATACTCCGAATTTTCTTTAAAATTTAATTTGTCATCTATAATTATTCCTAAATATTTTGTGCTTTCTACTTTTTCTATTTTGTCATTGTTCATTTTTAATTTTATTTCTTCTGTGCCTTTTTTATTGAATATCATGTATTTTGTTTTATCTGTATTTATTTTTAATTTCATTTTGCTTAACCATTTTTCTATATTTAGTAAGTCTTCATTTAGTTGTTTTTCTGCTTGTTTAATGTCTTTAGTTATAATATATATCATTGTGTCATCTGCAAACATATTTATTTCAGCGTGCTCAATCACCTCTTCCACCGAGTTAATATATAAATTAAACATTTTTGCTCCGCTTACTGACCCCTGTGGCACTCCAAGTTCATTTATTTTACTGCTAGATTCTTTATTTCCAATCCTTGTTTTTTGTGTTCTGTTTGTCAAATATGTTTTATACCAGTCCAGTTCATTGTTCTTTAGTCCTATTTCTTTCATTTTTTCTAATAATATTTCTCTGTCAATCGTTTCGAATGCTCTACTGAAGTCCAAAAATACACATATTATGCTATTGTCGCTGTCTATCGCCTCTTTCCATTTTTGTATTACCATGTTAATTGATGTTTCGCACGAGTATGTTTTTCTGTATCCCGATTGGTTGTCTGTTATTATTTTGTTTGTGTCGATGTGGTTTTGTAATTGTTCATCAGCCAGTTTCTCTATTAATTTTTCATATGTCGGTAGCATGTTCACTGGTCTGATGTTTTTAATATTTTTTGATTTTGAAGTTTTGTATAGTGGTTTTATTGTTGATTCTTTCCATGTTTCTGGGAACTCACCCTTTTTGAACGATTCGTTAATTATTTTCGTCAACATTTCCCCAATTATTGGCAATGCATCTATCAGCACGTTTTTATTTATCATCTCTGGGTCACTTTTTGTTTTTATATTTTTTAGTACTCGTTCAATGTCTTGGTATTTTATTTCTTTAAATTTAAATGTTTCAATTTGTACGTTATCTTTTTGTTTTTTTATTGTTGGTTCTGGCATTATTTTTATATTTTCGTTCAATTCTTTTATACTTTCAATAAAATATTCATTTAATTTCTGTGCTGTTTGTTTCTCGTCTGTAATTTCTTTTCCATCAATTTCTACTTTATTTACTTCACTCTGTTTTTCTTTTGTTAATTCTTTTATTTTCCTCCACATCGCTTTACTGTCACCTTCACATTCTTTTATTGATTTTTTCGTGTAATTATCACTCACTTTTCGTATCATTTTGCTGTATTTATTTCTTATTACTTTGTATTCTGTCCATAAATCTCTGTTATTCGTGTGTTTCGCTCTTTTATATGCATTAATTTTATTTATTTTTAATTCTTCAAGTGTTCTATTAAACCATTTATTTTCGTTTTTTTCTGTTATTGTTATTTCTTTTTTAAATGCATTTACACTTTCTTTCAGTAGCATTATTAATTTATTGGCTTTTTCCGAACAACTCATTTGTTCATTTTCGCAGAAGGACCAGTCTTTATTTTTTAATGTTTCTTGTAATTTGTCCTTTGAATATTTATGCAAAATTGTCTTTTTTTTCTATATGTTCGTTTATATTTATTTCTTCATTCATTGTTACATTTATTGTTGCATGATCTGATATATTGTCTCTGTCTGCTATATTGCATTTCACTTTATTTGTGTTCGTTATTACCAAGTCGATTAATGTTTTTGTTTGTTCTGTCACTCTTGTATATTCACTCATAATTTGTTTCATGCCATTTTCATATATTAATCTTTCTAATTTATTTTTGTAGTATTTTTTGTTCGATGTTCTTGCTAAATCAATGTTAAAGTCCCCGCAAATTATGTGTTTTTTTCTTTCATTGTGATTTTTTTCCATCCATTCACTCAAGTATTTAATAAATTCTGCGTCGCTGCTTGATGGTGAATGGTATAGCACTGTGTATTGTCCCTTTATCTCTTTTTGTTCGTTCACTTCTATCGATGCTATCCACATATTGTTATTTATCATTTCATTTGATATCATTTTATATTTTATTTGTTTTTTTATATATATCGCAACCCCTCCTGTGTGTCTTGAATTTGAATCTGATCTTATTATGTCATAGTTTTTAATATTTATTTCTTGATTTAAAATTTTATCTGTTAAATGTGTTTCACTCAATAATATTATATTTGGTTTCTTTTCTTGTGCGTTCGTTCTTAATTGTTCAATATTGCCTGTTAGTCCTTGTATGTTATAATATGTTGCTATCACAATCTTTGCCTTTTTCCCACTTTTTCTATTGTTTTGTGCTTTTTTTATTGGTGCTGTTATTGTGATGTTGTTTGATTCATTTGTGTTTGATTGTTTTGTCCTAAAAAATTCGTTTGTGGGTTGACTTGTTGATATTGAAATTGAGGTGGTTGGTATTGTATTGTTTGTGCTGGTTGGTAAGGGTAATCATAAAGAATCTGTCGGTTCTGGTTCATTTTCCCTCTTTCTCTTTCATTATTGTATCGTCTCGGTGTTTCTCTTTTATTATTGTATCGTCTCGGTGTATAGTTCTCTTCATATCTATTTCTTCTCTCGTATCTTTTCGGTGTGTATCTTTGTTGCTGTCTTTCTCTTGTATATTTGTTGTTGAAATGATTTGGTGTTTTTATATTTGTCTTTGTGCTTTCGTATCTGTTTCGCCTTATTTTGTCATCAGAAGACAATTCAAAATGAAACTCTTTTCGGCGGTGTTTGTGGCAACATTTGTCTGCGCATCGGTAAATATATATTGTGTTTAAAACAGATTATTGAAAATGAAATGCAAATCAAACAATTTACTGAATTAATTAATGATCGTTGATAGGTTGTATTGGCAGTTGATATGTCAGTTCAGGTTCAATGTTCATTAGATGCTGCCGTAAAATTGCTTGGTGATGATTTCGAACCCCAGTTAAATCAATTCAAAAATGCAATAACTGTTGCTAATAACAAAAGAGGAATGTGTTTGCAAGAAGCGGGAGAAGAGGAGCTGAAACAATTAAGCTGCAACTTAAAATATGGCAGATCGTTCCTCTTGGCATATAAAAGTTTGACGTACAATATCCAAATTGTAAGTGATTTTAAATTGGGAACCATTTTTACGTTGACATTTTTGGAACTTTTTTGTAATCGATATAATTCGTTAATTGATAGAAAAAGTTGGCCAAAGAAATCACAAATGCAGTAGATAAATGTACCGGAAAAAAGGTGTCCATGTAAATCTGTTGAGTGCGTTCATTCATGTGCTAATCGCAATATTATGAAATTGCCAATTTATATTGTTGTCCATTTATTCAATAAAAATTAAATTGCATTACATTACATTCGTTGTCTTCAGTTCTGTAGTAAAGTGTATGTTAGGTGTTACTTAAGAGAAAGTTAGTGTCGCATTGACATTATAAAAATAATTTTCAAAATCGATGAAAACTTCATCAAAATCCAAAAGCACATCTAGAGATACTCTAGATTTCATTGGTCTTTTTTTTTGGAAATTTGAAAATGGTTTAGAAAATTATCTTTCCATTTCTAATTACACCAATATAAATCTTATGTTAATCTTGTCATTTTTTGGCGTAGACAATCGAATCACACTGGAACAATAGAAACAACAGATATGTAACATTTCAATTATCGTTCGAGTGTATTGAATACATGTAGCTATTCACGATTTTCACATGACAAGCTTGATCATTATAAGCATCAATATAGCCATCGAAAATGATCTATCAAAAAATGTAATACTAAATGCGTGCTGATGACATGAGATAGTACAGTTGCATTACAACTGAATGAGTCACAGTGATAAAACAAAAAAGTGATTTAACAAAAGGACACGCAATATTTGAGTTTCATCACATTTAATACAGACCCGTGTGCAAAACAAGTGGCTTACACCCAGTCAAAAATTAATGATTAAGACTATGTTTCCTACAAAGAACATACTGTCACGTTGGGCTGTCACTGAGTCTCAGTGGAAATGAGACTTCAAATCACATAGAAACAGTCCAAAAATGATATAACTTTGAAACACTGTTCTTTTCAAATCCGAGCTGTCAGTCGGTGAATTTGGAACGTTTATTTGTCAAAAGTAAAAGTTTACTTTAGTCGTCTGTTTTTGTTCGTAAAGTAGAAAACGTCCCAAATTAATCTGCTGACTATAGTCAGTCTCTAGCCAATTATTTTCACATGGGGTGCCATTGAAAACATGTATCCATCGTTCAACCTACGTTCATATTCCAACAATACAAAGCACGTACAAAGTTAAAGAGGAAATTCTTTTTCGAAAAACTGATTCACAGACTTTTTATAGCAATTAATAGAAAAAATTATAAATCGAAGTATTTAACCCCCGCCTAAACGTCATCGTATTAAATTTGAACATTTGGGAAAATTAAAACTAAGTGAGAATGTCCTTGAACACTTTGGAAGAAAAAATCGATGAGAGTCTACCTAATATATATACTGTAATACGTAGCATGGATTACAAAATGAATTGAATTAAATTCGTAATCCGGACTTTTTAGCTCTGACCAACGTCTAGAAGCAAGGCTGTAAAAGTAAATTGAGCCGACACAGGCGCCCTCAATTTATTAAACAAAATCAATGCAATTTTTACAATTCAATTTGGAACTAAACAGCGCACCAAGTTTGAAATATGTTCATGTCTCAGCCCTTTGGATCTGACATGAAGTTTGATTTTACTTTTGAACAATTATTTCATCGACTAATTTCTTTCAATATATCTAACACATCAAAAGGTTTTAAATATCTTTCAAACGACATAAATTTCATGAATTTCGTGAAAAAAGGCTAAAATGTGAAAATCCGTTGTATGCGTGAAATGAACTGGAGGACAGAAGAAGAATGCACTTGACGTGCTGACGTAAAGATTACGACAACGATGTCGCTATTTCGCACCGGAGGAGGCCAGAACTGAGTATCCAAATCAAAAAGTGCCCGGATAAATTATTTTCCATGGCAAACTTAGACTCTTGACAAAATTTGAACCGAATCAGAGATAGAGCGTGGTGGTGTTGAGTTTTCTAGGCCAAACCAATACTTTTCCTGCATATAAAAGAAAAGTTATGTATTACAACGCTCATTGAATGAGCAACGCTCATTGAGCATTGATTTTTTGTAGATCGTTGAAAAAAAAAACTCAGAGCTTTGTGGTTGCCAGTTGGTGTTGAATCATTGAGGCAGTCACACTTAGCATCTAATATTTAATCTTTTCCAAATAAAATTCTGCAAGTTCCCTTGAATCATAATGAGTCTGTTGAATCGCTTGAATCTCTTTGAAAAATTTAAACGCGTTGAAAAAGATTGGCACACAAAAAACCCAAAACAAAAGTGGCAAATAGTTTATGATATTGCGAAAATGCTGAGCGAAATAAATGGTGTGACGGTGTACGGTGACATGAAACTCTATTGGTATTCGTACGTTGGTAATGTGTTTGCAATCGTCTTTTTCTCATTTGTGTCTTACACGCTTTGGTTCTATTTCGAACGCGGTGATCCGTTAAGAGGCTTGCAATGTACTTGCACTTGTGGAATTGCCATTTCGGTAGGTTAAAATCAGTTTGAATTGGTGCATCAAAGACAATGGTTGCATATCTAAATCCAAAGATTCATTTAGATTCTTTTGGTGTACTGGAAGGACATTGAACCAGGTCGGTTCCTCGTAAATAACCTAGTAAACTATTCAGGAAAATATATTTATTTGGATGATGCGCGCCCATCGAAATACAATACGATTTGCCATCGAATGCTTGGAAAACTTGTGCAAAATTCAATAATAACCGTGATTTTGATCATTATTTCGTATCTCATGGCCGGAGTTGGTTCAGTTTATGCGAACATTTTCAATGGTGATCGTATCAATATACTGAGCTTGGAAATACCATTTTTCACGGAGGATTCAGATTCTAGATATTCGGCAAGTTTGATTGTACAATTCATATTCGCCGTCGTTGCTCTAACGGGAAGTATAAGTATTGAAATCGGAATATGTTTGATATATAATACGATTGAAACGATGCCGGAAATAATTAAACACGAATTAGAGTGTTTGGAAGATGATTTACACACGAATGGAATGAATTTGAGTGTAAAAGTTCGCTTGCGCAATATTTTTATGAAAATAAATGACTGTAGTGGGTAAGCGTATTTTATGAAATATCCAATCACTTGATGAAATGACATAACTTTATTCGCTTTCCAGATTCGTAAATGAATTGATTGCTGTATATTACACCAAACTGTTTGTCGGCCCATTTTTACACACATATGCGATTAGTTTTTCGATTTTCAGCCAAATGATTGTGAATATAAATCTTCTTCTGTTTGCAATGATACTGGTTATCTTTCATGCATGTGAATAAAATTGGGATGTTTCCTTTCAGCTTGGTAATCCAGCTGGATACGGGTGTGCATTGTCCAATTATATTCTCTTGATTATTCTTTGCAGTTTGGGTGAATGTGTTGAGAAAACAGTAAATTGAAAATTATTCGAAAAATTTTATTAATAAAAAGAATAAATCAACAATTTTCCAATAGAATCTGCAAATTACGACCGAACTGTTTGGCATCCCATGATATTTACTTTCACCTGCATGTCAACGGGATATGTGTTTGGCAATTCACTCAGCTCAAAATGCTCCAATTTTAACTATCGGACCACTTGGAGAGGTAAACTTTGAAACTGCAAGCAATGTGAGTACTATTATTGTGGAATGTTGACTATTCGAATCTAATTTTACTGTCATTAAATTCTGAATGTAATTTTGTTTCAGTTAACAAGATCCATTTACCGTTATACCATGCTGCTCTTTAATCTGTTTAAGTAAATGGCAGTACGAGCTGAACTGTGAGCACCTCGTCCTCTGACTTAGAATATTAAATAAGCAAGATTTCTTCAAGTGTCACCAGATAGCACTTTTAAAAACCACTACCTCATGATTAAGGCGGTTGGTTCAACCATACATTAACATATTCTCATTAACCGCAAACAATTAACACGTCAAACACTTTTGTTACCATTTAATCCACTGTTTCGTGCACAATTAAAATAATTGGACAAATTACGTGAGTTGTAAAAGGTTTCAATTAATCGACAATTTAATTGTGAAAATCGGCCATATGTTGTGTAAAATATTCGGGTCGTTTCAATGCGCACCAAAGCCTAGGGGTTGGACATCATAGGAAAATATGAAGAATCTAGAGCTATTTTTATGAATTTGGTGAAATTTTGAATTGTACGTATTCCACTATTCACACAAATATATATATATATTAGAGTGGGTCAATTTGCCATTGCAAAAAAGTCGTTTTACACATAGACACTGTGAGCTCGTTTTTCAAGATAAATCAATGATTTTTGAACCATTGGAAAGATATTGAGCTCTACTGCATGAATGCATTGAAAAAAATGAAAAAAGTTGCGAAAAAAAATCGAATTCCGACTTTTTTTTCAAAGTGGGTTAAATAATAGGTAGCAAAAAAATGCGATATTATCTCTATCCTAGCGGTGTTTTACGGACCATAATAAGAAACTTTTAATACGAGACCATAGCTCTATCTCGAATTTCGAGGCTCCGGATTTTTATGAGTACTTTTTTTTATCATTTTTATATCAACATTTATTGACCGTCTCCATCGCAACTTTTTTCATTTTTTTTTTCAATGCACTCATGTAGTAGAGCTCAATATCTTTCCAATGGTTCAAAAATCATTGATCTATCTTGAAAAACGAGCTCACAGTGTCTATGTGTAAAACGACTTTTTTTGCAATGGCAAATTGACCCACTCTAATATATATATATATATATTTGTGTGAATAGTGGAATACGTACAATGGAATTCTAATAGTTGCATTAGTTCAGAATTACGGTATTCACTCTTTTAATTTTAAAACAATTCAAAATTTCACCAAATTCATTAAAATAGCTCTAGATTCTTCATATTTTCCTATGATGTCCAACCCCTAGGCTTTGGTGCTAGTTAAACTATAATTTCAAATAAAATCATTTCAAAAATGTCTTTGCAGCTATTGATATTCCTTTGACGAATGTATGGTGTTCCAAATATTTAGCCGAGACAAGTAACCAAAACGAAGAATGCGATGTCAATGCCTGTCAATGATGTTTAATGATTCAACCTAGATAAATAGGCAACTCAGCCTTTTCGTGAAATAAAATGCAAACAAATCTCAATTCATTTATACGAAAAAACCTTTATTTCGCTTACGTTGAAAGATAAAAATAACTTAACAACATAAATAAGTACAGTTCCTAAATGTTCAGAAGACAGAATCCTTCATTGGAATGTTAAAATAGCAAGTTGATTGTTGTATTGTTTGAAAATTTTGGGTTGTGTATTTTTTTGGGATATTTAAATAAACCGTTGCCAAACGCTCATCCAGATTCATGATTCACAGTTTCGTGGATTTGTTTATAGATTTGATCATAAATCGAATTCAAAATCGAGATCCAGTCTTAAGAATAGTCAAAATGTTCAAATGAAGTGCAATAAAATTCGTTCGGCGATGTTGAAAATTGAGAGATTTATGTATTTTTGCCTGACCAAATGTATGAGCTAAAGTCACGATTGGATGCTTGATTTGGATCTGAATCGTTAATAATATCGGCCAATTTGTCATTGTCCAACATTGTTGTATGATTGCCTTCAACGAATTTCAAATTGACTGCACCTTCGGTATATTTGGTGAGTTCATAGTCTTCATCGATGTCAACAACAGCCACTTCCGTTGGTCGAACCAATGTAATCGATGATTTCAACTTCTTACATTTATCCTGTTCAAATGTGAACACCAATTTCAAGCGATTAAACATCGCTTCAAGCATATCGCGCATATATTGTTCCGAATATTCAATATTCGCTTTAACCCCGAATTCAACCAATCGATTGATTCGTTCTGGCCAACTCTTCAATTCGGCCAATGTCAATAGAATTTCATCGGGATTATCGTTGGGGAAGACCTTATAGCAAATAACACTGATCAACATCATTTGAATGGTTTGATCGGTTACATCTTGTGTTGTACCCAGTGTGGCAACCGATAGCTGCTTCAAAAATGTTGGTGCACCATCAATCAACAGAATGTGACCCTTCAGCCCGTCTTCTTCGAGCAAACGGGCCAATTCAAGTGTTATATACGAACCAAATGAATAGCCCACCAAATAAAAGAATTCTTGCTTTTTAAATACCGTCGATTTGATTTGATCGAACAATGATGTTGCCAATTCACTGATTGAATTGATATTGGGATGTGACAATAGTTGAAGTATAAACGATGGCAAATTCAAAGATGTTGCAATATTTTTCCATGCTATACTCGATACACCTTCGATACCGGGTATCATCAGCAATGATGCATTGAATTTTTCACTATTATTCTTGGAATTGAGACGCAATAACGTTTCTCTGCTTGTTATTTCATCACCCAAATTACGTAACATTAGTTGAACACCAACTATACGATCTTCGCTGGCCAATTTCAATTTGACATTTTCTTGTCCATCTTTGCTGGCACGAGCATCTGCGTACTCTTGCAATTTTGAGAATCTAAAAAAAATAATAATTATAAAATTGATTTTAAATTTCATTTTATTCAAATCAATTCGGTTTTTGTAACGTGATTTTGGCTTACGTAAGTGATCTTAAGTCCTGCGGCGTCAAGAAGATTTCGAATTCTCTTTCCAATGTTTGCTTGATTTCAACCGCCATCTAAATTAAATTGAATTACAGAAATCCGTTTAAATCTCTTTGAAATGCTCAAAATTTAAGCATTCGGTCATAAATAAGCCGAAGCTTGATAGCAAAATTGGCCAATTACCAAACTGTCCATTCCGACTTCGGATAGAGTGGCTGTTTTTGAAATGGTCTTGATGTCTCGAATGCCCATAATATTGCACACACTTTCAATGAGATTGCCTTTTCCATCGGAACCGGCACGTTTTTCGGCAACAACCATACTTGCAACCACTGGCTCCGTGGCTGTTGTTAGCAATGCATCCAATTCAGCCAAACAGCTGCTGATACGCTGTTGCAATGTTCCACCGATTTCCATGTCAATTCGATCTTCAGCCATATCAGCCACTAGACCAACCTCACCAACGGCTCCCTATTTTTGATCAAATCAATATGAATTTCGATATCGAGTTTGATTTTGCCTGTTTTAAACATGAAGTATCAATTACCCATTGAATTGCTTTGGCTGGAAGACCATCACGATGCCGTTTCTCGACGATACGCTCCATAACGCTGTTAGCCAAACCATAATTGGTTTGACCGGCATTTCCTCGGCCACAAGACACACTCGAAAACACCACAAAGTGTTTCAATTGTGGCGCCAATTTGCGTGAAAATTCGTCTAAAATGTGACAAAAGTGTTAAAAAAAAGATCCTTGAATGAAATTTAGAAAAAAAAAAAATCGAAAAAAAAGAAAACTTTACCCAAATATTCAGTGGCTGTTGCTTTTGGTAGTACACATTCAACGAATTTTTCAACCGTTTGATTATCTAAAATGCCATCACGTAAAACAACAGCCAAATTGAAAATGCCACCGATTGGACCGAGCTGAAGGGCTGCCTTGAATAGTTTTTCGCAACCGGTACGAGTTGTAATGTTATCTGTATTTACAATCACTTTGGTTCCGTACGCTTCCCAAATTCTGCGATAAAACAAACATTTTTATTGAAAAAAAAAAAAAATGAAAATCATTTGAATTCAAGTGAAAAAAGGGTCGAATGTAATTGAACGATTTACTTGATTCGATACGATTGATAGCTCTTGGTAATGCCTCTGCTTGAGCTAAGAACCAATTTACGTGCACCACGAATGACTAACCAATCGGCCAGCTCCAAGCCAAATCCACCTAAACCACCCGGAATGATGTACACATCATTTGGATCACAGTAAATCCGTGGAATAGCTGCAATTGGCACCGTTAAATCATCATATTGATTTTCACGAACCTTCAATACCACTTTGCCAACATGTTTGCCGGTACTCAAATACCGGTATGCCTTTTCCAATTCGTTTAATTCAAACACAGTTGAATGCAACGGTTGAATGACACCACGACGTAAATCTTTTTCAACCAATTCATACACTTGAACTTTATCATTTTCTTCAGCCGAAAATAAATTGTCGACCAGCACCGAACGGAAGGTGATCTCTTTCAAAAATGGACCAAGACCTGACATGATAAAATGAATTTTGGTTTGTTAGTTGGGAATTCATCCAAATATTGTGAATGCATTTGATATAATTACCGATCTTTGAGTCATTGGCCAAATCGAATTTACCAATCTCGAGGAATGTACCGCAACGACCCAAGCATCTGATTGACGCATGCAATTGCTCTTCAGCCAATGAATTTAAAACAAAATCAACCCCTTCACCTTTTGTACGCAATTTGATCATCGTTTCGAAACTGCAGTCACGTGAGTTACCAATATTTTCCTCTGGCGGAGGGAATGATTCAATTTTTGATTAATTTACGGCATTTTGTAACCAACATCAGAGATTATATCGATTTTTTATCCTTAGGATAATTTTTATCTTTGGAATATTTGTGCTCTTGAGCAGAAGGAAATGCATCTGGACTGATTTGCAATTCTTACCTTTGAGTTGTGGGAAAGTGTCCATAACGAATTTCTTCTTTTGTGGTGTCGAAACTGTGGTAAATACTTCCAATCCGTATGCTAGGGCAACACGAATGGCTGTAACGAGAGTGGATGAATTCAATTTGTAGTTTGTCAACTGTTCATTGTTTCTCAAAATTGGTTCATTCTGAAGAGAATTTAAGCATTTCGTTTATATCAACAAAACTCAAACCCTCGAACTTTGAACGACTCGAATTTTGAATGGCTCTCTTAGTCCTTTAGTTAACAAAAAGCCACCCAATAAACAAAAGTAGAAATTTTTTTCTCTCAAAGGTCGAAAGTCACTACATCGTCCCTTTGGACGACAAAATGCCCGATTTTTGTCGCTATGAAGGAAAAATCCCAATTTTGACATTTGGGCCAAATGTGCCCGCGTTGACGTCAAACGTTGTGAGTCGTTGTTAAAACACAAACATAAATGAGCAACTATCATAACTGGTAATCCATCCTACATAGAGACGAAAACCAGCATTTGGTCCTCTATAGAGGATCCCATTATAATGGGACAAATTAGTGATATTCGATCTCTGGAGGAAACAAATTGACTACTTTGATTAAAATCTATAATAATTTGCTTTAATTGTTGCGAATTCGGGTAATTACCTGCTAAACCAATGCCTCCGCTGCCTGTAAAGAAATGGAAAATATTTGAATCGATTTTTTAAGTGTTAAAAGTCAAAATGTAATCAAAACGTCCATAAAATTATCAAAATATCGGCAATTTGTGTTAATGTACCTGCATGAATAAGAATCTTCTTTCCTTTGCGAATGGGATTATACAAGAAGAATGCAACATAAACGGTCATATAAACGACTGGAACAGTGGCTGCTTCACGAAGTGTCCAATGATCGGGTACTTTCCACGTAAGATATGGATTTGGAATTAATTGTGTTGCCATTGCACCGGATATAATCGTTCCCATAACACGTTCCTTCTTTTTATTAACACCAGCATATTCAAAGCCCAACACACACTCTTGATCCAATCGATTCGTTCCAATGACTTCGGCTGATAGTCGTCCAGTGGCAAGCATTACATCACGGAAATTGATTGATGAATATTGAACATTCACAACATCAGCTTCACGGCGCGTGTCAATCGGTCCTTGCAGCCATGATAACGTTGACAAATCACCGCGTTGCAATACATTTCCATAGCATTGATCGTTTCGTGGAATTGGTTGAATGTCTTGAATTAGCTCCAAATGTCTTAAACTTCCCCAAGTTCCCTGTGCAAATCAATACAATTTTAATATTTTCTCTGAAGAGCAAGCACTGTTCCACAGAGGAGGAGGAAATATGAAGAGACCATTGGTGCAGGAGAAGGAGGAGAGGACTGGGGAAGTCTTCAATGTTATATTCTCCTCAATTGAGGAAGAGGCACTTCCTCAGTCCTCTCCTCCTCCTCCATGGCCTCTTCATATTTCCTCCTCCTCCTCTAATGAACAGTGCCTACAAGCAGCTAGATAAAATAAATGAACTTGTGGCTTACATTTCGAAGAACATTAATGGCAAGTCCAAGTCGAAGTTGCTCTTGATAAAATGGCAGTTTTAAATCGAATGGCGGTGCATGTTCATCATCAATGAAGAAGCATACCACTTTATTGCCATCCGGTTCTTTGCGTACACAATTGACCAGCCCAACAATGCCCGATCTTGAATTATTTTGTGCCAACACAATCACATTACCTTTGGTCTGTTTGATGGCCAATTTTAATTTGTCCAACCATTCATAGCTATCGGCTGTTGTTGTGTCAGCTGCATTTGAAATATTAATAACAACACCTTGACTTTCGATGAGCTTACGCTTGGATGCACGTTGCAATAAAATCAATTGTTCATTATCATCGGTTTGAATCATTGAAATGATATTAAATTCGGGTGGACACTTTTGAACCGCTTCGGATGCTGTTAATTGTGATGATTCACGTGACACCAAATAACCACGTTCATGAAGACTCTTAATAGCACCATCGACAAAATCATGTCGTGCTAAACAATTTTCACTCACAACCAACAAACAATTGGATTGTGTTGACAATTTTCCATCTTCAACATGAATTTTTCCTAAATTTAAATCTTGACCAGTCAACACCATCAAGTCACTTGTTACCAATGGTAAGTCACCCCATGCCAGTTCGAATAATGGCAACAGTGGCTTGGCAGTGTTATCATGATCCACTTCAACCGCTTTGACACGTAACATTGGCGTATTTTCGAGAATAATTTGAGCATGACAACGAACTGCATCCGATTTTCGCATAATCGATGATGCAATATTTGGAATGTACTTGTATGTCTCTAGCACGGGATAACCGGGTGCCTTACGACGTGCCACGGTATTGGTGTGCATACCTTTGAGGGAGGAGAAAAATCACATTGAAACATGAATTTGAGCCTGAGTTTGCGAGACTAAACAAACAAAAAAGTGGTGGAAAATTCAGGACAAAATGTCACATTTACCGAATATTTCGATTCCACCACATTGCAAAATGCCGAGCTCCGGACACACAAACACTTCGAAGAATGGATTCTCTGGGTCCAATTGGGAGGCTTGTTGCATATGCTCTTTTGCATTGATTCGTAACTTTTGAATTCTGAATTTTTAAAAATGAAACAGAATTAAAATCTTCGTTTGGACTCATTTTGGGGTTTGCTTGATAGCTTCAAGTTGATACTTACCTAGTTGGCAATAGCAAAGAACGTGAATCTTTTGACAATATATTGATTTGCAGCAGACAATCCATGAATGAAATCCAATTTAGATCCCATTTTACTTTTCCATAGAGACCATCGCCTCTAGCTTCAATGACTGAACGGAACGCACCTGAATAGTGATAACCACGCAATCGTAGCTCTTTGTAGAAATCACGTTCTTGCATTAGCGGGAAATCACTGGGTGGAAGTGGTGGTAGATTTGTAAATGGTGCCATTTTTGGTGTTTCAATAATTCGTCCGGTTACAACGGCCGTTGAATTTTCCGTAATTTCAAATTGACCGGTACCCGTATGTACCATAATATTTAGATCAATCACTTGACCTTTGTTCATGGCGGTGGCACGCAAGAAACGAATATCCTCAAATTCAACATTTGTATCGAAGAAAATTGGACCTTTCATCATGGCCAATGTTTCCCATACGAGTTGTAAGTATGCGGTGGCTGGTAACAAAACTCGACCTATATCGATGACATAACATTATAGTAATGGAAATAAACTCTGATGACAAAGGGTGTTCCGGTATTTAAGATTCTGAAAAACGGGAAAATCAACTTCAACTTACCGTCAATCGCATGTCCAACAATAAAATCGTAATCTTGATCATTCAAACTGATCTTAACTTTACGTTCACCTGACCGTGTTGAACGTTGCAATTCAAACTTGGTGACAAACCAATCATCACCATGCTCCCATTTGATGAGCGGTGAAACCATTGGGGTTCCACGTGATACAGGGAATTGAATTTCTGGATAAAGACGTTGCACCGGAATTGTGTAACCGTTTGAATAGATTCTGAAAATTACAACCAAAATGTGATTAAGTGTTAATGATCGAGTTTAGTCCGACTATAGACTTTTGATGATTGAAACTTACTTTCCAAGTGCTTGCAAGAAGAACGATACATTGTCGGCATTTGCACGTTTTGCAAGTGATACGTGAACGGCACCCGGCAGTGATTTCTTGAGAATGGCTTGCAATAAACCGTGTGGAGCAACTTCAATGGTCAATGCATTTGGTGGTAAAAGTCGTGATGTTTCCTCAAACAAAACGGAGCTTAACAGGTTATTTGTATGGTATTGAGCTGAACTCCATTGGCTGTCTTCATTATCCCAACGATTTTTCGGTACACTTGAGCTCAACCATTTCGATGAACGACGTTTTGGTTCGGGTATTACTTTTGATAGACGAGCCAATAAATTTGGACCCATGTCCGAAATGTAACGCGAATGATATGCGATATTCGAACATTGTACCTGAAATTGAGGTGATTTTGGGGAAGAAAATTTATTTATCACTAAATTTTATGTTTCACCACGCAAAGAGTCGCTGGCAAAGATAGATAGACAAGTTTATATATACCTCTTTGGCGAAAACACCTTGCGATTTAAGTTCAGCAACAAATTTAGCGATATCAGCCTCTGGACCCGAAATGGTACACGAATCAGGCCCTGATTCCAAACATAACAAACAAAAATTCAAAAACATACAAATTAGAATTGTAATTTTGAAATGTTGCAAATTTAACCCAAATTTCCATACCATTGTGACAGGCAACATCGATTTTATCGGGAACTTTGTGTCGTATTTGTCCAAAACTCATACCAACCGCAGCCATTGAGCCACGAATTTTTTTCGTCTCCAAACTGGCCATACCGCGTGAATATGCGGCCAAAATCATTTGTTCGGCTGTAAAACAGCCATCCGCATAAGCACAACCCAATTCACCGACCGAATGTCCAATATAATAATCGGCCGGAACATCAAGTGCTTTCAAAATATCACACAATGCAATTTGTATAGCAGCAATACCAACAAATGAATGCAAAATATTATCGAACATGCTTTTGTCATTCGTGGTAATAATTGAAATTAAATCCAATCCATACGGTTTCAATACTTTATGACATCGTTCAATGCTGGCTTTAAACATTGGAATTTCCATTAAAGATGAACCCATTTCAGTCCATTGACTGCCCATGCCGCTGAACACCCACACCACTGGCCTCTTTAAACCATTGTAATGCTGAATATCTTTTGCAACCAATTCCGCGTTTTTATCGCCCGTTTGACGAAACAGTCCAAAACCACGGAAAATATAACCGGGTGTTTCTTCACTTTGAATATTATGTAAGAGGCCAACGTATTCTGCATCCAACGGTTGTGATTGCAAACGATCAATTACAACTGTAATTGATTCTTCGGTTCGACCAGACCAAACGACCAACCGTGGAAGCGAATCATTTGGAATTCCATGATTTTTCTTTTCTTTCAAATGACGACGAAGCAACAGATGAGCTAAAATTTATTAAGGAAATATTAATTTCATGGTTTTTATTGAATTGAAATTTCACATCGATCGTATTTACCATTAGCTCCACCAAACCCGAATGCATTCAAACCAACGAGATTTCCTTCGAGTTTTGTTACATCAGTGCAAACACTCAGACGTCCCTCTTCCAGTGATGGAATTCCCGGTCGAATTTTTGTAAAATTAATATTTGGTGCAATTAAACCAGTTTCAAATGCCAAAATCACTTTGGCAATACTACAAGCACCAGCTGTTGATTCGGAATGTCCAATATTTGATTTTACCGAACCCACTGGCAATGGCTTCTTACGATTTTTACAGAAAATATTATCCAATGCTTGACATTCTAAGAAAAAATGTAGCGAAAAAAAACATGAATTTCAATAAATCATTCGATTTGTTGCGGTAAATTTCCGTTTCATTACCTTCTGGGTCACCAACAACGGTTCCAGTACTATGCGCTTCCACGTATGCTAATGACGCTGGATCAATTTTAACTTCGTCATAAAATTCTGACAACAATTTTTGTTGCATCGCTCCAGATGGATATGTTATACCTTCCGGTTTGTAACCTGGAATATTTTGAGAATTGTCAAGTTAATCAGGATTAATCCTGCAGTCACTAAAACGTCCATGAGGCAGAAGATATTCAAAAATTTGTGAATTTGATCAGAATTTCTGGAGTTTGCTCCAAACATCCAACGTCACAATGGGAATTTTGAAATTATGGTTTCTTTGAGACATTGTAGTTTTTCAGTGTCGTCATTTTTTAAGCATGTTTAGAGCAAATCCCACAAATTCTGTTTGAATTTACAAATATCAAAGTTCAACACTGAGGTCTTACCGTCACAATTGGTTTTCGAGTACAAAACGGTCGAATAAATTCGTTTTGCATCTTTGGCTTTTTGTAGGTAAATCACGCACACAGCTTCAGAACGTGTATATCCTGTTGCATCAATGTCAAATGGACGACAGTATCCGTCTGGTGCGAGTACACCCAATCTGTTGTTTGAAAGAGGGTTAACATTGTGATTAACGTTCCAAATTGGCATAAATTTTCCACTGAAATTTTAACTCGATGAAAAGAATTTCCCTCAATCATGATTCGCAAAGTTTTTGCCTTTTGCAAAGCATGAAAAAAACTCAGAAATGGTTCAAAATTTACTCGAAAGTTTCGTTTTGTGTGAGTTTCTATAGACTCTATTGAGATATCGCTTGGAAATTCTGTTCGCTGCAAATGTCTAATGAATTAATATAAATTACCTTGCAAATTGAAGTGTAACATAAGGATGTAAAATTAAATTGGCACCACCAACCAATGCAGCATCACATTCACCATTCCGAATGGCACTGAATGCACAATCTAAAGCATACATTGAACTAGAACAGGCTGTGTCTAGCAAATATGATGGTCCTGTCAAACCCAATGAATACGAAATACGATTTGCTAACATAGCACGGCTACATCTGTTGGTTTTTTAATCAAAACGGAACAAATTAAAGATTCTGCCGAGAAATCTTCAAGCAAAGTGTTGTCAAAAACCACTTACCCCGTTATACCGAAACCACCGCTTGAGATTTTCTCATAGAACCAGGTTTTTTCTGATTCCGAAAAACAAGCGCCAACAAAAACGCCAGTACGGCTTCCACGTAACGTTTTTGGATTAACACCAGCATCAATAACCGCTTCATAGGCTCGTTCAATGAGCAAACGACATTGCGGATCCATTGTATGGGCTTGCTTAAAATGCACACCGAAAAATGTGGCATCGAATTTTTCTAAGCCACTTATTTTGCCCATGCGCCGTGGAATTTCCACGTTAAAATGACGCCAACGTAGCTCTTCATCGTCAACCATATCAATCTGAAAACGTAAGTTTTTAGTTTTGTTGTGGGCACATGCAATTTCCGTAGAATAGAACGGATTCAAATTTAGATCACTGATTCAAACCTCCAAAAAAAAAAAAAAATTACCAAATTACCTTGTTATACAATTTATACGCATATTCTTCAACATTATCGGAATTTGGGAATTTTCCCGAAACACCCGATATCACAATATCATCATCTGGCGTTGCTGCATGAGTACGCGATAACAATTTTGGATCGTGCATACTTGGTGGTGCTTTTGGGATTGGTGGCATTTTTATATTTTTTGGAAAAATTGATTTTTTTGTTGTTGATTGAATAACGATTTTTAATGATTTTTAACACACAATTTCACTTTTGGTTGAGAAAATTCCATGCAATGATTTCAATGTTTTTTGGATAACAATTTTTTTTTTTTTTTGGATTTCAAAAATGTTTGTTTTTTTTTCTCACACAAATGTCGTTTCACTGTTTTAATGTTTTCACTTTTCAAAATCAACACACCAGAAGTGGTTCTTTAGTAATTTTGATCTGATTTAAGCCTTTAAGTTTATTTTCAAAATGAATGTTTTTGAAAAATTTGACTTCGTTGTAAACGAACTATCCGTATCGATCACTTGAACTCGACTAAAAGCACTCAAGTTCGTGTTACACTAAGGATCACCAATAAATTACAAGGCAAATAGAAAATGAGACGAAGAAAAAAAAAAATTCCCCCCAAAAAAAAAATCAAACAAAACAAAAAAAGACTTGTGATGTTTCAACACGGAACACGATCAAACCATCAGTGATATTGAATTGATATGTTACGCTACCTTTTATAACTCACACACATAACTTTTTTTCACGCATTTTTCGGTAATTTTTTTTTTTTTGCTTGGTTGGTTTTATTTTTCCGTTCTAATTTATGGATTTTCAAACGATTTTTATTTGCATGTGATTAAGTCAAAATGCATAGGCTCAAAAATACCTCATGAATATTGAGACCGAAGAAGCAACGGAAAGGGAAAGGAATTAAAGCATAAAATGCCCAATTTAACGAGTAAACATTGTGCGTTTTTTGCGAGGCCTAAGGAATTTTAAATTCTAATGCATTCATTTGAATGCAATTTCATTGGTTTTGTGGGTTATTTTAAATGAGAACAAGAATAGGAATTGAATTCGAAGCAAACCAATGCAACAATCCCAAAAAAATTGTTCACTTGATTTCACAAAGGAATTAAAAAAAAAAAATCTCAAAACTATTTTGACGTCATTTTGCTACTCCAAATCAACCAACACAAACATTTGTACACATTCAAACGAAGCGTCCGTTTGTATGAATTTCAATTTTATTTGCCGGTCATAAAGATCGGCCGCGACAATGTCTATGTCAAATTCACAAACAAAAACCTACTATACATTTTCTGCATAAATACATAACATGCATTTTAAAATTGGCTACTATTGCAGCCGATGTGACACTATTTCTTTTTTTTTTTGTTGATTTAATTGATTTTCTACCTTCAATTTCGATGCACGAAACAACAAATAAAACCACAACGCAGCAGTTCAATTCGTTGAATGTTTTTAACCTTTTCTATGGCATGAACTCGCTTCATATTGGCTATTGACTCACTCAAATCGGAAGTACAAATAGAAACGGTCGTTTCTTTTTTTTCAAATATTCCAAATGTTATTTTGATCTATTTTGTTTTTTTTTTTCGTTTTATCATCCATAGCTTAATGAATTCGAATCAAATTGTATGCGCGCTGTTTGAAATGCACGATGAACCAAAAACATCGAAGCATATGAACTAAACACTCTGGTGTATAGGCTATCTGCTCTATTCTTTAAACGGATCATTAAAAATAAAAAGGAATTACATTTGTAATCCAAACTTTTTTGCATTGAAATTGAGTTGGGTTTTATCAGAGCGGTGAAGCGATATACAAATACGCTAGGGCACGAAGTAAGCTACGCCATATGATTTGCATAGCGTAGTTGGGGCACAGAGTCTCATCGTTGCACCGCTTTGGGTTTTATGCTTTACACAGTTTTATGACAGACAGTGCCACCTAATGCGATACTGCTATGTAAACTATCTTTGTCAGAACATCGTGATTATGGCATGCCACGTTTCAACACAGTCAGTCATCATGATTTACCACAAAAGCCAACATTAGCCAAATTCAATGAAAATATACAAAATTGTTTCAAAAACAAAACCATATCCGCCTGATTTTGGTCGAGAAATCCAAAAATCACGATGTAATATACAAGTTTCCAGCTATTTCGTGTTATTTTCTGCAAAAAAACCTTAATGATACCATCGGATCTTCATGATACCGGTCCAATTTAGTCCAAAATTTGATATGTCCGTCTAACGTTCCAAATATTCGCTGATAATTTCTTCGGAAATTTTTTTCAAACTCGATAAGATAATGGAACAAAAAAATTATGCGTACGACGGACAACGACAAACGGCCAAAAATTTACCACCATTGCTTTACTCGTGCTCTAGAGGGTCCAAAACGTATAGAAATTAAAATCATGTTTTTGTATTGTAAAATTGTGTATTGTAAACCAATAATTTTCTCACACTTCGTGCGGAAATGTAAAATCTTCAGAACAACTCATTTGTAAATGAAGAAACGGAACCAGAATTTATGCGGTCAAGGGAATACACATGTAAACACTTCAAATAAGTTTCATTCTGTTCAAACGAAGCGATTTTTTCCGGAAAAACACACACTTAATTTGAATGTATAGCGTCACTTGAACATCAATAAGTTTTCAAAGATATACATACGTATACATATCACGCATAAAATGAATATATGATTCTTACAATTTGCCAACGATTGAAGCATGAATCCAATCTCTCGTTATGGGGATTCATCTTAACTCAACTTACTCGAATTTATATTGCCGATGCACAATGAAGGCTGACCACAACTTTTCCATCCGACCATACTAACGATCCCATGAGCTTTTGCTAGCGGTCAAGCGATAGTACTTCACATGCTCTTTCTAACAACATTTGCCATGTGGTGTTTAATTTGCGGAATTTTCTACCATATTTATGGAATTTGAGCACTTTTAAGTGGTTTTGAGTTTTAAAGAGAGGAAAAGGGCTTTAAAGGACATTGTTAATTGGATACATGTCTTTTGAATAGTTTTTCAAATCATTTGTACAATTCATATTCATCCAAATCATAGCGGTGAAATGACATACAAATGTGCTAGAGCACGTAGCATATGATTTGCATAGGGTAGTTAGAGCACGCAATCTCATCGTTACATCACTTTGATCCAAATATCTGTGGTTCTACCTAAATGGGGAATGTTTTTTGAGACTAAATCCACCAAAGATCTGGACTTTATGTTAAAAATGTGCCAAATATTCTTTGTTTTTATTTTTTTAAAAAAAGAGTAAAAAAATACATCGGTTCGCTACATGTTGATACTTTCAATTGAATCGACGTTAAAATATGTTTTTTTGTTGAATTTTATACAATATTGGCTATTTATTCCGTTGGTTTCCCCCAAAAATGTATGTTCATTCGAAATCGAAGCGACAAATTCTGATTTTGTTATGCATTTTTTTTTTAATTGTTTCGAAATTCAACCAGGAGTTTATGTTTATGTTTTGGATTTTCAAGAAAAGTTCATGCATTTTTAATGTCTTCATTTCAATATCGTAACTGTTTGCGTTTTTGTTTACTGGACTGTATCATACAGTCTGTATGACTAGCTGTGTGAAGAGAACCTTTAGTACGGGGATTTTTTTTTTCCATTGTTGGTGATTTTCATTCCTTCAAAAATTCATTCGTCCGATTACCAGTGCAAGAATTTCAGTGAAATTTTACATCTTATATGTGACATGTCACTGACATGATGATAAAAGCGAATAAGCACCCAAAGACTGGTTATTTTTCAATACATCAAGCATTGCCAATTAAATCAAGCTTGCTAGCATTGGCATTGTATTCAGCATGGTTCTCATTTGAACATACAATTAGTTCACTTTTCTTGGAAATGGATCATTAACATTTCAAGTGAATATTTTGTCCAAAAATGTCTATTCATTAAAATTCCCCGAATATAAATTACTGACAGTAGTTTACTATGTCACATTCCTTGCACCAAGATTTGGACTAAATCCAAATGAAAAACCAAATGTATATTCCAAGTTCATTGTATAACAAACAGAGTTTATTGAAATGTAAAAATTGTTAACGAAAATACGAAAATAAACCCCGAATATTAGATTCTCACTGAAGCCCAAAATCAGACAAATTTGATCCATTCCGTTATGCAGAGTACATTTTCTTTAGCATTTTCCAGTATTAAGTGAATGAGCGAAAAATAGTTTTTACAATCTGGAAAAATATTTGCCAGGTTTATTAAAAAAAACTTGTAGTGGCATATCGTTTCACTACAAAATGTTATGTGCATATGAAAATTTGCTATGCTTTTAAAAAATTTCCGTTACTCCAAGGTATTTTGTGCAAATGAGTTGTTGACACATGAAACACGTACAATTTTGTGGTGAAACGACATTTTCTGAATCATCAGTGTCGTCATATCTGTTCGTTTGACTTTCAATTCTTCTCTTATACACACTACGCTTGCCACCTTTCTCATTCCTAAATGCGTTATTCTGAGATCCAGCTAGCGTTACGTCATTTTTCTTTTGTGTAGAGCTTCTGATTGCAACAATATTGTTTTCCACTTGACTGCCAGTAGCTAAAGGCTCTTGTAGAGGAATTTCCACTTCTTCTTCTTGTTCCAACTCTTGCAAACTGATTTCATTATCTTCATTTATCATAAAAACGGTTTCAATTAGATTTATGTCAAAATACAAGGAAAATGGAAATAAAAAAAGTATTCACTGAAAATGTCATAACCGTCAGGATAATATTTGACCATACAATTGTGCAAAATTGATAAATCGAGTTGAAAAAAATCACAAACGATGGCTGGATATCGTGAATATGCCGAATTGAAGTAAGTAGACAAGTTAATTCGGTGAATCTATGGGCAACAACGAATCACATTGATTTCATTGTGACCAATTCATGGTGAAACATTGAACTCAATGTGATGTAATTTTGTTTTGGTACAAACAATGGCGCATTGTAATTGTTTTGTTGTTTTTGACATTTTCTACGCGTTTACAAAAGTAAACACATGAACGATGGATTGGATGATGATTTGGATAACATCGATCACGTTGATTACATATCACGCTATCAACTTGAACATTTTGGTGTTGGACGAGTATTGGAATGTGATGGCGATGAGCCAGAAATAATGTACGTTTACATGGACATTCAAACAAAAATTGAGACATTAAAAGTGCTGTTACAGCAGAAAACCAAAAAAAATCTCTCAAACTATGAAGTTTGGCTACAAAATGTGCAAATGCTTGAACCATTCAAAACACTGGTTGATCAGTGTGTCAAAGGTGAAGGTCTGGTTCAAGTGAATGCACAAATTTTGGACGGACCAAAACGAATCAATATTGCCGATGTGGTTAAACCAATTGAACCTACTGAAGAAGTGGAAATTGCAATGGAAAGTGTCAATGTTGGTCTCGACACCGACATTGTTATGAATGAAAATGATAACGGGAATAGCAACGAATCGCCTGATTGTGAGTATTGCTATTGATAGTGATTTTTGTAAGATTGGGCGTTACTGTAATTCACACATTTTGCGTAGTTATAACAGTATTTGCAAATGCAAACGCAAAATAATGAAAATTTTCAATTGTATGAACAGCAATCACTGTGGCATCCATTGGTGAGGACGAAGAAACAAATCAAAAATTTGTCAATTGGGTGGTCGATAAGAAATTTTTGTCTGTGAAAAAACAATACAATATTCCCGATGATCCGAAGAATTGGACCGAAGCTCATATACAAATTTGGTTAAAATGGGCCATAAATCAATTTAATTTGCGACTCCAAGAAAGTGATTGGCGTATGAATGGCAAGCAGCTGTGCGAATTGACATTGCCCGATTTTCAAAAGATAATCCCACGTGATCCAGGCAATAAATTTTGGACACATCTACAAGTTTATTTTGCAATCCCAACAAAATCCGACCAAAATCTTAAACAGAGCACATTCCAATCATAAAACTTTCCACCAAGCAAATGCCAAAGAGGGTCAAATTTGATGCTGTACTTGTTCAGCGCCAAGAGAAAAGAGCGTGCCTTTTTTTAAATAGTTGACACATGCCATTCGTTTGGTCGCATGTTTCAAAGCGAAGGTTTAGTCATTCAGTTTACCTCTTTGTTGTGACGACAATGTTTGAATAAAATTGGAGTGTGGCGTCGCTTTGCACTTAACCTTTGACCATTTTCATCGATTAATTCAAATCATCCAACAAACAGAAAATACCAAAAATTTATCGAAAAGCAGCAAAACAAATGCCAATTGACACAATTCAAATGAACGACACATATCTTGTTGGAAATTTTTCTTTTTATTTTTTTGTTTCTTTTTTTTTTTGTTTGATTAATTTGACCAAATCGAACGATTCAAATCAAATTAATTCAAAATAGCTCTTTATTCGGTTTACATGTAAATTTGGATATACATATTTGTGATTTGTATTTTGACATTTAACACCCAACGTTGTTTGATTTTATTCAATTTCTTTTTCGAATCCGTGTCTCCCAAAAATAATTCATTCCAAAATACAATTTCCTCGAATTCTCCGTTAAATTGTTTAATTTTGTACCGTATTGTTTTGTCCGTTTCCACAAAAAAAAAAAAAAATAATAAAATTCATCAATAATTCCGTCCAAATTGAAATTCGAGCACCGCTATCGCAGACGATTATCGCCTGGCATAATTTTCATTTTAATCTAAATCTTAACGCTAATGATTCATTTGCAAATTGACCACCATACAAAGATCAATTTACTCTGAATATTACAAATGGGCAGTTTATTTAATTTTAATTGTTCTAAAAACGATGTTTTTTTCTTCGGATTTTTCATATTTTTCGCAAAAATCTTTCGACTTTTAGTTATTCTTAGGCTAAGTACATTTTTGTTTTTTAAAAAAACAAAACTCAAGATAATACTGCAAACTTTGTTAAATAAGTTTGCTCTACCCCAACCACCTATAACTACCTAACAACCCGCCAATCACCGTAATCCTAGGTCATCCATTCACTGTTACGATTCGCTGCTGGTTTCATTCAAAATTAAACCATTTAAAATGTTTGACAATTCAATATTTTCAACAACAGTTAAATGATTTCCATCCACATATTTAATATTCACATCACATTCCGAATATTTATGTAAATCATAATCTTCAACAATATCACCAACCGATGTTTGTGTTGGCCGAATCAATGTGATGGGTGATTTAAGTTTTGCATCCATAACGGGGGTCAATTCATCAATGGATTCATCAATTTGAATATTAAATGTTGCAAGCGCTTTAAGTCGATTTAAAACTGCTAAAATAATATTTTGTCGATATTTTTTCGAATAATTGGTTTTAAATTCGTTTGATACAAATTCAGCAACTAAATCAACTTTAGCTGGTAACGTTTCGTGATTGGGTAATTTTTTAAGAAAATCATCAATTTGATCGGTATTACAGAAATGCATAAATAAAATCATAATTAAATCATTTTCGAGATTCGTTGTTTGGCCTGCATTCTTTCGTAATCCTTGTTGCAATTTCACTAAATATCTTGGTGAACCATCGATCAATACAATTTGTCCAATTTTACCGCGTTTTTCCAGCATCGATGCAATTTTCATGGCAATCAATGTACCGTACGAATGTCCAACGATAAAATATTGATTTTGTTGAGCAAATGCATCGGAAATGTCATTAATGACCGAATTAGCGATTGCATTCAGATCGGTTTCGTCACGTGATTTCATCAATTGCACTAATTTGCCGGGCATTTTTAGGTTTGAGCCTAATGAATGCCAAATTGAACTGCCAACACCTTCAATTCCTGTTTAAAAAAAAAAATGACACCAAAAAATTAGCTTAAAAGAGTATTTTCAATGAATTTTTGGACTGAATTACCTGGTATGAAGATGATTTGTGGTGTTTTCACATCTAAATTGTTAATCGGCAAAAGTGTAACATTGCTAATCGATTCATTGCCCAAATCACGGAACAAAACATTCGATTCCGTGTCCTCTTTTGTGAATTCAGCTTCATTTTTGACACCGGCACATGATAACTCTTCCAATTTCCCAAATGTTATCGATCGCAACTGTTGCGGCGTTAAAAATACATCAAATTCACGTTCAAGCATTTGCTTGATTTCCACCGACATCAAACTGTCCATACCAAGTTCAGCAAGTGATGCATTTTTCGAAATGGTTTTAATATCACGAATGCCCATAATTTTCATGACACTTTTGATCAGTGTCATTTGACCGTCTTGATGTGCATCACTGTTACTCTTATCGGCCACCACAATGCTCGATACAATGGCTTGCGGTGAGGTTAACAGTATATCAAGCACATTTAAACATGATTCGAGACGCTGTGGCATCGTTCCAACCACTTCAATATCTTTACCTTGTGACATTTCAGCAACAAGACCCACCTCACCAATGGCACCCCATTGAATGGCTTTGCCCGGTAGTTTATCCTGTATACGCTGTTCAATGATACGTTCCATTATGGAATTGGCCATACCATAATTTGATTGACCCGCATTACCACGACCACATGATGCACTTGAAAATATAACAAAATGTTCAAGACGTGGACATAAAATGCGTGATAATTCATTGAGAAAACGGGTCGCCACCGCTTTTGGTCCAATCGATTTAGCGAATTTTTCCACCGTTTGATTGTCAAAAATGCCGTCCTGCAGCACAGCCGCCAAATTAAATATACCACCAATTTGACCAAATGTCAACGATTCCACCAATAATGCTTTGCTACCTTGATATGTACTTATGTCGGCCGTGTTCACAAAAACCTTACAGCCATATGACTCCCAAAGTCTGTTCGCATATGAACAAAAACCAAAAAATTCAAATAAAATTTAAGGGATTTTTTTTTAAAAATAATTATTTAGCTGATGAAACCACTTACCCAATTCGGAATGCTTGGTATGAACTGGTGATTCCACGTCTTGAATTGATGACAATAAATTGAGCACCACGAATCACCAGCCAATCGCATAATTCCACACCAAAACCGCCCAAACCACCGGCAACAATGTACACCATGTCTGGTTTGCAGTAGACTTTTGGATTGACTCTAATCGATACCGATGCCAATGAATGCTCTGATTCACGAATTTGAATCATCACCTTACCCACATGCTTTCCGGTGCTCATAAATCGATATGCATGTTCAATTTCACTCACATGAAATACCGTCGAATGTAACGGTTGAATGATACCAGTTCGAATGTCTTTGTCAATCATCTCATAGATGATTTTACGTTCATCGGGCATATCAATTAAATTATCAGCAAACACGGCACGGAATGTTATTTCACGTTCAAATGCACTCATGCCCAACGATGAATTATTCATTATATCAAATTTACCAATTTCCAAAAATGTACCACCACGTGCCATACAACGCACAGATGCCAATAATTTTTCATCGGACAATGAATTCAATACGAAATTCACACCACGACCTTTTGTACGACGCATTATCATCTGTTCGAACGATAAGTCACGCGAATTGGCAATATTCTCCTCTGTGATGTAAATGAAATGGGGAAGAAGGAGACATGAAGTCATATTAGTGAGAGTGGATCCAATGGTATTTTAAGATTCATAAATTAAGAACAAGTGCCGTTACGATCCCGGGGGGCGATGAACTAAACTCAGCAGTGAAATTTGACGACCCCTGGGAGGAACGGCTCTACTTCAATAAAAAGTTTAAAATATTCACAAACCTTTGAGTTGTGGGAAGAGGCTCAAAATGAACTTCCGTTTTTGTGGTGTGGACACAGTGGTGAACACCTCCAAACCGTAGGCAAGAGCAACACGAATGGCTAATGAAGACAATTGCAATGAAATTACGTTAATATTCTCTTATATTTTACTGTCAACCGACGTAAGTGCTCAAATCGATAAAAATTAATCTGGTTCTAAGGTCATAAGTCCGAACCTATGAACTCTTTCGCTCGGTTTAGTTTTTGGATTGAAGCCCTTGCGGTGACTGTGAAAATATTACGCATAACTTAGAAAAATTGCAATATTTACCTGCAAGCCCAATGCCTCCGCTTCCTGTAAAATAGTCAAATATCTCAATCTCAAGCTTTTAAAAAAAAAAAAAGTCCAATTCAAATTGAATTATTCAATATTCCAAACTCACCGGCATGAATCAAAATCGAATTGCCACGTACAACGGATTTTCCAAAGAAGAATGCATAATAAACGGTGATATAAACGGCTGGAATGGTGGCACCATCACGCAATGACCAATCCTTTGGAATGATCCATGTCAAGTGTTCGACTGGTTTGACTTGTGTGGCCATTGCACCAGCTTTTACCATGCCCATAACACGTTCACCGGCCGAACTGATTCCCGAAAATTCCAAACCAAGAACACAATCATCATCAGTGCGTGCGCCGCGACAAAATTCCACCGACAATCGTCCACTAGCCAACATAACATCACGGAAATTGATGGATGAATAATGAATATTAATCAATTTATCGGTGGTTGGTTTCAGTGCACCATTAAACCATTCAAATGATGATAAATCACCAAAACGTTGTACATTTGCATAAACATGATCGAGTCGTGCGGTTTCTTGTAAATGTGGTTGCAATTGAAAGAAACGATACGTTCCCCAAACAGAATTCCGGTAAATATTTACGGCCAAACCAAGCTCAAGCTGCGTTGCATAGAGACTGTCGTCCAATGTGAATTTTGGACATAATCGATCCATTACAATAACGCATTGTACATTTTCACCGCCATATTCACGGCGCATGCAATTCACTAATCCCAATAAACCAGGCGATGGATCACCTTGAGCATACAGCAAAGTTGGACCGGTTTTGATGGCAGTTTTAACATTTTCCAACCATTGATAGTTAAAATCCGTAGACATCACTTCGATAATGGTTGGTTTTGTTGTCGATTTTGTGGTTTGTTTGCGCTGCAGTAGCACAAGAGTCTCACTCTCAGTTGGAATGGCGGTTATCATTTTAAAATCGGTTGGCACCTCAGTGAATGTTGTGTTGCCCAATTTGCGAACCAATAAAAATGATTTCTCTTCAATGGATTGCAAAATTTCGTCGATTTCCTGTGTAACACCGTCCATCATGATTGTTAAAATATTCCCTTTTAAACTGGAAATCGATACATTCTTTGAAATGGTGACATTCTCAATGGTCGTTTCTTTTTCGGTGAGAAATTGTAAATCGCCTTTGATCAATGGTGTTTTTGAAATGGCCTCATCAAATGCACCAATCAATGGTGTTGCTGCTGTCGAACCGATTTCGACAATTTTCAATTTTGCTAGTCCAACGGAATTTTCGATAACAAGTTGGGTTAACACATGAACGCCACTGTTCAATGTAAGCGTTTCACTTGGAACCAATGGCAAGAATCGATATGATTCTAATACTTCAAAACCGGGCGGTTTTCGACGTGCAATCGCATTTACACTCATATCGTGAATTTCAACGCCACCGCATCGAATTAACTTCAATTCGGGATCATAGCAGGCGACCAGCTCTCCACTTTCATCGCATGTTTGATTCAATTTTACGACATGTTTTGTTGTATTGACACGTACCTTTCGGATTCGGGTTGGCAAATACAATGATCGGGTGTCTTTTGATAAGATATTCAACTGAAAATCAAGAAAAATTCATTTATTTCCATTTAAAAAAGTGGTTTGAGAAATGTTGTATCATTGGAAAACTTACTTGAAGCATACTGTCCAAAAATGCGGGCCAATTGTCATTCCATTTGATGACCGCTTGAAGACCATCACCACGTGCTTTTTCAACACCTTGGAACAATTGCTGATAGTGATAGCCACGCAACCGCAGCTCTTTGTAGAAATCGCTTTTTTCCAAAATTGCACAATTATTTGTAAACTCTTCAAATTCATCGATTTCAATTAGATCGTCTATTTCAGCCGTATCCGATTCACGAACCGTTCCAGATACAACGGTTACACCATTTTCGGTGATTTCAAATTGTCCACTGCCATAGTGTATCATAATTGTCAATGCGATATGTTGACCCGGTGCCATTGTTGTTGCACGCAAAAATCGAACATCCTCAAATTCAACGTTTACGGTGGCACTGATTGCACCCTTTGTCATCATTGACAATGTTTCCCAGACCAATTGCAAGTATGTTGTACCCGGCACAATTATACGACCTATGTGAAATTCAATTGTTGTTTTTCTTTAATACAGTTTTGGCTTCAAAATTTGGTGGTTAAAAAAATTTAAACGAAAATGACAGAGTCCATGGAATGTTATGTAAGACTAAGGTAAGATGAAACAAGGCGCCCAACATTTAAATAAGTGGGAAATAACTTGTACATTTGTACTTGGCATAACGTAATCATGAATACTGGGCAATAAATGAAAGACTGTTGACCCAAGAGCTTAGCTCTAGCGGGTCTCATTCTATTTCTATAGCTATTTTGTACGATCAGAGTAAATCTTTAAGGCCACAAGTGAGTACTATGTGTATTTTGAAGGTGTTGCTACTCTTTAAGGAGGCTACAATTGTACCTCGCGTATAACTTGCAATGCAACAAGACGTTGTAACACGAACGATGTTTGTTGTTGGTTACAAAAGTTTAATCGACTAATTTTTAAAACATTTTAAAGTTCTCATTGAGAACTTTTCAATAAAGAGTATAAATAATTGCATAGCTTCTGGAGTTAAAACCCCGGAAATATTTGAAAACGTTGACCAATACATTTGTTTAGCAACGACTTGCATTAAAATGGTATTTTGAGTAACCAATTCAATCTATTGTTTTCAATCTATATCATTTACGGACTTTAGGAGTAAGAATATCCTCCCCACTTTTGTGATTACTGGAATTTGAAATAGAAGTGACGTTTCTAAGGCGTTTTTTTTAAAATTCTATGGCACTTACCATCAATGATGTGTCCATAAATATAGCTATCTTCCTCCAGTGAAAGGGTAACCCTTCGTTCACCTTGACCTTCTTTTTGTAGTGAAAATTTCATAACATACCAATCTTCGGTGTGGTCCCATTTGATTAGCGGCGAAATCATTGGTGTGCCCCGCGAAACGGGGAATTCTATTTTTGGATAAAGTCGTTCGATTGGGAATATTAAGCCGTTCTGGAACATTCTGAAAGAAAAAAAAACATAAACAAATTTTAATGATAACTCAATCAAGTAACCTTCAAACAGTGAACACATCACTCATTTTGCAAAGTTCGTGCTGAAATTTCGGTAAATGGTATTTTTGAAGAGGTTTGAAGGTAAGTCTGATGACCCACCGGTGATAAGTTCAAGATGTAGGAATTGAAAATAATTGATCAAGATTCTTACGAAATTTCATCACAAATTTGATTGTTTTTGTTTTTTCATTCTTGTTTTTTTTTGTTGTTTGTTGTTGAAACAATTCCATTTTCGGAAGGTATTCTAATGAGCACCTAAAAATATAACCTGAAGGTCGAATGTGACCTCACAGTGTTTACGAAAATGCGAATGTGCATCGCATTAAATAAGTGGTATGAGGTAATTAAAGTCCTCTTGACGAGCTCAAATGATCTGATGTGTCTTTTGATTTGTGAGGGGATCACAAGAATGACCCTAATTGAATATTTAAAATTGGCCACCGAATTTCAATGAGGTAAAATGGATTTGCCGTGTAAACATCACATTATCAATGATAAATCAACGTCAAAACAAATATGTCATTGGGTTTTGGTGGAAAGTCATTTGAATTGATGACTTTGAAAGTCATTTGAAGTCCCGTCGATAATTTTGACGTTTGTTCGAAGACTATACTGAATTAGATCCATTTAAGGAGTCAAACTTTATGTCACTTCACTTGAAGCATCGATTTCTTATCAAGTTTCAAAAGGGGTCTTTCTTATACTCTAAATGTCGTTACTTACTTTCCCAAAGCACTTAAGAAGAACACCGCATTATTGGCATGGCCTCGTTGAGTGAGTGGAATATGAATGGATTCTGGTAATGATTTTTTAACAATGGCCTGAAGTAATCCATGCGGTGCAATTTCAATCATAATCGACTGTGCTGGTAAATAGCGTGTTGTCTCTTCAAATAAAACTGGTTTCAGAAGATTATTTGTATGATATTCAGCTGAACTGAATTGATTCTGTGTCAAATGCCAGTCCGCTTTTGGAACACTGGTGCTGAGCCATTTTTGTGATCGTTTCAATGGTTTTGGAATAATTTCTTTCAAACGATGCAATAATTTTGGTCCCATTTCAGCGATATATCGTGAATGATACGGGATATTAGCGCATTGAACTTCTTTTGCGAAAATACCGCGTGCTTTCAATTCACTAACAAATTCGGTAACATTGGCTTTTGGTCCTGAGATGGTTGTCGATTCGAAATTATTGTGACATGCAGCTTCAATGCTGGGCGGTAATAAATGTTTTACTTTGTCATAGCCCAACCCAATTGCTGCCATTGAACCTTCAATCACTTTTGTTTCAAAGCTAACAATACCACGTGCAAAAGCGGCCAAAATCGTTTGTTCCGCACCAATGGTGCCGTCAGCATACGCACAAGCCAATTCACCAACTGAATGTCCAATGCAATAGTCCATCGGCATATCGAGCAGCCGTAGTAAATTCACAAGACCAATTTGAATGCATGCAATACCAATAAATGCATTCACAATGTGCGTGAATATTTTCGGATCATCAGATGTGATGACCGATTTTAAATCAACACCAAACGGTTTCAGTACATTGTGACAAAATTCAACGGTTTCACGGAATTTCGGGAAAATCATTAATGATTTACCCATTGTTGGCCACTGCGAACCCATTCCACTGAACAACCAAATCACTGGCAATTTATTGCCATCAACACGTT
Source organism: Aphidoletes aphidimyza (assembly GCA_030463065.1). Lineage (NCBI taxonomy): Eukaryota > Metazoa > Arthropoda > Insecta > Diptera > Cecidomyiidae > Aphidoletes > Aphidoletes aphidimyza. Next base: position 42,608,861 of record CM059999.1, read on the forward strand.
TTGTTGCGCGTGCTAAACTCAATGCATTCTCCGATGAATTGGTTCGTCCGTCTTTACTGAGAATTGTAAATCCACGATAAAGATAACCGTGTACTTCTTCCGATTGAATATTGTGCAACAGGCCAATGTATTCGGCGTCCAGAGGTTGTGATTCCAGAGCATTTAGCATTGTATTTACAGCTTCTTCGGTACGACCTGCCCAATTCACAAGACGTGGGATGTCATCGTCGGGTGCACTTTTGTTGATTTTCTTCTTTGGATTCATCGATAACAGAGCATGTGCTGGAAAATTTTCAACAATTTTAATGAATTTTTGCAAAATTTTTGTGCATTTTTTCCCCCAAGCAAAGTGAACGAAAGTGAAGCAAACTCACCATTGGCACCACCAAAACCAAATGAGTTGATTGCAATTTTATCACCTCTAAATGGTATTGTGTTATTGCAAACAACCATTCTGCCCTCATTTAATGCTGGAATTGATGTTCGAATTTGTTCAAAATTAATATTCGGCGGGATAAGTCCATTTTCAAATGTTAAAATCACTTTGGCGATGGAACAGGCGCCAGACGTTGATTCGGTATGTCCAATATTTGATTTAACTGAACCAACCAACAATGGTTCATTTCGATTTTGACAAAATATATTGTCAAGAGCTTTACATTCTTCGGGATCACCAACGGATGTTCCGGTGCTGTGCGCTTCAACGTATGTCAATGATGTCGGATCCATTTTAAGGTCATTATAAAATTCCGTTAATAATGCCTGTTGCATATCACCCGACGGATATGTAATGCCTTCAATTTTAAAACCATCACAATTTGCTTTTGAATACACCACATTCGCATAAATACGTTTTGCATGTTTTTTTCGTTGCAAATACATTACACAAATTGCTTCGGAACGCGTATAACCGGATGCTTTATGGTCAAACGGACGACAAAAACCATCTTTAGCAATAACACCCAATCTAAAAGTGAAATCACAGTTTGAACAAAAAAAAAAAACGTGATTATTTTGGATTTTTTTCAATCAAAATCACATTTTTTTTTTTTTTTTTAAATTAGAAAACTAAACCAAAAATATTCACCGAGCAAATTGAAGTGTGGTAAATGGATGCAAGCATAAATTCGAACCACCAACCAAAGCTGCATCACATTCACCATTTCGAATAGCTGAAAATGCAACATCCAATGCATACATTGAACTTGAACAGGCGGTATCCAACATAAATGATGGTCCAGTCAATCCCAAGCAATACGATACACGATTTGCAAGCATTGCACGGCTACAACCCGATATCCCTAAACCGGTTAATGTGATATGATTTGGATCGTAGAAAAAGGATTTTTCCGATTCACCAAAACATGCACCAATAAAAACGCCCGTTTTTGTACCACGAATGGTTTTCGGGCAAATGCCAGCATCTAAAATGGCTTCGTATGCCGTTTCAATGAGAATACGACCCTGTGGATCCATTGTATTTGTTTGCTTGTATGGAACACCGAAAAATGTTGCATCAAATTTTTCAATATCATCCACAACACCCATTCGAGCTGGAATTTCGGCATGATAATTTGGCCATCGTTTTTCAGTTTCACTCACCATATCCACCTAATATGAGAGAATAAGCAACCATTTATTTATTTATTATAAACCAATTCACAAACTTTTCGACACCACAGTTTTCGATTTTGAAATGTTTTTTTTTTTTTAATAAGTTTTTATATTGGTTTTTGTTTGCCAACCTTTTTATATAATTTATCCGCAAATTCGGCCACATTTTTTGCACTTGGAAATTTCCCACTGATTCCACTAATGACAATATCATCGTCTGGATTTGCAGCCCGAATACGAGCCTCTATCGTTTTCACATTTCGCTCGGATTTCATCATTTTTTGGCTGTTTTTTTTTTGTTGTTGTTTTTATCCGATTTTGATACACTGTTGTTTTTTGGAGTCCGTTTTACACTTTTCAAAATTTCTGGCGTTTTTTTTCTTCAAAAATTGGAACTTTCTTTTCGATTCTTTTAACTGGTCACATTCAACTTCAACTTTCTCTTGAAATAAAATCTAATGAAACACTTTTTAACAGTGAAACAAAAAAATAATGGAAAATCACCACACAAAAAAACTATCGAATCGAAATAGTTGAACTTGAACGGATGATTGGTGACTAGTTGGTTTGCCGTTCATATCAAGCCATTTTATAAGAAATTCCAACGCATTTGTTCGTTTATTGTAATTACACAATTACATACATTTTGGTTCTTTTTTTCTTTATTCTTTATCACTAATTTATTCGAAATGGATTCGAATTTATCAACCATTTACGTTCCTTAACACCGTAACTGGGGAGTTATATATATATCGAACGACATTTTATACAATCGCGATTACACACTTCCAATTTATATATCAATTTAACATATTGGATGTCATTTATTTTCAAATTCAATTAACTGTATAAATTTTTTTTGTTCGTTTTTTTTTTTCAATTCACAGATACATTTTATTCGATTTGTTCGTCGTTTTTTGTTCATTTGTTGTTGATTTATGTAAATATAATCGAGCCGTGAATACCATGCGCTTGTGAATATTTTAAATGAATGTGTGAATTGGGTAAGCAAAAGCTAATTATATAATAATATTAAACAATTTACTGTTGAAAATTTACCGAACCAAAGAACAAAAAAACAAAAAACTATCGACAAAATGCTACCAACGAAATCAAGGACGAACCATTGAACTTTTCGAAATTTAACTTGAAATACAAAGAAATCCAAATTCAACAGTGTTGAATCAACACATCTAATGGGATTACCTTTAACTTTATCGGCTTTGAGTGAACTTTCTAACCATAAGGTTCATCAACAATTTACCATTTGAAAAAAGTGTTTTTTGAGATTGGAATTTAGAACACATTTTTGGACGGAAATTAGGTAATGTTGTGACATATAATAAAATGTCACATTTAAATGGCATCTAGACTAGGAAATGTCTTGAAATTGAACATTTTCAAATTGATTTATCGAATGTATTGTTATGGCAACAATGAAATTTGCAAATCAAATCTACTGCCTACTGAGGTGGTTTCAATACACAAACAAAACTGTGGAGTCCACAGTGTGGACGTATAGAGAAATTTGCTTGACATTTACTCACAGTTTTGCTTGTGTGAATACGACACCGTCGGGTCATGTGTATTTAATAAAACTATTCTTACACCATTTTAAATTCTCTTTTCTAAATTCTGTTGTAAAGAAAATCTTAACATTTTGATGACAATCAAAGACCATGAACTTCATTTCAATCGAATGACTCAGTAAACAGGGTCAACGAATCCTATTGCTGCTATCGTTGCAAACAATTATAAATGCATATTTTTCCATTGAAATACACGTGCTGTGAAATTAGAATTGTCAATTTTGCTGCATTCCATGAACAAGACTACAAAGTAATTTACTTGAATGAACGTTTTGTTTTTTTTGCTCACATAAATCTACATTCATTTGCTTTCATATACAATTTATACACATTTGCTGAGAGATAACCGAATGATAAGAAATCGCAATCTGATCGTTATTTCAACAATTTTTTAGTTGAATTAGATGCGAAAGAAGAGTGTTTCAAAGTTATATCATTTTTGGACTGTCACTTCGTTTCTCTGTAATTTGAAGTCTCATTTCCAGTGCGGCTCAGTGATAGTTCAACGTGATAGTATGTTCTTTGGTGTCTGAAAGCATAATGTGTTAAAGGAATGGAATAACTCCTAAGCTCATGCATTTTAATAACTTTATGAATATTCTTCGATCTATGGGTTCAATTTTTATGACAATCAAATACATTTCTGACATTAGGAAGCTCAATTATGCGATTTTTTAGCGCTTCCATAAAAAAAAGCGAGTTCCATTGCTCTAATTTACTAATAGTTTTATGGAATAATTTGTTAATGAATACACGCGGTATCAAAAATATGACAGTGATCGGAACAAGGTTTGTTGTTGGTCATTGATTCATTGTTGACCACTTCGACTTCGAACATTTTGAATTATGGCCAAAACACATCATCTTTGTATCATGTCGGTTCCTTAAAATTGTCTAAAACTGATTTTAAAAAAAAAATGACAAAATATTTCATGAAGTATGAAAAATAGTTCGAATAATTTGTATTGATTAATTTTATTTACAAATATTATAACAAGAGATTCGTCTAAGCGCATATTTGTTGTTGGCTATTGTTGGCTGTGTGTTTTTGAAATATTTTCATATTTACATCGAACATGTTTTTGGTTTCTCAACTTGCAATTGAAAATGCAAAACAAATAATCCATATGAGTATATAAATTATTCAATAGATTTCAAATAAGGTGCTGAAAATTTGGTGTCATTAAGCAACACAGTGCAACCGAATCAGAATTCATTCAAAATTTCGATGTTTTGGAAGAATTTGCTAAAAAAATTAATACACGAGAGAAAAGATTTTGAGTTGGATTACCATTTTTCGTAAAATATAGGAAATTCTTGGCACTTCACTCCCTATGACCTGTAGACTTGGAACCAGTTGATGAGTTTGACTTGTCTCTAGTTGACTTTTTTGATTTCACATATTAACAAACATTGCGTTTATAATTTCACTCTTGATTTCAATATGACAATCGCCAGCGATTCCAATCGCCGAAGTAGCAAATAACCGCACCGTCTTTTGTCGCAAAGTGTTCTTCATATCTGTTGATTCATTTTTCAAGTCGATTATAATAATGAGGGAAAAACATTGAATAAAAGCATGGCATATATAAGTGTTCATAGAATTTCCAATGCATTCGATTAAATTATGATAGACCTTTCAAGTAAAATATGCACTGGCACACACTTAATCAATCCAAAATAATGAGCTTACATGTGTAAGGCTTACTTTTGTGCACTATTCAACACCAAAGTGATTTATAAAATTGAGTTCAATGTGAAAATAAACATTGTAGTGAAATTACTACACTGACATTAATTGGTATGCACTATTCACAGCCGTCAGTTGGAATTGTCAAGTTTCCAACCGTTTTGTATGGGCGGTTTTCAACGAAGAAAGAACAATGTTCCTCAGTCGCATTTGTGTGGGCCCAAAACATATATGGAAAACTCACTTGAAGGATTTCAAATTTTTTGGCCAATTGCAATACTTTCACGCATCACACTCGATGCAGAAGAGTAAAATGCACACAATCATCGATAAATAGCGGCATTTTAAGGAATCAACGGGGACACACTGTGCATTTTTAAGCAACGGTTCTTCATGGACTGTATTGGTTATGCATAAATAAATTGTTAGACGCATAGTGCAACAAAGAAAAGTGCCTTATACAGCATGAGGTGCTGAAAATAAATACCTAATGAGACTTGTTTGTGGTAAATAGCAATTTAATATTCAACATATTGAATGAGTGTCTATGTCCATCCATCATGAGAATCAACATTGTCCCGAGATAGGAGCCCCAGGCCAGCTCATTTTACTTTTCTTCACAAATGATTTTCAATTTTTTTTTCTGTGTGGAAAAAGTATTGGTTTTTTTTTTCATTGAAAATATGACTACAAATCGCTCGATTCAATGTAGTCTGATTAGAAAAAAGATTTGTGGACGATCTCATGTCGGAAATTGGATTTTTCGCATTGTGGTTTTTGTGATACGCAAAAAGATTTTACTTCGATTTAATTTTGATAGAGGAGTGAAAACGAACGTTTTTGAAAAAAATCTATCAACAATCGAAGAAAAATCTCCGAAAAATATGAACGACGGAAATTAGCCAGGTATGTCCATCGTGTTTGTCCATCAGTTCAAAAAGTTGCAATCTACGAATGCAATTCGATTGATTGAAAATTCACTCTAAATGGCTACGGTGTTAATGTTGTTAACAAATGTCTTTTTTTCTATCATCGCATGTCAAGCGATATAAATAATTGAGATGCCAGCAAAGTGTATAAAAGTGTTTTCAATGACATGGATTTTCACAGTTCACATCCTAATTTCTACACTTGCTAGTTCACCAGACGAAAACATTTCTCAGCTTCCGCTTTGAGAAACGAATAAAACCAAGAGAAATTTCAATTATCTGCTGAAGATGTACAAAATAAAAGTGCTTGAACAAAATCAAAAACTGATGTCTTGGCTGGGGATTTATTCGAATCACGTAACTGATCCGAAAAGCGAGTTTTTTACATCGAAGTCTGCTTATTTGATTCTATTTATTTCGATATTTTTCACAACAATTCCATGTTCATTGTCCGCATATGAGCATATATTACAGATTGATTATGCACTAAATGCAGCTGTGTCAGCCATAGTTGGATTCCAATGCGCTGTTATGTTTGTGGATATTGGCTCAAAAATGACCGACCCGAGTTGGCATTTTAGGCGCTTGAAAGCGCCTACAGGCGCTCATCTGGGCGCTTGATACAAAATCATTATATTAATATGGGACGAAAGCCTAGGCGCTCATTAAAAACATCGCGAGAGTATAGAACTTCTAGTGAATTGCGAGCGCCTAAGCTCTTTGTTGTGTGATAACGCATTGTATTTGGATGAGCGCCTAAATTAGCGTCCTATATTAATACACTGATTTTATACGGAGCGCCTAGATGAGCGCCTGTAGGCGCTTTCAAGCGCCTAAAATGCAAACTCGGGGAAGTTAAACAGCTGCATGTTAAGCTTCAAGAAATTGTCGATAAAAGTGAGTGACACAAATTAATTGAATTCAACAAGAAAAATTCATCACATTTTATTCAATTCATCAGCTAAAGACGATATTAACGAATTGTATTGGAACAACGAGCAAAAGTGTCAGAAATATTTCGGACGTTTATTTATTTATATTTATGGCAATCAAATCATGGTTGGACTGTCGTTTGTCGGTTCAATTTATAGCATTTACGTTGGAAATGTTGATACATCGACCTGGATGTTACCATTTCATCGAACTGTCCCATTTTTTCAGCCAATAAGCATTTGGGCATGGTATTTGGAGTGTGCGATGCAATTGTGTATGTCGGGCGCATATGCACTCGCAATTGTTCCAGCTATTTCGTACTTTTTGTGCTGTTGTCTGTATATCGTTGCCATTTGTGATCATGTTTGTCTGTTGATCAACAAAGCTCAGGCTGGCATCGATCAAATGCAAAAGAAAAACAACAAACATTTGTATCGCACCATTGTCCACAAAAATCTATCCGAAGCAGTCGTAATGCATGGTGAAATGTATGAGTAAGTGGATTTTTTTCATTGCAAATTTCGAAAATCAACAGGCATTTTGTAATATTTCACTTATTTTTAGCGTTTTCAAACTGATTTCAAAGATAACTGAAGGAATTGTATTCATGATTATTGTGCCGAATGCGTTGTTTTTGGCGATGAGCATGTACAATTTTGAGCACGTATGTATTGATTCCGATTATTTTGGTCGGTGAATAAGGTGAATGTCAATCACACTGATAATTTCAATTTCTACGCCGTTAGACTCCATTCAATCTGATCCCGTTCTCACTTAATATATGCGCATTGTTTGTCTCTTTAATGTGGCCAGCAATCATTTGCCACTTTTCAACTGTGGCCACCGATCGAATTTCATCGCTTGATGAGCATATTTATGATTTACATTTTTATGAGTGTCCAACAGAAGTGCATCATTACATGGTTCTAATAGCTTTGCGATCGCAGCAACCGGTCTATTTTACTGGATACAAAATGTTTCGTTGTGATTTGGAGATTTTTGGTGTGGTATGTTTATAAGTGTCCATAAAATGAAATATTTCCCCCCTGGTTGAATGTAATGGGCGCACTTTTTTTTGTAGATAATCAATTCTGCTTGCTCTTATTACCTCATCTTCAGAAGCATCTCACAAATGTCAAATCAATAAGAATATGGGTAGAAGGAATCACCCGCAAGAACGTGTGGATGGGCATTGAGGAATGCGAACGAATGTAAAATGCATAATTCTAAATCTACTTCAAAGATGTTTCTATGTAATAAAAAATTGAACCCAAATATCAAACTAAATAGAATAAGAATCTTATGAATCCGAATCCATGTGTCTACACCCCCCCCCCCCTAGCGCATAGTTCACTGAGAATGCAAAGATCGGCGCTGTTCGTAGCGGTAAAACATTTTCATTTAATTTTCAGGCTGTGCTATAATGTTTCTAAAAAAAGGCGCTGCGATCGGCAATGTTGGCCATATTTAGTCTTTGATGTTGTCTTACTAGTACGTTATTGGAAAGATGCATAATGTATAGCTACAATGTATTGGTAATCCAATGGCACGGTGTTGGCCAATAGTGTCACATTCTTCGGTTTTTTGCTTTATAACTTCAACGCCATTCGACGTTATTCATGGTTTTTTGAATAACATTATTTAATAATTCACAATTATTCCGAACATTATCAAGTAATAACCGATAATGATAGATGATTAATTATTAAAGAAATTTTTTCATGAATAAAATACGTGTTGAATAAATTAATCATAATCATTATCTGTTTCAAAATGAAACAAAATTTCCGATTTGTCGGTCTTTGCACAAAACCTGCATTTAAATTGAAACATTTTGCTTCAATTGAAAGGCTATTCCAATTAATATTGATCTTTGTATATGAGCTATGCTATCATAGCTAATATACTATAATAAATTCAAACAATGTCAATTTAAAGATTCAATGAAAAAAAGAATTTGGAAAATTCGATTGTTTTTTCACCCTAGAGGAAAACTACGACAATTTGGGAAAGTTAAAAAAAAAAAAACAATTTTTCCTGGGCATCCTAGGTATGTGACTCGCAGGAGAAAAATGTAGCCGAGGAAAGATTAGTGCGATTCCATATAGAAATCATCCCAAATTGTTGTAGTTTTCCTCTAGCGTAGAAAAACCATCGAATTTTCCAATTTTTGTTTATAAATATTAAGAGAAAGCGGTTTTTTCGTCGTCGGAAATTTGTATCCAAACTTTTGGCCTGTACTGTCGGACAAGTTAACTTTTGTTTTTGGTTCTACAAAAATTCATTTCAACGACGGCTATAGCCGTAACATATATATGCATCTAGTTTGTTCCTAAGAACTTGTCCTGTGACATCGGTCGGTAACGCAGTGTTCGAAAATGTTGATGCACTTTGCATGCAAATGCAAAAAATTGTATTCTGTGGCTACTGGGAGAATTCTCCGTGCTACATAACGGTGAAAGAACAACGATTTGGTATGGAGACATGCTAAATTGTGTCATTTTTTTGAAATTGTTCACTCATTTTTCGATGGAAGTGTGAATATGTCTTTGTTTCATATTAATTTATTTTTAGTTCGAAATTTTGGTTTTTATTTTAACAATGAAAATATTTGAAGAATCTTTTGAAATAAACATTTGTCCGTCCGTTCATAATACTCAATGCAAACCCAAACGACCACCCAGGGGCGTTCTTCGATTCGTAAATTGTTTCTTCATGTCGAACACGGATTTGATTTTAAACTCATTAATTTGACATTTGTGAGATGCTTCTGAAGAGGACGTAATAAGACAAAGCTGACCTGATTACCTACAAAAAAGTGCGTCCATTACATTAAACCAGGGGGGAAATATTTTATTTTATGGACACTTGTAGACATACCACACCAAAGATCACTAAATTACAACGAAACATTTTGAATCCAGTAAAATAAACCGGTTGCTGTGAACGCAATGCCATTAAAACAATATAATGATGCACTTCTGTTGGACAATCATAAAAATGTAAATCATAAATATGCTCATCAAGCGATGAAATTCGATCGGTAGCAAGTGTTGATGAGTGGCAAATGATTGCCGGCCAAAATAAAGAGATGAACAATTCACACACATTGAGTGAGAACGGGATCAGATTGAATGGAGTCTAACGGCGTAGAAATTGAAATTATCAGTGTGATTGACATTCACCTTATTCACCGACCAAAATAATCGGAATCAATACATACGTGCTCAAAATTGTACATGCTCATCGCCAAAAACAACGCATTCGGCACAATAATCATGAATACAATTCCTTCAGTTATCTTTGAAATCAGTTTGAAAACGCTAGAAATAAGTGAAATATTACAAAATTCCTGTTGATTTTCGAAATTTGCAATGAAAAAAATCCACTTACTCATACATTTCACCATGTATTCTGACCGCTTCGGATAGATTTTTGTTGACAATGGTGCGATACAAATGTTTGTTGTTTTTCTTTTGCATTTGATCGATGCCAGCCTGAGCCTTGTTGATCAACAAACAAACATGATCACAAATCGCAACGATATACAGACAACAGCACATAAAGTACGAAATAACTGGAACAATCGACAGTGCGTATGTGCAAGACATACACAATTGCATCGCACACTCCAAATACCATGCCCAAATGCTTTGAGGGTGAAAAAATGGAACTTTTCGATGAAACGGTAGCATCCAGGTCGATGTATCAACATTTCCAACGTAAATGCTATAAATTGAACCGACAAACGACAGCCCAACCATGGCTTGGTTGTAGTAAATAAACTTGAATAAACGTCCGAAATATTTCTGACACTTTTGTTCATTGTGCCAATATAATTCGTTAATATCGTCTTTACCTGATGAATTGAATAAAATGTGATGAATTTTTCTTATTGACTTCACTTAATTTTTGTCACTTACATTCATCGACAATTTCTTGAAGCTTGGCGTGTAGCGCTTTAACTTTGGCCATTTTTGAACCAATATCCAAAAACATGACGGCGCCTTGAAATCCAACAATGGCTGGCACAGCTGCATTCAATGCATAATCAATTTGCGACATATGCTCATATGCAAACAGTGAACACGGAACTGCCGTGAAAAATATCGAAATAAATAGAATCAAATAAGCAGACTTTGATGTAAAGAATTCGCTTTTCGGATCAGTAACGTGATTCGAATAAATCCCCAGCCAAGACATCAGTTTTTGATTTTGTTCAAGCACTTTTATTTTGTACATCTTCAGCAGATAATTGATTTTTCTCTTGGTTTTATTCGTTTTTCGAAAAGAAGCTGAGAAATTTTTCTTCTGGTGAACTGGCAAGTTTAGAGACTGGATGCGAACTGTGAAAACCTATGTCGTTCGACGAGTCTTTTATACACTTGAACCAAAGTTAATTATATCGGTTGACATTGAATGACACAAACTAAATCGTGTTGATAACATCGGTTGTTATCATTTTCACACGGGTGTCTGTGTGTGTGTTTATTGCTACTAGCTGCCCAAATCGTTTGGGCTTTTTAGAATGAATTTTCAATCAATGAATTGCATTCATAAATCTGAATTTTTTGCACTGATAGACAAAAATAGTGACCCATTCCCATCAACAATACAAATTTCACGCTTAAATATAAGGACAATTCATAACTGCCGATGTTTTGTAGTGGTACAGAGTAATACTTAGTAAAGCCACTTCATACTTTCCGGAGCTTTTTTTTTCAATTGTTGATAGATCATCGATAGACGTTAAGAAAGATAGTTTTCAGAAATTTTCGTTGAAATGAGCTGGACAGGATTTTTATCATGCCAGGGGCTTTCATCAATTTCGTATCAAGCAAACGCGATTTGCGGTAAAATATGCATTCGACAGTCATCCGACTGCAATCCATTCTTCATTGGGCATATTTGCATTGCGAATAGAACTTTGGTGTTGTAGTTTGTCGCATAATTGTATCTTCGGCTATCCCAAAGACGTTCGCATTGAGAGGTGGCGCAATACTATCGCAAAATTCTAATCGGAAAATACAAACACATTTGTTTTAACTTTGCATAAATGTTAGTAGATTTTTTTTTATGGATATTTGAATGTTTGAACATTTAACATTTTTTACTTTTGAACATTTGAAATCATCTGAATAACTGAAAATACTGTTAGAAACTAAGGTAAATAGAAATAACATTATTTCCGAACGATTTTCCACAAATTACAAATAAAATATGATTTGGATGATATTTATTTATAGCAAATTTATTCATAGGGAATTGTTGAAAAATAACTCTCACAATGTCTGAAGGATGATAAGGCTGTGTTAAATACGGAATTTTGAACATTTCGTCAATTTTGAGGACCGAAAATGGAAAAAAAATTATTAAATTCAGAGCCAAAATGGACATTTCATGGTTCAGTACGTTGAGGGCGACATATGCTACCATTTTTCTGAGTTATGGGATAGAACGTGTCGAAAAGACCAAAACTGGCACGAAAAAGCTGAGATTTGCGGGATTTCCACGAATTTTTTTGTTCTTTTGATTTTTTTTCTATTTTTTTTTTTTTGAGAGCCGATGAGTTGGAATTCGCCTGTACTGTAGCAATTATGTATTTTAAATAATCGTCTATAAGTCTCTTTATTGTTAATTCTTTCTTCCTTTTTACAATTTTTTAACGCAGCACCTCCAAATAGGTGGCATTTTGTTGTTGTTTGTTCAGCAAAGCTGTAGTTTTAGTTAAAACAAACCACTTTTGTCAACATATTAATATCATCAGAGTACTCAGTAATGGTTATTTATCCCTCTAAATATGGTTTGTAAAATGAAAACTGTAAAAAATGGTCTTTTTGGTGCATAGTCGCGATTATCTTTTAAAAACCCATACTTTTCCAAAATACAGAAAAAAAATGTGTGAAGAAAAGTAAAATGAGATGACCCCCAGATAGTGCTGATTCTCTGTTGGATGGCAAGCTCATTGGACACTTATCCAATATGTTGAATATTCATATGCTATTTACCACAAACAAGTCTCATTAAGAATTCATATTGTGCACACGAGCTGAATATTTTTTCAATTCACCGTTCTTTGTTGGACTATCCACGTGAAAATGAAATTTTCCGTATTTATGCATAATAAATGCAACAATACACTCCACGAAAAGTACACAGTGTCATTCAGTGGTTGCAATCGGGACCAATTTTCGGCTCGTATCCTAACCGAACTTTGATTAGCGACGATTCACAATCAAATATTGTCAATTGAACGGTGTATTTTCAATTTTCACCTCTTCTCGTCGCACGAATGGATTGGATAAGTGCGATAGTACCATTGCATTTTATTACAATCCTAAACACCTTAAAAAATCAGATGAATTTTGTCCAAAGGAATATTTTAATTTGGTTTCTTTAAAAAAAACTTTGACTCAAAGTCAAATGATGGTTTAATCCAAAATAAAAATATCCATCTTTTGTATCTTTCGACCGCACTTATCATAAGTTCTTGAAATGATGGCGTTTATTTTGTTTCTTGGCACTTGTTATTTGCATCAAGCGATGATGTTTCTGAAAATCAGAACTTTAGATTGTCTTCTATAGGTTCCCTTTGATGCTTCAAGATGCCACTATCATCGAACATTGTGCCCCTTTTTGATTGATTAAGTGTGCATGTGCATGTGCATTGTGCAAGTCAAAGTGCTTTCACCAATTGTAATTCACGCTCGATTCCTTGAAAAATGACAAGTTGCCTTGTTTTTTATTTATTTAGCGTGCCATTGTTATAAATTGATTTGAAAAATGTATCTTAACTAATGAACGCATTGCGACAAAGCCGAATTGTCATATTTTGGTAGAAACAATTTAGATTCATCAACTGGTTTCAAGTCTACGACCAAAGAAAAGAAGTGGCTAAGAATTTCAAGTGTTTTACGAAAAATTGCAATTCCACTGAAATCTTATCCCATCTAATAATTTTACCTAAATCGTTTTCCAACACCAAAGTTTTCAACTCTGAATTAGTTGCACTGTGTAATTGCTTAATGACACCTCAAATTCTCAGCACCTCATTTCAAATCCAATGAATAATTTATACTCAAGTGAAGGTAAGCTTTATTCCGTATTTTCAATTGCAAGCCGAGAAACCAAAAACATGTTTGATGTGAATATTGAAAACATTTTAAGAAAATGGTATGATTGACAAAGACTCATGTGTTTTGGCTGAAATTCAAAATGTTTGAAATCGAAGTGGACTTAGATTCAATAAATTAGTTTCGCTCTATTTATTGATGACATTTTCTGGCTTTCGGACTGGACATTCCGGATTGTTTTGGTGTTCCTCTTTCAACAACTCTAAATTATTGATTTATTCTGAAAAATTACATGTTATATTTTGTTTGAAGGTTTGAACACAATTTGGAGATTGCAGGTGTTGCTTATTTAAAGTGTTCATTATCATATGTCAATTTATTGCTAAACCACCGAAATCAATGCGTTTTTGTCAAAATTCCATGAGAATTTATTCGTAAATTGGCCCAAATCAAATGTGATCTCGCGTTGTGTGGTGTGGACTTGATTGAATCAACAGAAGGTTTTGTGGTGAATAAAAAAAAAAAATGAAAAGTTGTACAAAAATTAAATGGATTGAAAATTGAAAGTGTAATCATGAAGGGTGTTGCCTAGGGTGTTAACTAATTTAGTCGGACAATAGAGCCAAATGCGAGAACGTGATTCTGATGTACGACTGGTGTCGAACCAATCAAACTATTGATTTTCACATTGAAATTAATTTTGAAAATCACGTTGGTGTTGAATAATATGGAAAAATAAGTCCATTTAGTCCATTTATTTTGTCTTAATAAAATCTGAATCGGTTTTTTCATCGGATACATAATGTTCAAATGGCGAAAACAAATCAAATGAAATCAGCCAAAGTAAAACTGTTTCATGAAAAGTGTATTCATATTCATTGCTAATTTATGCAATAAAACTAAGTAAATCTTGAAATGATTATCCATTTGATTCAAAGCGAATTCAAACATTAGCGCCCATTTGAAATGAACGGGACTGGATCAAAATGACAAAACATGACATCGCATTATACCATCGCAATTTTCCTCAACCATCCATTCAGTGAATGGCATTCACACACACACACACTTATCGGTTTCTCAACGAATTGTCACACCACTTTCATTTCGATTGACAGCGCACCAATAAACACGTGCCTATTAAACTTGGAACAATTGCTTTTGCTCTTGTCAGCATAAAATTACCCAAAATCATATCGCAAACATTTCAAAGTTCAGCACATTTTGGATTTTTCTTGTTGAAAGAGTTTTTTTTTTATTGATTTCAAATAAGAGTTCATAGGACAGAGACAGGAAATTCTTAAACAGAAGATCTCTTTGAATATTGACAATGAATTCAAGTGATTCACACAAGGTAAGAGATTCAAATGACACGGAGATTGATTTTGATCATTTCAATAAAAATATGAACAATAGCCAATGACCAATGGGCAATCTGAAAATGAAACAATCGTTTGACCGAGAATCAATTCAAATATAGAGCTTGTTCTCGTTAAACAGCTACTGTGAAGTGCTTCCGTAGAAGTTGAACACTTTTTTTTGCTTCTAACCTCATTTCGGAACATTCCAATTGACTTTAAAGGTTTTTTCATTATTTCTTTCATAGTTTAAAATATTATCGACCGATGTGCGACGCGAAGTGGACGAAATGCTCGAGGGATTTGAGCACCAAGCAACATTCTCGTTGAAGAGAATTGATCGACGCTTCGAATCGACGGGCCAATCACTTGACGAAGAGTTCAGAAAATATTTTCTGCAAGTTTCAATTGAAAGGTACGGAAATTGTGTATTCATTTCTTGACAACAACAAATTGTTATGTTCCATTTGAATTGTGATTGATTCTAAGCGACCTTCATGACATGTTTCTGTTTTCTTCTGTGCAACTCAATCAACGTAGTAATTAACAGTTGCTTCATTTTTGTTCTCTTTTGTCTCGCAGATTGTCGACCAGCTACGCCAATGTCCAATTTGAAAGCAGAATAAGTCGAATACAAACTGGCGGCTTCATCAACGAAACTTCGACTCAGACTGGAAATGGTTTGCAAGCGGAAAATTCAGTAGAAAGTGGTGTTGGTTTGGCCATCGATTGCGACAAAAACGTAAATCACTCAAGTATTCCAGTGTTGGGTGAGTTTGTTGTTTGACTGGCGCAAACTAGTTCAAATTTGAATTGATGCCATCATGGAAAGGTTGTTGAATTATTTGAAAAGCGTTGAACCAAAAATATATAATTCAACAGTGCCACGTAAAATGTGATATCAGTCATTTTGTGGGCAGGATATTTGGGTGCGCCACTCTGCTTTTACCTCCTTCATCGTTCAAAATAAGACTTCCTTCGTCCAACACAAAAGTAATGTTCAATGCTCTGAACTCATCTGATTCAACGAATCCAACCATTCCACGCTCTCCACCAACTTCCTCGTCCGGCACAAAGACCACATGAACTGTACGCTTCAATCGTTCCACACCTTCGCGTTTCAATGCTCTTATCGCACCCAAATACTGCATTGCATTGCATTTCATATCCTGAGCACCTCGTGCAAAAATATTCCCATTTTCATTCATTTCAGCCGCAAACGGCGGATGAGTCCAAAATTCCTCGTAAACTGGCACCACATCCATGTGTGAATTCAACATAATTGATGGCAACTCTGGCTGTGAACCCTCCCAGGTCATCACAACAACGGGATTTTTCTCATCAACCGGATGATAAATTGACACTGGCAAATCCAAATTGGCTGCTTGTTTCTCCAAAAAAGCTACGGCTGGCTCTGGAAATATGCGACATTTGAATGTATAAAATATGATTACGTGTATTACGTTATGTGTTGCGTGCTTAATTAGCTTTACTATAGTCTACGTCTGGATGAACTGTTGGGATTCGTAAATATTCACGAAATATTTCAATCTCTTCGTTGTTTTCCCATATCGCCACTTGGGGAGAGCTAGAATATTTGTTTTCATTGTCTTTGTCGTTGTTCTGTTTCGTCGCACTCGCATTTCCACTCGCGCTAGCTTCAGCATGCTCAGTTACGTGCTGTTCCAGTTGTTCATGGTGTTCATTTTCATCCTGTTGATTAGTCGCATCTGATCGATCACTTGTATAAATTAAAAATCCAACCGTTGCAAATATCAATACCCTTTGGGAAGAAACAATTCAATAGAATTGATTAAAAGTAACATAAATGTTCAAAAATATTCGTTCGTGTGTTTAAATATGATGAAAAAAAGTGAATGAAGTTTCCTTACCCAATGATGAGAACAAGAGGAATCCGGAATTTGCTCAAACATTTGGCACATGTTGAGTTTTTCGGTTCGTCTGCGATCATTTTCGGCGTGAAGAATAAAAACAATAAAATCACACACCAATCAATTCAATCAAGATTGACCTAGAACCAACTACTGTCTTTTGATTTACTTCCAAAATATGATATGATGCGCTCAAATTGGTCTCGATCGCACGAACTTTTTTGAACAAATGACGATGCGACATGGAAAATATATCAATTATCATTGAGATAATACAGTGTCTAATTAATATGCATGATAAAAACAGCATTTATGGCATTTTGAGGTACAATATTTGAAATGAATACAATGTATACAGCCTGCATAGTGATTAGTAATCACTGATTACCAGCACATATTGTAGCCATAATGGTTATTGGCCGCTTACACAGTGTAAGCTAGCGGTACAATGTCAGTAGATTGGGGGAAATACCAATTTATTTACGTGCATCGCGCATATATACGACGCATTTGTGATCATGTGCACCGTATTACTTTTCCGCACATGAAATGTGCTTAGGAAAAGTATTGGTTTTGCCTCAAAAATTCAACTCCACATTGCTTGAGTAAATGAACTCCGATCGGGCTCAAATTTTGACCAGAGTCTCAGTTCACCATGGGAACAAAACTTGATTTTCACTTTTTTTATTTGGATACTCGGTTCTGGTACCTCCGGTGCAAAATGGCGTCGTCGTCGTCGTCGTCGCGTCTGTGTATGTATGTTAACACGATAACTCTCGAACGGAGTCTCAAATCCTAAAGTGTCAAAAGCAAATTTGTTCAGAATTATTACCGGATGTTTCCTATTGAATTTGAGCCATATCGGTGTAGCCGTTCCAGAGATATGTGCATTCAAGTGCACGTGAGTCGGGTTTTCAGTACATTTTTACACAAAATCTGATTTTCACATTTTTGACTCTCCTGACCGTATTTTTCAATGAAAATTCATGCAGTTTGCATCATTTGAAAGGTATTTAAGTCCGCTTGAAGTTTTAAATATTCATACAATGCACAAAATGTATCTTCATGCCGAAAAATCATGGAATATGAATACGTGTGAAAATGTACGAAATTCTTAGAAAATGGAAGTTTGATATGAATATATCTCAAGAAAGGAGTCTCAAATCGCAAAGTGAAGATGGCCAATTTGTTTTATTGTGTCAAAGAATGTTTTGTGTTTTGAACATTTTGCCCATATTCATGGCAGAACCAATACTTTCTCTCCTGACTGTTCGATGAATGAAATTGTTCAAGAGAAAAATCAATGCGGAAAAGTCGGGATTACGAATGTAATTCAGTTTATTTGCAAGAGTATTTGCAGTATTGGAGGCAGTTATTTCCCCCTAGCACTGGGAACTTATCAGTTTCCCATAGCATTTTAGTTGGAATCTGAAATCATTAAGTTTATGTGTTAACGTCGTAAAAAAACTAAAAAAGGCACGAGTGTGCATTGCCGTTTGATAAACGGCGATTACACAGTTCAAGAATTTGATTCATTTATTGATGGTTTTTTATTTTTCGATACGGAATATCAGTTTAATCTAGAGTTTAATAATATACTAATATAACTAATAGTCTGCATCATTCTAATTTACAGACATAAATGTGTAGATTGTTACTTTGACAAACATTGGCGAGCTTTGTATTGATTTTTTTTTTATAAATTTGAATGCCAGTGAAGAGAGTTCTATTGGAATTGAATAGTTCTTCAATTTTCAAAATTGATGACCATTTGGTGGATGTGGATAATTTTGACAACAAAATTCCATGATCGGTTTGACCATAGCACGTTAAGTCAATTTCTCAAATGCATCTGTTTCAATTGCATTTTCAAAGTATCTGTTGAAAAGAAAAACATAATTGATTCGTCAAAAGTCGAATTTATTCTTAAATTGGCTCAAAGAATTCAAAATTCAAATGTGAAAACCCGAAATGGGGCGAAATTATGAAACAAGACATGACATTTCACAACCAATTCGCCTCAACGATTTTCAATAATTCTCAATAATTCGTACAAACACACACACACACACACATCGCTTTCTCAACGAATAGTCACGCCACTTTGATTTCGATTGACAGCGCGCCATTCAACACGCGTCTATCAAACTCGAAGCAATTGCTCTTTCTGAAGTCAGGAAAAAATCGCATAAAATCTTATCAGAAAAATTTAAAGTTCATTAGCACACTTAGGATTTATCTTGCTGCTTTTTTCTGAATTTATTCACAAATCAGAATTCAAGGAATAGAGACGTATAGTTCTTAGACAGAAGAGAACACCGAATATTGACAATGGATTTAAGTGATTCACGTGGGGTAAGATATTCAAATCAATTTGGAGATTAATTTTGATCATTTCAATAAAAATATGAGCAATTGGCAATGGCTAATCTGAGAATGAAACAAAGATTTGGCCAAGAATCATTTGAATTAAAGACTTTGTGTTCACCAAGCAGCTACGGAGAAGTGCTTTAGCAGAAGTTGTACATTTTTATTGCTTCTAACTTCACTTTGAACATTCCATTTGACTTTTAATGTTTTTCATTATTTCTTTCATAGTTTAAAATATTATCGACCGATGTGCGACGCGAAGTGGACGACATCCTTGCGGGATTTGAGCACCAAGCAACATTCTCGTTGAAGAGAATTGATCGACGCTTCGAATCGACGGGCCAGTCACTTGACGAGGAGTACAGACAATATTTTCTGCAAGTTTCAATTGAAAGGTACGGAAATTGTGTATTCACTTATTGACAACAACATGTTCTGTTTCATTTGAAATGTGATTGATTCTAAGCGCCATTCAAGACATGTTTCTGTATTTGTGCATCTCAATCAACGTACTAATTAACAGTTGCTTCATTTTTGTTCTCTTTTGTCTCGCAGATTGTCGACCAGCTACGCCAATGTCCAATTTGAAAGCAGAATAAGTCGAATACAAACTGGCGGCTTCATCAACGAAACTTCGACTCAGACTGGAAATAGTGTGCAAGCGGAAAATTCAGTAGAAAGTGGTGTTGGTTTGGCCATCAATTGCGACAGAAACGAAAATCACTCAAGCATTCCAGTGTTGGGTGAGTTTGATGTTTGACGTTATTTTACACAAATGGCTCAATTTGTTTCATATCTTTTCATCATTTGAAGGAAGCTTAGTGAAAGAGGAAAGGACAAACTCAGTTGATGACAATGTGAATGTGGAAAAGGGTGCAAATCAACTGGACTCAGTGGTAGAAATTCTCAGCTCGAGCGACGAAGAAGACATCGATGAATCACAAAACAATCCCTCACGAACGGTTAAAATTGAATTGGAAGAAACTGATTCGATGAACAATGCGAGTGATAACGAAATGCGTCATAACAATGACGAAGGGAACATTGATGAGGTTTCGATTAAAGAAGAATTCGATATCGAGCCGAAACAAGAAATGATCGACGAAGATATCCCGATCAGAATATTCAATCCAAAAGACGTCTCTTTGAATGGTGGATACAAATCGATTAACGATGCTACAAATAAAAATGGTGCTGGATCATCTTTGCGACGAAAAGCAAGAGCAAACGATGAATCAGATGGTCCGAAGCCATCATGTTCAAAGGATTTGAAACGATTCAATTGTGAGCTTTGTGAATATGGAACTAATTACAAAGGACATCTCAATAGACATATACGAACGCATATGAATGAGAAACCTTATCGATGCAGCTGTTGTTCTAGATGCTTTGTAGGTGTGACGAGTCTCAACAGGCATATTGCGACGCATAAAGATGAATTTCCATTCCATTGCTCGAATTGTTTCCGTGGATTCATTCAAGATAATGAACAAGAGGCGCATGAAAAGAACTGCAGAAATCATAGCTATGAATGCTATGTTTGTAAATATTTCACCATCGATAAGACACTTTTGGTAATTCACATGCGGACGCACACGGGAAATAAGCCATATCGATGCAGTCAATGCTCCAAACAATTCACAATATTGTGGAGTCTCAAACGACACTCAATAACTCACAAGGACAAAAATCTCCCGTTTCATTGTAGAGGATGTTTTCGTAGATTTCCGAAGGAGAGTGAAAAGAAAACTCATGAAAAGGACTGTCGATATCGTCGTTACGAATGTGACATCTGCAAGAAATATGTCACTGCAAATAAAATTCAAATGGAAAGGCATATGCGAATTCATACGGGTGAAAAACCGTTTCGCTGCGAGGTGTGCGTGAAATGTTTCAATCGAAAAGACTCTCTTAAGCGACACTTGGACACCATCCATAACAGAATCATCTAGTTATGTTTGACTGCTGAAAACCGATTTATTTTACATCGGATACTCCTGAGCAGCATCTTGAGCTCGATTTTTTTTTATATTCAAAACATATAACAAAAATATTTTGAAAAGGAAATATTCAATCGTTGCTCCTCATATTTTCTTAAATTGTTTTTTTTTTCAATTCTAATTCATAAATACCGTCAACATTCTAATAACAAATAAATTGTTTGAATTGATATCAACTGAACATCAACCACATTGACAAGAATTCCGGACAACATCAAACGAACGTCATCACAGTCAAATCGTCGATTTGAAATCGAAATTATCTTAGATACTCAAGTATTACTTTGAAATATAAAAACTTCCATGAGCTAAAAATTTATTTAATTATCACTCTTAAGTTGACTTTAACACGAATCACTTGCTGATTGTAATCAAATCGAAATTGATAATACATTTTTTTAGATTTTATCTTCGACAGTAAAAGGGAAACAAATGCATTTGTAGTCATTTTTGCAGTACACTTTTGTCTGAACAATCAGGAATGCGCAGTGAAAATGTGATATTTTGAGTTTAAATCATTAATAATATTGTTACAATGATCGAAATTGCAATGATCGAAATTGCAAGAATGTTTGGTTTGACTCCAATTTTCATCATGATAAATTTTGAAAATAAAGAACATTGAAATGACTCACAAATTCAGATCTTTTATTATATTTCAATCGATTAACGATGTTTATGTTTATTTTCGGTAAAGCGTCTTAATTAGAATACAATGATTCAGAATAGCTTGAGGTAATGATTCAAAAACACACTTTTAAATTCTGAACGATCGATAAGGTCAAGATCAACCGACTTGCCAACACAAAATTAATTCTAGAGCTTGAGCTTGAGCTTCATTGTCATATTACGAACATTCTATTTTGGTCTAGAGTAAAATGGTATGAAATAGAGACCAGAAATCTCAAGATTAACGCCTTTCCATGTAGTTATCAATCCCGTAATTTGCTAGTCTTGTTAGTTGGTAAAGATGGTTGAGTACATGAATCTTGACCAGTCCAGTTAAAATCCATTTTAGAACCAACAATTTTACTTTTTTAATCAACACATTTTGTAAATCACTCTGTTTTGAATAGCAATTAAAGGTGGAGCAAAATGTTCTATTCGATTATTACGCTTTTTTCTTCATCTTCAACTTGAATAAATAAATGAATGGAGCACCGAGAACAATTCACATCCTGTATTTATGCGGCGATTTGATACGCATTTGTGTAACCATCAATTTGCCATCGAATCAATCGTTGTGAATAATTGAGTTGGCTTCCAGTATATAAGAGAGTCTTCAATGACATGGATTTTCACAGTTCACATCTTAATTTCTACACTTTCTAGTTCACCAGGGGAAAACTTTTTCAGCTTCCGTTTGAAAAACGAATTACGTAAAAAACGAGGAAATTATCTGCTGAAGATGTACAAAATAAAAGTGCTTGAACAAAATCAAAAACTGATGTCTTGGCTGGGGATTTATTCGAATCACGTAACTGATCCGAAAAGCGAATTCTTTACATCAAAGTCTGCTTATCTGATTCTATTTATTTCGATATTTTTCACAACAATTCCTTGTTCATTGTTTGCATATGAGCATATATTACAGATTGATAATGCACTAAATGCAGCTGTGTCAGCCATAGTTGGATTCCAATGCGCTGTTATGTTTGTGGATATTGGCTCAAAAATGACCGAAGTTAAACAGCTGCATGTTAAGCTTCAAGAAATTGTCGATAAAAGTGAGTGACACAAATTAATTGAATTCAACAAGAAAAATTCATCATGTTTTATTCAATTCATCAGCTAAAGACGAAACGCACGAATTGTATTGGAACAACGAACAAAAGTGTCAGAAATATTTCGGACGTTTATTTATTTACATTTATGGAAATCAAATCATGGTTGGGCTGTCGTTTGTCGGTTCAATTTATAGTATTTACGTTGGAAATGTTGATACATCGACCTGGATGTTACCGTTTCATCGAAAAGTTCCGTTTTTTCATCCACGAAGCATTTGGGCATGGTATTTGGAGTGTGCGATGCAATTGTGCATGTCTTGCACATACGCACTGTCGATTGTTCCAGTTATTTCGTACTTTTTGTGCTGTTGTCTGTATATCGTTGCGATTTGTGATCATGTTTGTCTGTTGATCAACAAAGCTCAGGCTGGCATCGATCAAATGCAAAAGGTGAACAATATACAGTTGTATCGCACCATTGTCCACAAAAATCTATCCGAAGCGGTCAGAATACATGGTGAAATGTATGAGTAGGTGCTTTTTTTCATTGCAAATCTCGAAAATCAATAGGATTTTTATAATTTATCACTAATTTTCAGCGTTTTTAAGTTGACTGCAAAAGTAACCGAGGGAATTGTATTCATGATTATTGTGCCGAATGCGTTGTTTTTGGCGATGAGCATGTACAATTTTGAGCACGTATGTATTGATTCCGATTATTTTGGTCGGTGAATACGGTGAATATCAATCACACTGATAATTTCAATTTCTACGCCGTTAGACTCCATTCAATCTGATCCCGTTCTCACTCAATGTGTGTGAATTGTTCATCTCTTTATTTTGGCCGGCAATCATTTGCCACTCATCAACACTTGCTACCGATCGAATTTCATCGCTTGATGAGCATATTTATGATTTACATTTTTACGAGTGTCCAACAGAAGTGCATCATTACATTGTTCTAATAGCTTTGCGATCGCAGCAACCGGTCTATTTTACTGGATTCAAAATGTTTCGCTGTAATTTGGAGATCTTTGGTGTGGTATGTCTATAAGTGTCCATTAAAAGTAATATTTTCCCGTGTTCTGTAATGAATACATTTCTTTTTAGGTGATCAGGTCAGCCTGCAAATTTTATCTCATCTTCAGAAGCCTGTCTCAACTTTCAAGTGAATGAGCTTAAAAACGAAATGTAATTTATTGGTCCAAAACTATTTACGGATGTACTTAGTTGCGCATTGTTACGCAGTAATATTGAGACGGATGGACAAATATATAAATTAAAATATCATTATTCAAATATATGATTGTTATTGAAAACTGAAAATAAAATCGAAAGTGATGAGGAACTACTCAGTCCGGATGAAATATGATCGCGTCGAGGAAATAAATTGAATTACATTCGTAATCCTGAGCGGATGACAGCCCACAATATCAAGGTTTCTTTTCTCCCGAACTATTTTTATTTCAAATGTGGAA
Source organism: Aphidoletes aphidimyza (assembly GCA_030463065.1). Classification (NCBI taxonomy): domain Eukaryota; kingdom Metazoa; phylum Arthropoda; class Insecta; order Diptera; family Cecidomyiidae; genus Aphidoletes; species Aphidoletes aphidimyza. Next base: position 42,633,514 of record CM059999.1, read on the forward strand.
TAGTTGATAAAAAAGGTATGAGATTGACGTTGATAAATAATTAAATTCAAAACCGATATTCAGCAAACAATGACTTTAATCGGAGGCACTTCACATGAGAATTAGGTGCGCTAAACATGAAATGGATCGCATTTTCAGACATCAAAATAAATGAGGTAAACTCCAATCAAAACATTGATTGATTTATGAATTGAATGATCACACGTTCATTTCTATCTGCGCCTTCATCTACTGAAAATAAAAACATGTCTATTCAACACCAAATTTATACTGAAAATTTCCCAAAGATTTAAAGTTCAAATTGGAGCGCTTATTTAAAATGAAAATCGAAATGTGGTGTCAGTTAAGAGCGAATTGAGTTGCGGTACTGATCCAACAGATTCATCTGATTTGGCTCGCGTTGGTCAATGATGGCTATGCACAGGTTGTTTGCAACCGACGCGTACATTTCATCAGTTGAATGCCCGAAGTAGATGTGGCAGCGGGCTGTACCGAGTTTGGTGCGGAGACATCGGAACCGGACAACTGTGACCCGGAGGTCATAGGTGGTACCAAGGCTCCAGCATTTATACTTGGGCCAGCACCCAAATTCATGGGGTTACCCTTTTGGGGTTTAGAATTTTCATGATACACGGACACGATAAAACAAAATTCGCAAAGACAACAAAAAATCGACTGCTTAATATCGAATTAATATCTTACAGCCGAATAAACTTTTCAACGCTCTGGTGCGTTCACAGTTTCACTTAAGACGGTTGAGCGGATAAATGTTTGTACATTTCCGCGAGGGTAAAATAGATAAAAATAAAATGAATCAATCTTAAGTCACCATAAACATTTATATTAAAATAATTATATTGATTGATATTATATATTTGAATGAAAAACAATTGCGTGAATTTACTTACATTTCAAGTAGAAGCACATAGTTGAACGTTAATGTCTAAGGCTGTTAAGTACTGCAATACTTAGTAGCTCTGTAGCTGTCACCTATCGGCTGTCATCTGTCATCTGTCATTTCTTTCTTTGTTTATATTTGGATTTATATTATTTTTTAGTTTCCAAACGGCTGCAACATTTTCAAATTAATTGTTTATTGGTTTTCGTTGGAAAATGGTGAGAATTACATTTGTGCTCGTCTTTGGGCTCTTATTAATTTTGTTTTCATTCCAATTTCACTCTTTTGGTTTTATGAATGTGATATTTGTGGTGTAATTTTCAAATCGAAAGAGTCAAATCTAGATTATGATTTCATTGCATTGAAAAGGTGTTTTAGTGAACATTTTCACTGTTACAGAGTTACACCCACCAAATATTCACTAAATTCAAAGCCGGTAAGCAACAGCACGAATAATGCTTACTTTTTCTCATTGATTTTCCACAGTTTCAAATGCGTTTGACCGATGTGCGGCGCGAAGTGGCCGAAATGCTCGAGGGATTTGAGCACCAAGCAACATTCTCGTTGAAGAAAATTGATCGACGCTTCGAATCGACGGGCCAGTCACTTGACGAAGAGTTCAGACAATATTTCCTGCAGGTTTCGATTGAAAGGTACTGAAATTGTGTATTCATTTATTGATAACATCAAATTGTTTTGTATCGCTTGATACTAATATCATGCTCATTATTAATATTTTTGCTCTTCTTTCATTCTCCTTTAATAGATTGTCAACCAGTTACACCAAAGTCCAAATTGCAACCAAAAGAGTTCAAACGGAAACTGGTGGCTTGATCAACGAACCTTGGGCTCAGGCTGGATATGGTCTGTCCGATGATGATCAGTTAAATAGTTCACATTTGGGTAAAAAACAGTGTTTCAAAGTTATATCATTTTTGGACTGTCATTCCGTTTCTATGTAATTTGAAGTCTCATTTCCACTGAGACTCAGTGACAGTCCAACGTGATAGTATGTTCTTTGTCAATTGATTTCTCACAATCGACACAAATAACTCAATTTGTTCCATACCGTTTTCACGATTTATAGGGAGCTCAGTGAAAGAGGAAAAGACCAACTTAATCGATGACGATGATAATGTGAATGTGAAATCGAAAGAGGATGCAAATGAATTGGAATACGTGGAATACGTGGTTGAAATAGTCAGGTCGAGTGACGAAGAAGACATCGATGAATCGCAAAACTATCACTTGGAAACCAAAATTGAATGTGAGGAAACTGATTGGATGAACGACGCGATTGGCAACGAAATGAGTCAAAACAATGACGAAGGGAACAGTGATGAGGTGACAATCAGAGAAGAATTCTATATCGAACCCAAAATAGAAGTGATCGACGTAGACCCAAATGACGTCTCTTTGAATGGTGATTACAGAATAAATGATAACGTCACACACGGATATGGTGCTGGAACATCTTTGCCACTAAAGGCAAGAGCAAACGATGAATCAGATGCTCAGAAGCCATCATGTTCAAAGGATTCGAAACGATTCAATTGTGAGCTTTGTAAATATGGAACTAATCAAAAAGGAAGTCTCAATGTGCATATGCGAACGCACACCAAAGAGAAACCCTTTCGATGCAGCCGTTGTCCAAAACGCTTTACACAGTCGTCGGCCCTCAAAACACATATGGCGGCGCACAAGGATGAATTTCCGTTCCATTGCTCGAATTGTTTTCGTGGATTCATTCAAGACAATGAAAAATTGGCTCACGAAAAGAGCTGCAGAAGTCGTCGCTATGAATGCTATGTTTGTAAATATTTCACCAATCGCAAGACAAATTTGGTTATACATATGCGGACGCACACGGGAAGTACGCCATATCGATGCAGTCGTTGCTCTAAAGAATTCAACCAATTCCAGAATCTCAAATACCACATGACAACTCACAAGGATAAAAGACTGCCATTTCATTGTAAAGGATGTTTTCGTAGATTTTCGAACGAAAGTGAAAAGAAAGCTCATGAAAAAGACTGTCGTTATCGTCGTTACGAGTGTGAAGTATGCAAGAAATATGTCACTGCTAATAAAACTCATATCGAAGCCCATATGCGAATTCACACGGGTGAAAAACCGTTTCGTTGCGAGATGTGCATGAAATGCTTCAATCAAAAAAGCCATCTGAAGTATCATTTGAACAACGTTCATAACAGACTGATGAAGAGTAAAATGGAAGCTCATGTAAAAGGCTGTTGGAATCGTCGATACGAATGTGACATCTGCAAAAAGTTTGTCACTCGTTATAAAACTAATATGGAAATCCATATGCGAGTTCACACGGGTGAAAAACCGTTTCGCTGCGAGGTTTGCATGAAATGCTTCACTCAAAAAGGCTCTCTTAAGATACACTTGAAGAACATTCACAATAGAAGCAACTTGTAAACATTGGAAAAGAGTACAAGCTTCTGTCGACTCAATCTCAACCCCAAAATCAAAACTGAGGCCAAAGCCACACATGAATAATTGAATTTTTGGTTTGAGTTTTTACCATCGTTAGGACATTTCCATACAAATATACAGTGATGATAGATAGTCAGTGACAGACAGCGCCACAACTAAGGAACTAAATGTTCACTATAGTTTCTTATTGACATTTTTCAATATGGCGCCGGCATTCGGTACAAAATGTATGGAGTAGTTTCGAAAAAGAAGAAGCAGCATGTGGTACACTTGTGTCCTCACGATGGTTTTTACAATTTATCGTTCCATTCAATTGCACTTTGCAAACAATTAAGGCAAAGTTTGAATTGTAAATCTCATTATTTCAATAAAAATCTAAAAGTGTTTAAACCAGTTTAGTTTTATAATATCCAATTCCATAAACGATATTTGGCGATTCGAATCACAATACTTTATCGTTGGCAAGAGTGTCAGCAATTTTTTTATTGGATTACTCATTGAAAAGTCACCTCCAAAGATATAAGTCTTTTTTCATTTATTGGATTTTTACCCCAAAAATGTACAATAAAACCATCTAAAGTTAAGAATGGGACTTCATTTTTTGATTTATTTAATCGAATATCACGCAGCCAAACAAACTTTTCGACTTCTTGTTTAAAAATTCCATATCATTTTGATGACAAAATAAAATGTCTGATTTTGGAATCGTTCTATAATGTCTGCCAAAGATATCGGAGCAGGTGTGTAAGGCCACTGGGATTCTTTGGATGGATTCATACATCAAAATCGATCATGGAGATTCACTTTCCAGTAAAATATCTCACAAGATGACTTGCGCCCCAGTTTTTGACTTGAATGCGATTGCGTTGCCATAAGCTCATAGGTTCTCACCAGGGGTCCGAGGGGTACAATAACCCCCCCCCCCTTCAGCGATCGTGAAATCTGTGAAATCTGTGAAATTTTCGTGAAATCTGTGATTTTTTGGGGGTAATTCTGTGACCTCATTCAAAATTTCTAAGGGGTAATTTTGAACATCAAAAATATAGGTGTTCAATCGCATGATTGTAGTTTTTTCGTATCTTTTTGGGGAGCCAACGGAATAACAAAGAGAGGTTTTCAACCATAAGTCAATGATTTAATGATTTATCAGGTTTTAAAAACCTTGATATTCTGCAAATTCGCTTCATATTCGAAGGGTTATATATGTAAATTATATGAATATGGTCACTGAAAATTCTGTGACTTCATCCAAAAAATCTAGGGGGTAAGTGCTCAATCGAGGCTCAAGGAGGGGGGGGTAATCTGTGACCTATGTGACCTTGTCAGAAGGTATGTATGAAATATAAAGTTTTGGCTCTCTTAAGATACACTTGAAGAACATTCACCACACTTGTTTCTGTTCACTTTCAAAAATGCTAATTTTTCTAATATTTCTAGTAAATCACACCATCAGCGTATTGCCAATGTGTTTCTTATGGTCAATTTCGTTCATTAGAATTAGAATTACTTTGCCAATGCATTTGATATGGAAGAATTAACGGTAATTTTTCTGAACAAACTCCATGAGAAATTTATTGGCAATGCAACTCTTATGGATTAAATTGTCCATAATGAAAACATTGGTAATGTTATTCTTATGAAAGATTTATCAGGCTCTTACAAGCCAGCCGGACATTTGCTTGCGATCAATCTGAAACTGGATTCTCTTTTGAGTGTTCATTTAATGCTATTTGGTGCTCTAATCCGATTAATTAATGTTCACTCGCAGTTTTTTCTCTAATATTCTTCTAATGGCTTTCTAGTTATGCTCTAATTCTTCTAGTTTTCTGCTAGTTCTGACTCATTATTTCAATAAACATCTGAAAATTGTGTTCAAAAGAGCTTGGTTTAGCATATAATAGCATTCCACAAACGATTTTTAGAGCAATAAAATTCTAATCACGATATTTTTCCATCGGCAAAAGTTGAGTGAACCGGAGGAAAATACAACGAATAAAACGATTTTTATTGGTTTTTCATTGAAAGATCATCTCCAAAAATGCTAAATCTAACTGTTAACAATAAAATGTTATTTTTCACATCAAAAATTCGAATTAAAACAATCTAAACTTGATATTTTGACTTTATTTTGCGATTTATTGAATTAATATCTCACAGCCGAACAAACTTTTCGACATCAAACTAAATGTTCGAAAATTTAAACGCGAATTTCAGATAAGAAAGTGGCATCAACAGATGCGATGTTTAAACTTTGATACTTTCAAAGCTTCACCTTAGACGGTTGAGTGGTTGAATATATTTAAACGTTTCCGTGAGGGTAGAATAGATATAAATCAAATGAATCAATCTTAAGTCTCCAATGTTAAACAACATTTGTATTAAAATAATTATATTGATTGATAAATATTTGAATGAAAAACAATTACTGGATTTTATACATTTTAAGTAGAAGCACATAGAACGTTAATGTCTAAGGCTGCTAAGTACAGCAATACTTAGTAGCTCTGCAGCTGTCATCTGTTATCGATCAGCTGTCATATGTTGCTTTGTTGACATTTGGATTTATATTATTTTCTAATGACCACACGGCTGCATCATTTTCAAATTAATTGTTTATTGGTTTTCATTGGAAAATGGTGAGAATTACATTTGTGCTCTTCTTTAGGCTGTTATCAATTTTGTTTTCATTCCAATTTTCACTCTTTTACTTTATGAATGTGATATTTGTGGTGTAACTATCAAATTGAAAAAGACAAAACTAGATTATGATTTCAATGCATTGAAACGTTGTTTTCGTGAACATTTTCATTGTCACGGAGTTACACCCATCAAATAACGACAAAATTCAATGCAGACGATAATAAACAGTGCAAATAATTCTGACTTTTTCTCATTGTTTTTCAAAAGTTTCAAATGTGTTTGCCCGATGTGCGGCGGGAAGTGGACGAAATGCTCGAGGGATTTCAGCACCAAGCAACATTCTCGTTGAAGAAAATTGATCGACGCTTCGAATCGACGGGCCAGTCACTTGACGAAGAGTTCAGACAATATTTCCTGCAGGTTTCGATTGAAAGGTACTGAAATTGTGTATTCATTTATTGATAACATCAAATTGTTTTGTATCGCTTGATACTGATATCATGCTCATTATTAATATTTTTGCTCTTCTTTCATTCTCCTTTAATAGATTGTCAACCAGTTACACCAAAGTCCAAATTGCAACCAAAAGAGTTCAAACGGAAACTGGTGGCTTGATCAACGAACCTTGGGCTCAGGCTGGATATGTTCTGTCCGATGATGATCAGTTAAATAGTTCACATTTGGGTAAAAAACAGTGTTTCAAAGTTATATCATTTTTGGACTGTCATTCCGTTTCTATGTAATTTGAAGTCTCATTTCCACTGAGACTCAGTGACAGTCCAACGTGATAGTATGTTCTTTGTCAATTGATTTCTCACAATCGACACAAATAACTCAATTTGTTCCATACCGTTTTCACGATTTATAGGGAGCTCAGTGAAAGAGGAAAAGACCAACTTAATCGATGACGATGAAAATGTGAATGTGAAATTGGAAGAGGATGCAAATGAATTGGAATACGTGGAATATGTGGTCGAAACACTCAGCTCGAGTATCGAAGAGGACATCGATGAATCGCAAAACTATCACTTGGAAACCAAAATTGAATGTGAGGAAACTGATTGGATGAACGATGCAATTGGCAACGAAATGAGTCACAACAATGATGAAGAGAACATTGATGAGGTTTCAATTAAAGAAGAATTCTATATTGAACCCGAACAAGAAATTGTCTACGAAGACCTTCCGATCAGCATATTTAACCCAAACGACGTCTCTTCGAATGGTGGATACAGGACAAATGATGATGTTACAAATGGAAATGGTGCTGGATCACCTTCGCCACTAAAGGCAAGAGTAAACAATGAATCAGATGCACAGAAGCCATCATGTTCAAAGGATTCGAAACGATTCAATTGTGAGCTTTGTGAATATGGAACTAATTACAAAGGAAGTTTCAATCGCCATATACGAACGCATACTAACGAGAAACCATACAGATGTGACCTTTGTTCAAAATGCTTTACTCAATCGTGGGTACTCAAAGGACATATGGCGACTCATAAAGCTGAATTTCCATTCCATTGCTCGAATTGTTTTCGTGGATTCATGCAAGACAATGAACAAGAGGCGCATGAAAAGAACTGCAGAGATCGTAGCTATGAATGCTTCATTTGTAAGTATGTCACCAGCATAAAGACACAATTGGTGATACACATGCGGACGCATTCTGGAAATAGGCCATTTCAATGCAGCCGTTGTTCAAAACGCTTTACACAGTCGTCGGCCCTCAAAACACATATGGCGGCGCACAAGGATGAATATCCGTTCCATTGCTCGAATTGTTTTCTTGGATTCATTCAAGACAATGAAAAATTGGCTCACGAAAAGAGCTGCAGAAGTCGTCGCTATGAATGCTATGTTTGTAAATATTTCACCACGACTAAGACACTTTTGGTTAGACACATGCGGACGCACACGGGAAATAAGCCATATCGATGCAGTCATTGCTCCAAAGGATTCAACCAATTGAACAATCTCAAAATTCACATGATAACTCACAAGGACAAAAGACTCCCGTTTCATTGTAAAGGATGTTTCCGTAGATTTCCGGACGAAAGTGAAAAGAAAACTCATGAAAAAAGCTGTCGGAATCGTCGCTACGAGTGTGGCGTATGCAAGAAATATGTGACTGGTAATAAAACTCAAATGGAAGTCCATATGCGAACTCATACGGGTGAAAAACCGTTTCGCTGCGAACTGTGCATGAAATGCTTCAATCAAAAAAGCCATCTGAAGTATCATTTGAACAACGTTCATAACAGACGCAAGCCTCTCTAGTAATCCGTAGCGTAGGGAAAACAATTGATAATCTGAAGTCTAAAGTGTTATATTTCACACCAAAAATGAGTAATAAAACAATATTAACTTGAGAATTGAACTTCATTTGTGATTTGTTGAATCTATGCATATCTCACGCCAAAACTCAGGGCTGAACACCAAATATTTCTACTGAATTTGAATGTGGGTAATTGTATTGAAGACTCAGCTAATCTGTCCTATATATGATTTAAGAGGGGGTCACGACCGAAAATCCAATGAGGGTCCCAAAAAATCGATTCTATCTTGTGTAAGCCTGTCTCAGAAAAAGTTGAGGACCTAAAAAATGGGTCATCAGCTCAGAAATTCATCGAGGGTCCGAGAATTCACTTTATTCACTTGATATTTGAACTTTATTTTGCGATTTATTGAATTAATATTTCACAGTCGAACCAACTTTTCAACATCAAACTTAATGTTTGCAAATTTAAGCGCGAATTTCAGATAAGAAAACGGCATCAAAAGATGCGATGTTTAAACTTTAATGCCTTAATGATTTCACAGCTTCACTTCAGACGGTTGAATATTTAAACGTTCCCGCGAGGATAAAATAGATAAAAATAAAATAATCTTAAGTCGCCAATGTTAAACAAAATGTGTATTAAAATAATTAATTTTATATATTTTAAGTAGAAGCACATAGAACGTTAATGTCTAAGGCTGCTAAGTACTGCAATACTTAGTAGCTCTGCAGCTGTCACCTATCAGCTGTCATCTGTCATATTTTGCTTTTTTTACATTTGGATTTATATTAGTTTCTAATGACCACACGGCTATTATATTATTTTCAAATTAATTGCTTATTGGTTTTCATTGGAAAATGGTGAGAATTACATTTGTGCTCGTCTTTAGGCTCTTGTCAATTTTGTTCAAAATTCAATTTTTATTTTATGAATGTGATGTTGCTTACTTTTTCTAATTGTTTTTCAAAAGTTTCAAATGCGTTTGACCAATGTGCGGCGCGAAGTGGCCGAAATGCTCGAGGGATTTGAGCACCAAGCAACATTCTCGTTGAAGAAAATTGATCGACGCTTCGAATCGACGGGCCAGTCACTTGACGAAGAGTTCAGAAAATATTTTCTGCAAATTTCGATTGCAAGGTACGAAAATTGTGTATTCATTTATTGATAACAACAAATGGTTTTGTGTCGTTTGCATGATTCTTACATGAGCTCACGATATGCTCGTTCGGTTATTTTCCATCAAATATGATTAATATTTTTGCTCTTCTTTCATTCTCCTTCCATAGATTGTCAACCAGTTACACCAAAGTCCAAATTGCAACCAAAAGAGTTCAAACGGAAACTGGTGGCTTGATCAACGAACCTCCGGCTCAGGCTGGATATGGTTTGATTGACGAAGATCAGTCAACTAGTTCATTTTTGGGTAAATTTGTTGGAATACACTAGGTTAAGAATAAAAATATGAACTTTAGTCTTTTGAATTTTTAGATTGAATGATTATTTTATTCAATTTTGTTTGTTATCATTATATTCACTACTTACACACTGCGACACAATTTTGCACCCACGAAGAAGTCGAATTGAGCGTTAAACTAGAGGCCAAACGGAGCTCAACACCACCTCCCGTTTCTCGAGATCAGTTCGTTTGCGATTTTTAGATAGATTGGCATTTTTTCCTATATTTCGTCAATAACGTTGGAACGGCTCGCTCAATTTGAACATATCATGCTACAAAATTGATAAGATTCAACAAACCTTTGCAACGCTTGTTCATTAAACATGATACAGTATGTAGTTCAGCAGACTCGTGCTATCGAACCGCGCTTCAAAGGAGAAAATGACGATTTTCAGCGAAATTTTGCATTTCCACTGAAATTAAGCAAATTTACATTTGTTAAATCTATTTGAGAGTATCATATTTTAATTTAGCCGTTTTCAGTCTGAATTCATATAAAAATGGTCGATTTTACTTGATTTTTACGCAAATTACACCAAAATGTAGAGATTTTCTACACCCCAGAACACAAAAAATGCCTATCTGTCTGAAAATCGCAAACGAACTGATCTCGAGAAATGGGAGGTGGCATTGAGCTCCGTTTGGCCTCTAGTTTAACGCCCAATTCGACTTCTTCATGGGTGCAGAATTTTTTTTCATTCTGTCTCAGTGTGTTATGAATTCACTACATTCAACCAGATGTTTCCTTTAAATTTTTTAATAGATTTCTCAAAATCCACACAAATAACTCAATTTGTTCCATATCTTTTCACAATTCATAGGGAGCTCAGTGAAAGAGGAAAAGACCAACTCAATCGATGACGATGACGATGATAATGTGAATGTAAAATTGGAAAAGGATGCAACTCAGATGAACTCAGTGGTAAAAATAGTTAGCTCGAGTGACGAAGAAGGCATCGATGAATCTCAAAACTATCACTTACAAACGAAAATTGAATGTGAGGAAACTGATTGGATAAACGATGCGATTGGCAACCAAATGAGTCACAACAATGACGAAGGGAACAGTGATGAGATTGCAATCAACGAAGAATTGTATATCGAACCCAAACTAGAAATAACAGACGAAGACCAAAATGGCGTCTCTTCGAATGGTGGATGCAGAACAAATGATGATGTCACAAATGGAAATGGTGCTGGATCACCCTTGCCACTAAAGGCAAAAGTAAGTGATGAATCAGATGCTCAGAAGCCATCATGTTCAAAGGATTCGAAACGATTCAATTGTGAGCTTTGTGGATATGGAACTAATTACAAAGGACATTTCAATAAGCATACGCGCACACACACAAATGAAAAACCCTTTCGATGCAGCCGATGTCCAAAACGTTTTCCACAGTCGTGGGATCTTAAAAGACACATGGTGACGCATAAGGATGAATTATCATTCCATTGTTTAAATTGTTTTCGCGGATTCTTCCAAAAGAATGAAAAAGAGGCGCACGAAAAGAACTGCAGAGATCGTGGCTATGAATGCTACATTTGTAGGTATGTCACCTTCTATAAGTCATATTTGGTGATACACATGCGAACGCACACGGGAAATAAGCCATATCGATGCAGTCGATGCTCCAAAGGATTCACACAATTGCGGAAACTCAAAGAGCACATGACATCTCACAAAGACAAGAAACTGCCGTTTCATTGTAAAGGATGTTTTCGCAGATTTCCGGAGGAAAGTGAAAAGAAAACACACGAAAAAAGCTGTCGTTATCGTCGTTACGAGTGTGATGTATGCAAGAAATTTGTAACTGTCTATAAAACTAATATGGAAAGGCATATGCGAACCCACACGGGTGAAAAACCGTTTCGCTGCGATGTGTGCATGAAATGCTTTTCTCTTCTTCGTAGTCTTAAGCGACACTTGAACACCGTTCACAACAAAGACAACTGAAGTTCATGTGTTCAATTTGCATTTCATTTGAAGTACGAAAGTGGTTTCCTTATGTTTAGTACAAAACTAACATTGAATGTGGAACTGACAATTAAGTTCATGGTCGAGTTTATGTTCACTTTCATTCAATTGGTAAACATCAACTTTATCTTTAGTTCTCAACAGAACAATTTGGTGTTACAATTTCCACATAGTTAAATGATTCTGAATAATAGGAGATAAAACAAATATTGCTCATAATTTCTTTCGAAAGATTCTTTATATACTAATTTCAGCAAAATTGAATTGTCTCTGAATGATATATGAACAAAAACAAACAAAAGAATAACAAGAAAAGAGTTTTTAAAAAATAAAATATTGTCTCTTTGAAACATTTTTTTTTTCATCAAACTCTTATCCAAAAATAAAGATTCACAATCAAGATTTAAAAGAAGAAAAAACCCACATCAATTTCAAATTTTAACGATACCTGCTCCGGAATGAAAATTAGTCACACATGAAAGTCCTAGTAGAAAACTAAATAAAATTATTTCGTTTCAAAAATTGATGACCTTTTAAGGTCCTTCAGCTTTTCTTTTTTTTTATAGAATTTTCATGATACACGGACACGATAAAAAAATTCGCCAAGAAACCAAAAAATCGACTGCTTGATATCGAATTAATATCACACAGCCGAATAAACTTTTTCAACGCTCTGGGGCGTTCACAGCTTCACTTTAGACAGTTGAATTTGAATGTTTGAACGTTTCCGTGAGGTTAAAATAGATAAAAATAATATAAGTCAATATTAATTCTCCAATGTTAAACAACATTTGTGTAAAAAATATTATATTGATTGATAATAATATTTGAATGAAAAGCAATTAAATGATTTTATTACACCACTCAATTTTACAGATTTTAAGCAGAAGCACATAGTTGAACGTTAATATCTAAGGCTGTTAAGTACTGCAATACCTAATTATATAGCTCTGCAACTGTCATTTGTCAATTGTCATCTGTCATCTTTGTCTTTGTTTACATTTGGATTTATATGATTTTTTAGTTTCCAAACGGGTGCAATATTTTCAAATTAATTGTTTATTGGTTTTCGTTGGAAAATGGTGAGAATTACATTTGTGCTCGTCTTTGGGCTCTCATCAATTTTGTTTGCATTTCACTCTTTTACACAGCACCACGAATAATGACTTACTTTTTCTCGTTATTTTTCCGCAGTTTCAAATGCGTTTGACCAATGTGCGGCGTGAAGTGGACGAAATGCTTGCGGGATTTGAGCACCAAGCAACATTCTCGTTGAAGAAAATTGATCGACGCTTCGAATCGACGGGCCAGTCACTTGACGAAGAGTTCAGACAATATTTTCTGCAAGTTTCGACTGAAAGGTACGGAAATTGTTTATTTATTTATTGACAACAATAAATGGTTTTGTATCGCTTGCATGATTCTGATGTCACGCTCATGATATGCTCGCTTGGTTATTTTCCATCAAATATTAAATATGATTGATATTTTTGCTCTTCTTTCATTCTCCTTTCATAGATTGTCAACCTGTTACACCAAAGTCCAAAATGAAACCAGAAGAGGTCAAATGCCAACTGGTGGCTTGATCAACGAACCTCCGGCTCAGACTGGATATGGTTTGATTGACGAAAATCAGTCAAATAGTTCAATTTTGGGTAAATTTTTCATTTGATTCCTCACAATCTAAACAAATAACTCAATTCGTTACACATCTCTTCATTTTTTATGGGGAGTTTAGTGAAAGAGGAAAGGACAAACTCAGTCGATGACGATGATAATGTGAAATCGGAAAATGATGCAACTCAGCTGGACTCCGTGGTAGAAATAGTCAGCTCGAATGATGAAGAAGACATCGATGAATCGCAAAACCATCGATTACAAACCAAAATTGAATGGGAGGAAACTGATTGGACGAACGAAGCGATTGGCAACGAAGTGAGTCACAACAATGACGAAGAGAACATTGATGAGGTTCCAATCAAACAAGAGCTCGATGTCGAACAAGATATGATCGACGATCCAATTGGAATATTTAACTCAAACGACGTCTCTTTGAATGGTGATTACAGAATAAATGATAACGTCACACACGGATATAGTGTTGGATCATCTTTGCCACTAAAGGCAAGAGAAAATGATGAATCAGATGCTCAGAAGCCATCATGTTCAAAGGATTCGAAACGATTCAATTGTGAGCTTTGTAAATATGGAACTAATTATAAAGGACATTTCAATAAGCATATGCGAACGCATACGAATGTGAAACCTTATCGATGCAGCTGCTGTGATAAATGCTTTACACAGTCGTCGAACCTCAAAAGACACGAGACGACGCATAAGAATGAATTTCCGTTTCATTGCTCAAATTGTTTTTGTGGATTCTTCCAAAAGAATGCGCAAGAAGCCCACGAAAAGAACTGCAGAAAACTTCATTATGAATGCTATGTTTGCAAGTATGTGACCATATTTAATTCGGATTTGGTGATACATATGCGGACGCACACGGGAAATAAGCCGCATCGATGCAATCGTTGCTCCAAAGAATTCACACAATTGCACAATCTCAAACTACACATGACAACTCACAAGGACAAAAATCTCCCGTTTCATTGTAAAGGTTGTCTTCGCAAATTTCCCAAGGAGAGTGAAAAGAAAGCTCATGAAAAAGACTGTCGATATCGTCGCTACGAATGTGACATCTGCAAGAAATATGTCACTGCTAATAAAACTGATATGGAAAGACATATGCGAGTTCACATCGAAGAAAAACCGTTTCGCTGCGATGTGTGCATGAAATGCTTCTCTTATAAAAGTGCTCTTAAGCGGCACCTTAACACCGTTCACAACAAAGAGAAGTAGTGAATTTTATGTGTTCAATTTGCATTTAATTTGACGTACGAAAGTTGTTTCCTTATGTTTAGTACAAAACTAACATTGAATGTGGAACTGACAATTAAGTTCATGGTCGAGTTTATGTTGACTTTCATTAATTGGTAAACATCAACTTTATCTTTAGCTCTCAACAGAACAATTTGGTGAAACAATTTCCACATAGTTAAATGATTCTGAATAATAGGAGATAATACAAATATTGCTCATAATTTCTTTCAAAAGATTCTATATATTTCCAATTTCAGCAAAATTGAATTGTCTCTAATGACATATAAATAAAAACAAACAAAAGAATAAAAAGGAAAAAATGATTTAAAAAATAAAATATTGTCTCTGTGAAACGTTTTTTTTTCACCAAACTCTTATCTAAAAATAAAAATTTTAAACCCACATCAATTTCAAATTTTAATGACACCTGCTCCGGAATGAAAATTGGTACACATAAAAATCCGAGTCGAAAATTCAAAAATAGTTTTTCATTTCAAAATTGATGACCTCTTTTTATCCTTCAGCTTTGTTTTCTTTCTACTTAAAACTCGTAGCAAATTGATAGAATTTTCATTTCACACACGGGCTGAATAAAAAAAATTCCGCCAAGAAACTAAAAAATCGACTGCTTAACGAATTAATATCCCACAGCCGAACAAACTTTTCGACATCAAACTTCCTGCTCGAAAATTCAAGCATAAATTTCTAGATAAAAAAGTGGCATCAACAGATGCGATGTTTAAACTTTGATGTCTTGATGTTTGAACAGTTTCAACTTTGGACGGTTGAGCGGTTGAATATTTCAACGATTTCGCGAAGGTAAAATAGATAAAAATAAAATGAATCAATTTTAGGTCTGCAATGTTAAACAAAATTTGAATTAAAATAATTCTATTTTTTTATTTAAAAAAATTTCAAACGAAAAAAGAATTTCGTGAATTTATTACACCACTTTAATTTATACATTTTAAGTAGAAGCACATAGTTGAACATTAATGTCTAAGGCTGCAAAGTACTGCAATACTTAGTAGCTCTGTAGCTGTCATCTGTCATCTGTCATATTTTGCTTTGTTTACGTTTAGATTTATATTAGTTTCTAATGACCACACGGCTGCATCATTTTCAAGTTAATTGTTTGTTGATTTTAATTGGAATAATCCTAGTCCTTCAATAGATTGTCGACCAGTTACACCAAAGTCCAAACTGAAATTAACAGAAGTCAAATGGAAACTGTTGGCTTCATCAACGAACCATTAACTCAGACTGGATATGGTCTGTCTGACGATAATCAGTCAACTGATTCACATTTGGGTAAATTTCTCAATGGATTTCTTTCAATCGACACAAATAACACAATTTGTTCCATAACTTTTCACAATTTATAGGAAGCTCAGTGAATGAGGAAAAGACCAACTCAATCGATGACGATGACGATGACAATGTGAATGTAAAATCGGAAATGGAAGCAAATGAATTGGAATACGTGATAGAAATAGATGGCTCGAGTGACGAAGAAGACATGATCGACGATCCATTCAGAATATTGAATCCAAAAGACGTCACACACGGAATTGGTACTAGATCATCTCTGCGACTAATGGCAAGAGCAAACGATGAATCAAATGCTCAGAAGCCATCATGTTCAAAGAATGCAAAGCGATTCAATTGCAAGCTTTGTGAATATGGAAGTGATCACAAAGGGAGTCTCAGTGTGCATATGCGAACGCACAACAAAGAGAAACCTTTTCGATGCAGCCGATGTTCTAAACGCTTTACAAATTCGTCACATCTCAAATCACATATGAGGACGCATAATAAACCACATCGATGCAGTCATTGTTCGAAAAGATTCAACCAATTGCAGCTTCTCAAAACACATATGACAACTCACAAAGACAGAAGACTCCTGTTTCATTGTAAAGGATGTTTTCAAAGATTTGCAAAGGAAAGTGAAAAGAAAGCACATGAAAAAGGCTGTCGATATCGTCGTTACGAATGTGATATTTGCAAGAATTTTGTCACTCGTTATAAATCTCATATGGAAACACACATGCGAGTTCACACGGGTGAAACCCCGTTTCGCTGCAAGGTTTGCATGAAATGCTTCAATCAAAAAGGCAATCTTAAGAAACACATGAAGAACGTTCACAACAGACGCAACTTGTAAATATTGGGAACGAGTACATTGCTCAATTGGTCATTTTCCATCAAATATGAATAATATTTTTTCATTCTCCTTTAATAGATTGTCAACCAGTTACACCAAAGTTCAAATTGAAACCAAAGGAGGTCAAACGGAAACTGGTGACTTTATCAACGAACCTTCGGCTCAGGCTGGATATGGTCTGTAAATTTTTTGGAATTCACTAGGATAAAGTATAAAAATATGAGCTTTACTCTTTTACTTTTCCACACATGAAATGTGCTCAGGAAAAGTATTGATTTTGCTTCAAAAATTCAACTCCATCGCGCTTGAGTGAATAAACTCCGATCGGGCTGAAATTCTGACCACAGTCTCTGTTCACCATGGAAACAAATCTTGTCTTAGCACTTTTTGATTTGGATACTCGGTTCTGGTAGCTCCGGTGCAAAATGGCGTTGTCGTTGTGTATGTTCGTTAATAAGATAACTCTTGAACGGAGTCTCAAATCCCAAAGTGATGATGGCCAATTTGTTTGATTGTGTCATAGGATAATTTGTGTTAAAATTGAGGCATATTGTAGTAGCAATTTCATAGCGACGTGCACTGAACTGCACATAACGTGCCCGAATACAGTGCATCGTTTGAAAAAAGAATATTTTCCTCGTTTTCGTCACAAAAAAAAACTAATTTCTTGACTAGTTGAAGATTTTATTTGTTCAATAGAAAAATCAAATTTCATATCAATGCTTATTTTTCAATTGATTCCTCACAATCCACACAAATAACTCAATTTGTTCTATATTTTTTCACAATTTATAGGAATTTCAGTGAAAGAGGAAAATATCAACTTAATCGATGACAATGTGAATGTGAAATGGGAAGAGATTGAAACTCGAGTGGACTCAGTGGTAGAAAAACTCAACTCGGGCTACGAAGAAGACATCGATGAATCGCAGAACTATCACTTAGAAACCAAAATTGAATGGGAGGAAACTGATTGGACGAACGATGCGTTTGGCAACGAAGTGAGTCACAACAACGACGAAGGGAACATTGATGACGACTACGTCTCTTTGAATGATGGATACAGTACAGGTAATGACGTCACAAATGGGAATCGTGATGGATCATCTTCACGACGGAAGAAAAAGAAGGAGAAGCCATCATGTCTAAAGCCATCAAAGGATTCGAAACGATTCAAGTGTATACATTGTGAATATGGAACTAATAAGAAAGGAATTTTCAATAGACATATTCGAACGCACACAAATGAGAAACCTTATCGATGCAGCTGTTGTGATAAATGCTTTGTACATTCGTCGAGCCTCAAAAGACATATGGCGACGCATAAGAATGAATTTCCGTTCCATTGCTCGAATTGTTTCCGCAGATTCATTCGAAAGAATGAAAAAGAGTCACATGAACAGAGGTGCGGAAATCATAGCAATAAATATGAATGCTATGTTTGTAAGTATTTCACCAGCATTAAGCCACATTTGGTTAGACACATGCGTACGCACAGCGGTAATAAGCCATATCGATGCAGTCAATGCTCCAAAGAATTCACCCAATCGCTGAATCTCAAAATCCACATGACAACTCACAAAGACAAAACTCTCCCGTTTCATTGTAAAGGCTGTTTTCGCAGATTTCCGAAGGAAAGTGAGAAGAAAGATCATGAAAAAGACTGTCGATATCGTCGTTACGAATGTGACATCTGCAAGAAATATGTCACTAATAATAAAACTCAAATGGAAATACACATGCGAAGTCATACGGGTGAAAAACCGTTTCGCTGCGAGGTGTGCATGAAATGCTTTCGTGTAAAATCTCATCTTAAGGGACACTTGAAAAACATTCACAACAAAAGCAACTTGTAGATATTGGAAACGAGCATAAGCTTCTGTTGACTCAATCGCAATCCCTACATCAAAACTGAGGTCAAAACCACGCACGAATAATTATTACTACAGTTGAATTGAGTTTGTGGTTCGATACTTCATCATTGATCGTTCCATTTGAATACGCAACTCCCAAAAAGTGAAGGCAAAGTTTAAATTGTAAATCTCATTATTTCAATAAACATCTGAAAATTGTGTTCAAAAGAGCTTGGTTTAGCATATAATAGCATTCCACAAACGATTTTTAGAGCAATAAAATTCTAATCACGATATTTTTCCATCGGCAAAAGTTGAGTGAACCGGAGGAAAATACAACGAACTAAATGATTTGTATTGGATTTTCATTGAAAGATCTTTTCCAAACATGCAAAATCTAACTGTTAACAATAAAATGTTATTTTTCACATAAAAAATTCGAATTAAAACAATCTAAACTTGATATTTTGACTTTATTTTGCGATTTATTGAATTAATATCTCACAGCCGAACAAACTTTTTGACATTAAACTTTCTGTTGCAATATTCAAGCGCGATTTTCAACATAAGAAAGTGGCATCAACAGATGCGATGTTTCAACTTTGATGCCTTAATGTTTGAACAGCTTCACTTTGGACGGTTGAGCGGTTGAATATTCAGACGTTTCCGTGAGGGTAAAATAGATAAAAATAAAATAAGTTAACATTAAGTAACCAATGTTAAACAAAATTTGTATTTTATTAAAATAATTATATTAATGAATGAATATTTGAATGAAAAACACTTACGTGATTTTATTACACCACTTTAATTTATACATTTTAAGTAGAAGCACATAGTTGAACATTAATGTCTAAGGCTGCAAAGTACTGCAATACTTAGTAGCTCTGTAGCTGTCATCTGTCATCTGTCATATTTTGCTTTGTTTACGTTTAGATTTATATTAGTTTCTAATGACCACACGGCTGCATCATTTTCAAGTTAATTGTTTGTTGATTTTAATTGGAATAATCCTAGTCCTTCAATAGATTGTCGACCAGTTACACCAAAGTCCAAACTGAAATTAACAGAAGTCAAATGGAAACTGTTGGCTTCATCAACGAACCATTAACTCAGACTGGATATGGTCTGTCTGACGATAATCAGTCAACTGATTCACATTTGGGTAAATTTCTCAATGGATTTCTTTCAATCGACACAAATAACACAATTTGTTCCATAACTTTTCACAATTTATAGGAAGCTCAGTGAATGAGGAAAAGACCAACTCAATCGATGACGATGAAGATGATAATGTGAATGTGAAATTGGAGGAGAATGCAAATGAATTGGAATACGTGATAGAAATAGACGGCTCGAGTGACGAAGAAGACATGATCGATGATCCATTCAGAATATTGAATCCAAAAGACGTCTCTTCGAATGGTGGATGTAGAACAGATGGTGATGTCTCACACGGAATTGGTACTAGATCATCTCTGCGACTAATGGCAAGAGCAAACGATGAATCAAATGCTCAGAAGCCATCATGTTCAAAGAATGCAAAGCGATTCAATTGCAAGCTTTGTGAATATGGAAGTGATCACAAAGGGAGTCTCAGTGTGCATATGCGAACGCACAACAAAGAGAAACCTTTTCGATGCAGCCGATGTTCTAAACGCTTTACAAATTCGTCACATCTCAAATCACATATGAGGATGCATAATAAACCACATCGATGCAGTCATTGTTCGAAAAGATTCAACCAATTGCAGCTTCTCAAAACACATATGACAACTCACAAAGACAGAAGACTCCTGTTTCATTGTAAAGGATGTTTTCAAAGATTTGCAAAGGAAAGTGAAAAGAAAGCACATGAAAAAGGCTGTCGATATCGTCGTTACGAATGTGATATTTGCAAGAAATTTGTCACTCGTTATAAATCTCATATGGAAACACACATGCGAGTTCACACGGGTGAAACCCCGTTTCGCTGCAAGGTTTGCATGAAATGCTTCAATCAAAAAGGCAATCTTAAGAAACACATGAAGAACGTTCACAACAGACGCAACTTGTAAATATTGGGAACGAGTACATTGCTCAATTGGACATTTTCCATCAAATATGAATAATATTTTTTCATTCTCCTTTGATAGATTGTCAACCAGTTACACCAAAGTTCAAATTGAAACCAAAGGAGGTCAAACGGAAACTGGTGACTTTATCAACGAACCTTCGGCTCAGGCTGGATATGGTCTGCCTGACGATGATCAGTCAACTAGTTCATTTTTAGGTAAATTTTTTGGAATTCACTAGGATAAAGTATAAAAATATGAAATTTACTCTTTTACTTTTCGCACATGAAATGTGTACAGGAAAAGTATTGATTTTGCTTCAAAAATTCAACTCCATCGCGCTTGAGTAAATAAACTCCGATCGGGCTGAATTTCTGACCACAGTCTCTGTTCACCATGGGAACAAATCTTGTCTTAGCACTTTTTGATTTGGATACTCGGTTCTGGTAGCTCCGGTGCAAAATGGCGTTGTCGTTGTGTATGTTCGTTAATAAGATAACTCTTGAACGGAGTCTCAAATCCCAAAGTGATGATGGCCAAGTTGTTTGATTGTGTCATAGGATAATTTGTGTTAAAATTGAGGCATATTGTAGTAGCAATTTCATAGCGACGAGCACTGAACTGCACATAACGTGCCCGAATGCAGTGCATCGTTTGAAAAAAGAATATTTTCCTCGTTTTCGTCACAAAACCAATACTTTTTTCTTGACTAGTTGAAGATTTTATTTGTTCAATAGAAAAATCAAATTTCATATCAATGCTTATTTTTCAATTGATTCCTCACAATCCACACAAATAACTCAATTTGTTCTATATTTTTTCACAATTTATAGGAATTTCAGTGAAAGAGGAAAATATCAACTTAATCGATGACAATGTGAATGTGAAATGGGAAGAGATTGAAACTCGAGTGGACTCAGTGGTAGAAAAACTCAACTCGGGCTACGAAGAAGACATCGATGAATCGCAGAACTATCACTTAGAAACCAAAATTGAATGGGAGGAAACTGATTGGACGAACGATGCGTTTGGCAACGAAGTGAGTCACAACAACGACGAAGGGAACATTGATGACGACTACGTCTCTTTGAATGATGGATACAGTACAGGTAATGACGTCACAAATGGGAATCGTGATGGATCATCTTCACGACGGAAGAAAAAGAAGGAGAAGCCATCATGTCAAAAGCCATCAAAGGATTCGAAACGATTCAAGTGTATGCATTGTGAATATGGAACTAATGAGAAAGGAAATCTCAATCAACATATTCGAACGCACACAAATGAGAAACCTTATCGATGCAGCTGTTGTGATAAATGCTTTGTACATTCGTCGAGCCTCAAAAGACATATGGCGAAAAATAAGTACGAATTTCCATTCCATTGCTCGAAATGTTTCCGCAGATTCATTCGAAAGAATGAAAAAGAGTCACATGAACAGAGGTGCGGAAATCATAGCAATAAATATGAATGCTATGTTTGTAAGTATTTCACCAGCATTAAGCCACATTTGGTTAGACACATGCGTACGCACAGCGGTAATAAGCCATATCGATGCAGTCAATGCTCCAAAGTATTCACCCAATCGCTGAATCTCAAAATGCACATGACAACTCACAAAGACAAAAATCTCCCGTTTCATTGTAAAGGCTGTTTTCGCAGATTTCCGAAGGAAAGTGAAAAGAAAGATCATGAAAAAGACTGTCGATATCGTCGCTTCGAATGTGACATCTGCAAGAAATATGTCACTAATAATAAAACTCAAATGGAAATACACATGCGAAGTCATACGGGTGAAAAACCGTTTCGCTGCGAGGTGTGCATGAAATGCTTTAGTATAAAATCTCATCTTAAGCGACACTTGAAAAACATTCACAACAGAAGCAACTTGTAGATATTGGAAACGAGCATAAGCTTCTGTTGACTCAATCGCAATCCCTACATCAAAACTGAGGTCAA